>JAMKYM010000546.1:0-192640 GCA_026541065.1 Canavalia ensiformis
ATGGTTTTAGTCCCTCTAAAATAATTAAATTTTGGTTTTGATCCCTCGATTTAAAAATCTTTGGTTTAGGTTCCCATTTTCTAAAATAGTCCTTCACTTTAACTCAACTAAGATCAAATCAAGTTAGATTAACCATTGTTAGAGGAAATTTTTATCATTTTATGAAATATCTTGATTATAATCCTCTAATCATAGTTAATATATTTTGATTTAATGTAACTTAAGTTAACACTAGGAACCCTAATCAAAGTATTTCATAACATAACGGTTCTAAACCAAAGGTTTTAAAATTGAGGGACGAAAACCAAAATTTAAATATTTTAGAAGGATTAAAAACATGTTTAACCCTTAAGAGATTAATGATTAAAATTTAGAAAATTTAAATAAAAAGGAAAATTAAAATTTGCTACTTAATTTATTTGAGATTATTGATGAAGTGACTTTTTTCTTAAGTTTGAGCCACGTTCATTTGAAACTAATTATCAAAAATAATATAGTGAGGACACATAGAAGTCAAATTGAAATTCTTGAAAAAAAAAATTGTATGTTCATGATTCTTCTTTTCAAAAATTTAATATTGGATGTTATAAGATTAATATGTTGAAAATGCATATGGTATTATTTTAAAGCAATTTGTGTGTTTAAGATATTTTTTTCCTCGTATCTTGTTATGATATTTATAATAAAAAATAATCTCCACAAATTTTTGTAAGCATTAAACCATGTTATTGATATTTGTAATTGTTTTTCTCTTAGTATATAAAAAAAATTATATTGACTTTATTATAAAATTATATGTTTAGAGTGATATTCTTGTTAATGGTTTTAGTATTGTTTTTGAAGGATTTAAAAAATAAAATCTCCTTTCATGATCTAAAACAACACAGTAAGCAATGTAAACATCCAATTATGTCCAAGGCTCCCAATTGTTAAAGATTAATCAAGAAATCAACACTAATTTAAATAATAAATAAAAAAATAAACAAAGAAGTAGAGAAACAAACAAAAAGAAAATAGAAGAAGACAATAATAAGAAAAAACATAAAAAGCAAAGGAATAGAAAGATTAAAAACAAAAAAAAATAAATAATAAAATCCAAAATAAAAAATATGATAAACAAAATCCAAAATAAAACACATGATAAACAAAATCTGAAATAAAAAATAATTTTTTTAAAAAAAAAGAAAAAAGGGAAGGACGGAAAATCAATTAAGGGGGCGATGAAGTAAAGAGAAAGGGGCAGGGCAGGACTATATAATAGTGTGAGCCAGGCCTGAAGCGGGGGTTGACGACATTTGTTAAAAAAGAGAGAGAGAAAAGGTGAGAATCCCTGAAGAGACTCTCTGATTTCCTCTCAAGATTTCTGGAAGCTCCGGTAGAGAGAGAAGAACCTTGAGTCCTCCAACCTTTGGAGGTGCACCTACAAGAATTCTAAGCACAAAGACAATGCTAACTCCCACGGTTTGAGCATTAAGCATCGGTGTAGACTCCGACCGATCTGCACAAGTTAGTAGTATTCTTCTACACTATTCCTAGATCAAGTATCAAACATGTGAATACATGTGAGTTAAGTTGAAAGTCGTCTGAATCAAGAACTGTAGTATCGCATGCCCCCTCTATTAAATGCAGCCAAATTTAATGAAAACTACGATGAACCGCTGTGAATGATAGGATCTGGGCAGTCGTAACGTGGAAGAATTCACTCTCGGTTAACAATTAATGCGTTTAGACGTTTAAGTGTTTGATTCATATTCAAGGAGAAGTAGATCATAGGATCTGGAGACGACAATAGGCAGTGGGTCATTATGTAGATCTATCCTCTCGACTGGGAGAGAACGGAGGTCAGAGGCACCCTCGTCTTTCGGGTTGCATTAGATTCGTTTACGTAGTCATCCCTGTTTTCGAATGTCCCAGGCCATTTACACTTGTCCGCTATCATCTTTGAGAGAACCAAGGAACCGTAAAGCGCCTCATTGTTAGGTCATTACACTGAGCAAAATTCCCAAAGTGCTCAATCTCGATCGAGCTTAATAGCATCTTTCATGCGAAGAATAGCTGCGAATGTAGACTTCTGTGCTTTAGTCAGTAAAATTCGATCAGCGATAACCAGTAACGTATCAAATGAATCCATCAACCCTTTCGAAAATGTTCAAAGCAAAGAGATCTTTAGGCGGCCGTGCCAGTATCTCGTTTTCTCAATGGATGTGCCATTTAGATAACTCCAAAACCAATAAGTCCATGACTTTCGTTGGTTGTTAGGTAATCTCCAAAGACACAAATGGCGGGACTATTAAGATTCTTTGGAGTGGGTACTAGCCTTTGGTTCAAGTGCCCTAAGCGCGTTAATGAACTGTCTTTTGCAATGTATTCAAGAGGATGCCTGATAAGCCCCGCCATAGCCAATATTCCCATTTAATTACCTAGGTAGCATAGAAGAAGACGCGAACGACATGCCTAGAAATCGAGCTTGGCGCAAGATACGGGCCCCACCTAACCTAGTCGATTTAGCCTCGCAGGATTGAGATAAATGCTAAAGCTAATGCACACCAGCGGGGGTTAGTGCTGTGGCCTTATAGCAAAGCTATCAGAGACATTTTCACCCTGAGGGTCGTACGTGAGAATGGCTCAAACGAGTTCAAAGCTTCCTCAAGTCGAGACTGATCTGAGCTTGATGGTGTATAGTCATAAAAGGGGAGACACAGAGTGTAGCTGGAGCCGCTTCAATTGACCATATGAAACAGGAGTGCCTTTTACACTTGAGGAACCCAAGAAAGGATAAGAAAATGGGGACGCTGGACCTGAAACCAGAGCCATGCAACGTGCCATATCCTTAATCCAGTCTAGACTTGCCAAACCCGTAGGCTAGAAAATATGCAAGGCTATAATACAGCACGGGACAAAGACCATTAACACGCACCATGAGCGTAAGTGGGAACCTCGTTGCCATGCTGTACGTTCATGAATGGTCAGACCATAGAGGTCGATTCGAGGAAGCCTACGTATCTTGACATGGTAATAAGGCCGATGAGGCCCTACTTGGTGAAGTTGCATGGCGAGATGCGAGTACATGTGATCACTTAGCTCATGAGGCCGATCAAAACCGTGTGCATGGCGTTTGCACTCCCACTTGGTGAGAATGTACCAAAGCTGCCTCGAAGGGATCCCACTGGGTTACACGCGGTACAAACCCAATTGGTATGTTGCTAATGCCTAACGAGGGAAACAAATACGAGATCCAAAGTGGGACCTACACTCCGCCTCGAATCCCGAGGATCAAGATTCCGCAAGTCTCGATGGCAATGGCAATGCATATACCTAAAGGAACCTAGTCCTACACATTTTCAGGATGTTATATGCCCCATGGAAGTGTAGAAACGTTGACCAAAGAAGAGGCATCATTGACGAGATGGTACAAGGCCAAACAGCCACCAGGCACGTGTAAAATGGCAAGAGACCCGAACGCTAATGAGGGTGGTCATGCTCGAGACCAGCCAGGGAGTCCATCGACACACGACCCCTATTTTTTAGACCCAGCGTATATAAGCCCCATCAAAAGCAGGCAAGTAAGCGTTAATTAAAGAAGGAGCGGGGCCCGCACAAAATTTAGATCAAAGGATGGGAGAGGCAAGCCACCCTATACATGTGCATAGGCCAAACGGGATAAGAGATCACCAAAAACAAAGTAGCCTAAGTGGTAGAGTTCCTAACTTGCGATTCCTTCACCTCCCCTTCGAACCTCAGGCACGACGCTTTTGTTTTGATCAAAGATTAACTTCCCTGTATTTACATTTCATCCCTTATACTTTCCCATATTCCAAATCGACCCCCATACTCCTTATTATTCGAATTTTACCCCTATACTTCCCAATATTCCAATTTAACTCCGCACACTTCTCATTATCCAGATTTGACCCCTACACTTTTCTGTATTCCAACTTAACCCCTATACATCTTAATGTTCCAATACGACCTCTATGCTCCCTGTTATTCCCATCAAGCCATCTATTCCCTATTTCGATCAATCCTCCGCATTCCCATTTCCACCCTAAAATCAAGATCAATTCATATTATTATCATTACTGCCCAAAAATAAAATTCTTTTCAAAATGCTTTGGGATTTTCAGTCTCACGCGACGAACTCTAGACGGGAAGTTGGAGGTTTTCACTGTTGTTCGATGTTCTGAGGTTCGTATAGGCCCCTGTGTAGCCTTAGCTGCCTTGGACCTCGTGCATGAGTGGACTGAGAGTTCCATCCAAAAATAAAACTCTTTCCAAAAGGTTTTGGGATCTACAGTCTCACGCGACGAACTCTAAACGGGAAACTGGCGGTTTTCACTGTGGTTCGATGTTTAGAGGTTCGTATAGACCCCCGTTCAGCCCTAGCTACCTCAAACCTTGTGCATCAGTGGACTGAAGGTTCCTCCAAAAAATAAAACTCTTTTCAAAATGCTTTGGGATCTATAGTCTCACGCAATGAACTTTAAATGCGAAACTGGCGATTTTCACTGTGGTTCGATGTTTAGAGGTTCGTATAGACCCCCGTTCAGCCCTAGCTACCTCAAACCTTGTGCATCAGTGGACTGAAGGTTCCTCCAAAAAAATAAAAATCTTTTCAAAACGACAAGTTCATCTTCGAATACTCCTTTTCTAGCACTTTCAAAGGTCAAGTCTTCAAACATACCAGAACTACGTAAGCCTTGAGTTTCCCATTGCACTAGGGGATACATAAGAGCAGGATCAAGTCCTGTCCGGCTAACTTCCATCAATCTATTTATTTTTACATTAATTAAGGTATCAAACAATTTTCAAAAATCACACATTCAGTTTAAGGGTACCGTTCTTCCGAATGGGCGAGTGGGATGCCTAACACCTTCCTCTCTTGTAACCGACTCCCGAACATAAATCTCTTCCTCGAGTCAGGGTTTTTTCCAAATCTTTTTCCCTTAAATAAAAATTTGGTGGCGAATCCACATTATCAAATAAAATTCTATTTCAAAAATTTAGCGAGTTCGTCGTCTCGTTGGAATTACGGTTGCGAAAAAGGAAAAAAAATTGGATTACGTAATAAAATAGATACCTTTATTATTAAAGGTAACTAATTCAAAAAATATATTATTAATTTTTCTAATATAATTAATTAACCATATCGTTGTCTACAATTATATCTAGTTGAGATATAATTTTCTCTGACATGATATATTATTTATGTTAGCAAAATTTAGATATAATATTTTATTAAAAAACATGTATAATTTTGAGAAATAAATATAAAATTAATACCAATTTTTTTAGTTGAATAACATGGAAAATAATGTAAAATTAAGTTCATAAAATATGAAAAAAATGTTATCTCTATTTATTGATAATAGAAAATTGAGAGTATCTAATATTTGGCTAAGAGAATCATGTGCATCACATTTGATAATAAACGTAATTAATGCATGTTATTATTTTATCTACATTAAATTATTATGTACTTAAGATTGAAATTTTTTTAAGCATATTATTTATATTGTGATTGTATGAATGTCTTGTTGATAACATATGATTTGAATATTTTAATTAAAAAATGATTATATGAATAATATGAGCATTACAGAATTCTTAAATTTTACTATTTTCATATTATATGTGAAGTATGATGGATAATAATTTATCTAACTTGATCATTAGTTCAAATATGATTATAGAAATTAATTAATAAAATTATGCAATAATTTTTTGTCGTAGAGCATGAGTTTATTATGAATGTCTCTTATATGTATGTGAATAAAAAATATTTGAAAATAATTATATTATAATATACTTATGTAAATGATATGTTGATATTTGACACTAGTATAAATGTGATAAATAAAACAATATTATTTTTATTTTCCAAATTTGAAACAATAAATTTAGGAAAAGATGTGATTTTAAGAATAAAATAAGGAAATGAAAAAATGACTTCTCTTTAAATTGATTACACTGATTACACTATAGTGAGAAGTTGTTAAATACATTTTATATTTATAATGGATGAAAAAACTCCATATGTTATCAATATGTACTGAAAAGGGATATTAAATATTGTAAGGGTGTCTCAATTTGAGTATGTAAAAATCATTAGTAATGTTATACTTTTTCTTAATAAACCAAACTAGACTCGATACTACATGTGATGCGAGCAGATTATGTTGTTATACTTATAATCTTAGTGGTAAGCATTTGAATGCTTCAGTTCATCCTTTTAATTAATTAAAAGATATTTTACATTGAAGTTTTCATTTTTCTAAATTTCCTTTGATGGTTAGAAGGATTTTAGGATGATAATTTTCAAAAAGTTATGAGGTAAGTTCCATCAATGAATATGTTTTCACTTTAGATGAAAGTGATATTTCTTTGAAAGATGCAAAACTAACTAGTATGACATGTTCTTTTGTGGAATATAATTTATTGCTCTTAAGAAAGTAGACCAATAAACAAAATATCTAAAAAGTTTGTTAGTAGAGATATTTCTATGGAAAATATCTACACCATCACTTGACTGTGATTGATAAATAGTAATTGGAGTCACTGATATTAATGTATACAATGGAAAGAAAAGACACATAGATGTTAGATATCGTATTGTTAGGTAACTGGTTAAAAATGATGTAATATTTTTTGAATATGTGAAAAGTGAAAATAAAAAGAAAAAAAGTTTTGTTAATTCTTTTACTAAAGGATTAACTAGGAAAATGATCTTGAATTCATCAAGGGATGTGCTTTAAGCCTTGAATATGAAAAAAGTATGTTGGACACTCAATTTTTGGTAAACTAAGTCATATAATTACTTATAATGTGTGAAAGTACTTTATGAAACACACTTAATGCTTAAGGGATACATTTAACATTAATATATATGAATAAATATGTGACTTATTTTCATCATGATTTCTAATTGTTACAATTTTTATTTTATCCATTGTGAATTTAATTTTTGATTGCTGTGGTATTAATTTTTAACGATTGGCTAAACTGATGTAATATCTTGACTTTTTTATATAAAAAAATTAACACATGACCTTAATCCACATAAAAAGAAATCCCGTGGGCTTATATGTCTGATTTCATGCACTAAGCTAGCAAGTGCCATGATGATGGCTAATTGATTTTCCCAAATCAATGTGAAATCTGAGACCATTTTCCTTTTTTCTTTCAATTGCTTTTACTAGGAGTTCCATTGTGAGAACATTGTAAGCTCTTCTATTTCTTGCGAAATTCCTTTCGTTTCCCATTGAATGTCAATTCTGGTTCTTAAAATGAAAGGCATGCAATTGCCATCAATGCCATACATATGTAAGCAAAGGCATTATATTGAGCTTTTAGAAATCTGAAAGAAAAATCCATCTTCTTTGTCTATTCTTCATCTCTCCTTCCATTTTGTTCTCCTAGATCATAAATAAGCTCACCTATCCATTTCTATCAACAACAAAGCCACCACCACTTCAATAAAAATTGGAGAAGAAATTTTAAGACAAACTTAGAAAACTCAATAAACATTTCCTACATTCACTATTCTTCAATCTAGGTAAAGGGAGGATAATCAAGTAAAATATAGGCTAGCTCTAGAGCTTCTTTAACTCTAGAATGAAATTTAATTATTACTTAAAGATTTAGAAAAATATATTTAATTATGTACAAATTTAATTATTAGGTTAAATTTATGTATTTGTTGATTGAGAAATGAGAAATTCAAGGCTTACGTAGTTCTAGTTGGTTTAAAGCCTTGACTTTCAAATAGAGCTTAAATTGAAAAGCAAACATGTTGTTTTTTTTTTAAAACATTTTGAGGGTGCAATCCCAATCCACAAATGCACAGGGCACAAGACAAATTATAATTTGATTGGACCTATCTGAGACCTCTAAACAACGAGCAGAAAATGAGGAAAAAAGCTGATGATTCGTTTTAGGCATAATGCGTCAGTTAAGAATTTTACAAATGGGTTTTTATTGATAAAAGCGGAGAGGAAATCCCAATCACGTATGCAGAGCGCAGGATAATACGCTTGGACCAATAGACCTCTAAACAATGAACAACAAAAAAAAAGTTACTGGTTAGTTTTTAGAACTGGTTAAAGTGAGATTAAGGGATGCAAAATGATTTTTTATTGAGATTATTTGAAAGGATGAATTCGAACTTGACTTGAAAGAAGAGATTGAATTTATTTAAAGCAAAGGAAAAAGGAATGTGATTTAGAACTAAAAGTGATTTTGGTTGGGGCTAATTTGTAATTTCTGCAAGTTTGAGGGCCTATTTGTAATTTCTGGGAAATATTGGGGTCAATTTGAAATTTTTGGGAAATGTTGGGGCCATACTGTAATTTTGAAAAAATAGGGGACCTATTTGAAATTTTGAAAAGTTGAAGGACCAATTTGTAATTTTGAAAAGTATGGGGGCCTAAATGTAATTTTTGAAAATTTATGGGCTTAACTGTAATTACAGGAAAATCCAAGGGCCCATTTGTAATTTCGAGAAGTTTGCATGGCTTCCACATGGCGTCACTTTGATTGAGAATGGCATAGGTGGCCTGGGGGAGTTCATGACTCACAAGGCTTGGGTGGCTATTCTTCCATCTTTGAGCATACTGCTTGAAAGTCTCATCTTCCTTTTTGACCATATTCTGAAGTTGGGTTCGATCGGAGGCCATCTCCATGTTGTACTAGTATTGTTTCATAAAGGCATCAACTAGGTCCCTCCATGAACGGATGTGGGTCCGCTTCTGTATGTAGCAATTGAAGGTCCTGCGCTTAAGTCGTTCTTGGAAGAAATGGACAAGCAGCTTATCGTCATGCATGCAGGGAGACATCTTCCTGCAGTACATAACTAGGTGGCTCTTCGGGCAGCTAGTTCCTTGATACTTCTTGAATTCAGGAACCTTGAACTTAGGAGGGATGACTACATCCAGAACCAAGCACAGATTGGCCGCATCTTTAGCTTCGTAAGCACTTCCCTCGATTTCCTTGATCCTTTCTTCTAGGATCTTCCATTTTTGCGTATCCTCCTCAAAAGGATGGCTTGGGTATTTCTCAAGCATATGGTGAGGTTGAGATGAGGGTATGTACATAGGGTGAGGCCCTTAGGTGAACATAGAATTCGTTCCCCCAACGGCTGTCTGGTAGGCCTATAGGATGGTGTTTGGAATGGTATAAAGGATTCCTGTTGTGTTTGGAGGTAGGTTATGTATTTGGGCTTGTGTTTGGGTTTGTGAGGGTGCATGCCCATGAGGAAATTCATGATGGACCCCTTCGAGTTGTGGAGGTATGGTTAATGGTCAAGGATTTTGTGGAGTGAACCCAAGAGGATATAATAGGTCAGTTGCTTCTCCCGGCAAGAATTCCCTTATATCTTTCTGTTGCAACCGTTGGATGGCCTCCATCAGTTTGGCCATCTACTCTTTCAGAGTCTTGACCTCATTCCTCAACTCCTCATTTTGTCTCTCTAGGTCATCCATGATTCCTGATTGTGATCTGGTTCTATATGGATGTCGAGGAAGTCTTTCTCTAATTTTTCTATTAAAGTTAAAAATTAATTTTCTTGAGAAACAATTTGGATGCAAAAATCATGAATGATGCAATGAAAATGTGTGGAACGATTTTTTGAAAATCTTTTTTTTCCATGATAAATTTATGAAATGAATGAATGAATGCATGCACGCCATGCACAAATAATTTGAGAATCTTGAAGTTTGAATGATTTAGAAATAATTAAGAGTAGCTTTATTTATTCACACTTGATTTTTATGTTTTTGGTATTTTTTATTTGGTTAGAAATCTCTAGTTTTGTTTGAAAAAGTTTTGCTAGCATTTTTTAGGTTTTCAAAATTTCATTTTCTTCCTTTTTGAGTCTTTTTATATTTTCAGTATTTTCAGAACTCTTTTTCCTAATTTCCTAGGAATTTTTTTATTTTTTTTATTTGATTTTCTTTCTTTTTTCTTGATTTTTTTTTATGATTTTCCTTTCTTGATTTTCTGTATTTCTCTCAATTTCAGATTTCCCCTTCTTCTTTGCCCTCTTAGGTGATTCCCTTCAAGTGCTTGTAAATGGTATGCTAGTCTTGTATCTAGAAAGGGGTGTATGTCCTCTTTGCCACCTATGTGGGTTACCTATCCTAAGTGTCTATGACCTTTCATGAACCTCTCAAAGGTGGTTAGTATTCCTGGGGTGTAGAGGTTACTAGAGCTAAGTTCCCGTTTGTAATGCTTGTCACAACAGCAGAAAAAGCTACCAGTTGTAGGGCATTACAAATAAGACGCACTCTAGCTAGGATTTTTGTGATAGTCAAATAGGACGTAAACCCCAAAGTGACACCACTAGATCCCTCTAGTCCTAGGCTTCACTCAGACCCGGGTGTAGGGCCCCACTTATGATAAATGCATATATGATGTGTGGAGGGCACACAAGTTTGGGATACCTGCAATTGGGGAAATCGTACAAATATATATAGCAGTTTATTGTTTGTCTATCCTAGGGTTGTACAGAGAATGAACAAACAAATAAACAAACAGATAGATAAACAAGCAAATAAATTGTGCAAATAAATAAATCCCGCAGATAAACAGGGAAGGGATCAAACACAATGTACACTTAATTTGAAACGGGCTTGACTCTCTAAAGTCCCCAATGGAGTCGCCATCTGTCGTAACTGTAATTTCGACGAGACGACAAACTCGCTAAAATTTGAAAATTGAGTTTTTTGTATTATGTGGAGTCGCCACCAAATTTTTATTTGAGGGAAAAAGATTTGGAAAAAACCCTGACTAGAGGATGAGATTCGAAGTTCGGGAGTTAGTTACGAATGGGGAAGGTGTTAGGCACCCCATTCACCCGTTCCGAAGAATGGTACCCTTAAACTGAGTGTGTGATTATTTGAAACTTGTTTGATCCCTTTAGTTAGCGTGAAAATAAATCCTTGATGGAGGTTAGCTTGACAGGACTTGATCCTGCTCCTACGTATTCCCCGGTGCAATGGGAAATTCAAGGCTTACGTAGTTATGATTGGTTTGAAGGCTTGACTTTCAAATAGAGTTTAATTGAAAAGCAAACATGTTGTTGTTGTTGTTTTTTTTTAAAACATTTTGAGGGTGCAATCCCAATCCACATATGCATAGGGTCCAAGACAGCTACGACTGCACTTGAACCCATACAGATCTCTAAACAATGAACAGCAAAAAAAGGTACCAGTTCGTTTTTATGGCCTATTGCGTGAGATTAAGGAATGCAAATGGGTTTTATTTGATAAAAAGGGAGGGGTAATCCTAATCCACATATGCACAAGGCTCAAGACAACTACGGCTGCACTTGGACCCATACAGACCTCTAAATAGTGAATAGCAGAAAAAGCTACCAGTTCGTTTTTAGGGCCCGTTGCGTGAGATTAAGGGATGCACAATGAGTTTTTATTGAGATTATTTGGAAGGATGAATTCGAACTTGACTTGAAAGAAGAGATTGATTTTATTTAAAGGAAAGGAAAAGGAATGTGATTTAGAACTAAAAGTGATTTAGAACTAAAAGTGATTTTGGTTGGGGCTAATTTGTAAATTCTGCAAGTTTGAGGGTCTATTTGTAATTTCTGGGAAATGTTGGGGTCAATTTGTAATTTTTGGGAAATGTTGGGGCCAAACTGTAATTATGAGAAAATGGGGGACCTATTTGTAATTTTGAAAAGTTGAAGGGCCAATTTGTAATTTTGAAAAGTGTGGGAGCCTAAATATAATTTTTGGAAATTTATGGGCTTAACTGTAATTACAGGAAAATCCAAGGGCCCATTTGCAATTTCAGGAAGTTTGCATGGCTTCCACATGGCTTCACTTTGATTGGGAATGGCATAGGTGGCTTAGGGGAGTTCATGACTCACAAGGTTTGGGTGGCTATTCTTGGTGGCTTATGTAGCTTGGGGAAGTGAGCATGGGCTGCATGGCTTGGAGAGTTGGAATAAAATGGTGGTGTGGTGCAAGGGGGATTTGAAACCCTGCCCCTGGGGTGGCTACAACGCACCTACCACCATGCCAAGTCCATCGTTTAGTATCAACGTCGTCTAGTATATCCTTGAGGGATGTTCAATAACTAGGTGATTTAGACTCTAGGCTGCCAATTGGAAATCAGGTGTTGGGTTACCCGACTAGAAACAAGAGCTTAAAGCACAGAAATATGCTTCAAACCAGAAGCAGATTTGCCACTATTTCGAATAAGCTTCTAGATTGCCCCCTATCCAATCAAATCATGAACTAACCTATGGATTACCCTTTGACAATTTCAGGGACTGAACTTGACCCTAAGTAGTTTCAGAGTTGGTGCGAGGGGTTGGGGGTTTTAAAACTGCCTATGGGCGTTTGTGCAGGCACTCAGGACAACTATACCAGGACTAAACTTACGGTTCACGAGCTTCAACTGCTCAGCAGAATAGGTGTAGAGGCAAGGGTCTCCCATAGCCACTGCTTCATGAGGTTTTAAGCTGCCAATTGGGAGTCTTCAGATAAGCCACTCAACTTGGTACAAGAGGGGGCCTAAATAGGCAGAAGCTGGTCTCTCTGCCTAGGAACATGATCTACAACTATGTACTAGCTTGGTGTGAGAAATGTCAGAAAATGACTCAATAAATCTTCATGCTTTTAATCAGAGCAACCACTCAACATCTTTAACTAGAATCAAATCATAGACTGAAACTGCCCCCAGGTTTAACAGATAACAGAATTCAAGATAGTCTCCTGAAGATCTTGTGCAGAGCTAACTGGCTATGGGTTCAGAACTACCCCAGACCTAAGGAGTTTAGTTCTCCTATCTTATGTCTCGATCGATCCTATAGTTCCGCTCAGACTCCCTGGCAAATTCCTGGTGGTGGTAGCTATGATTTAGTGCCTATGTCTTTGATCCTACGTAGTATAAGGTAAGCTGAATGATGAGCCAATGGCTACTCGAGGGCAGGGGAACAGACCACAAGGCTGGGTAGGGAACAATACTGGATTGTCATAGTGGCAAGTTCTGCCAAATTGACCAACTACTTTAGTCTTGACACAACAGTGGTCTAAGGCCTGACATCCAGCTTCTGCAAAATCTAGACGTTCTGTGAAACTGCTAGAGGCCTCCTAAGTTTACCTAAAGTCTCAAACCAAATTGGAGTATATAATCAGGTGCTGCAGTAGGCATGGCGACAGTAGGTAATGATGACTATCCCTAAGCTTCATTGACTCAACCTTAATTTAAGGATTAGAAGCTGACTTACTGAAGGGGTAAGGCCTGAGCATTTGCCTGCAGAGACAAGCTACACCTAGACAAACAGGATTGTTGCCTCCCTAATCAGATCAAGACTAATAGTCACTAGAGCTTGTAACCTCCATGGGAACGATCCTAAATTGTCCCTTGATGACCTTAGAATGTAGAATTTGGGTTTATCTCAAGCTCATCAACAGGGAGTAGACTCTAATAGGCACCTCAAAATTGTGATCAGTTGAGGATATCCATAGGCTGTCAGCATGGGTATTTACACCTGATCCACTCTTAACCCTCTTATGGATTATCTTCCAGAATTTCAATGTTACCTCAATATCTGTGGATTACCTCTGCAGTTCTTTACTGGGCCATCACGATAGATCTCAGCCTCTGGAGGGAGGTTTACCAACTGCCTAACCACAGAAAGGCTGGAAATCATTTTCCTGTGCCTTAAGCTAGGGTGACTAGCTTCCCACACCAGTGACTGATCTGCTCTAGGCTAGATCAGTACCCAACAGATCACCTAATCTGGTTATTGTTCCTCCTGTTCAGGCTCACAGCTCAGGTCCACTAAGACTCCATAGACCTAAATCCTAGGTACAGGTGGGCACGAATTTGGCTTGACAGCCAGACCATGTCTAACAAACTGCAGTGTTCCAAAATGTGGGAGAATTCCCTTGAACATGTCTACGTTAGAATTCAAAACCCTGCATAGGTTCCAGACCCACCTCGGTCCATCAGGTTCATCATTATTAAATCCGTCATATTAACTCAGACAAGCGTATACATCTTTCATCCAGTAATTCTAACCTGAATCTAGAATATGCACTCACTGAACCAAGCTAACTTGAAATACTAATGGTGAATCAATTAAGTGAATCAAAGGCTCGAATGAACAATAATTTCATCAATGGAGCAGTTTGGCCAATCAATTTCTGCTATTCACAAATAATCACAATGAGTAACCCAAACGAATATCCGTCTTAGAAATGAAATAGATCATTGGAGCAACTAAAGCTTTTCGCAGGTAATCATAGCAAATCATCCAAATGCATCAGAGACTCAAAAGGGGAAAGAATGGCGGTTTCAACAATAGAGTAGATTAGTGGATCAGCTCTAGTGTATTCATAGATGATCACAACGAATAATCCGAACGAAATCACAGTCCAAAAAATGAACAATAGCCTCTGAAATTGAATCAATTATATGAGATTGAAGGAGCCTTGACCTTAGTGAAGCCGGTAGATTACTCTACTCCGGATGAATCGAAATTAGGAGGAAGTGAGCTCCCAATCGTTAGGAGGAACCAATTCCAGAGCAAAGAGTAATCCTCGAGGTCTTGGTCCAGAGGAAACCTTGTTTCCTCCCTCCTGCTTCTCCTCTTGTAATTCTAAAAATGGAAAAGACCCTTTCTCTGATCTTTTCTCCCCTTTTTATATCCCATTTTCCTTTTTCAACCTTTTCTTTTTCCTACCTATTTTAATTTTTTTTCATTTTCCATCCTTTTTATTTTCTTTTTCTTCTTTTCAGATTTTTAGATTTTTAAATTATGTGTTTATTTCTATTTTTACTTAATTCTTTTCCCTATTTTCTTTATTTTTATTTTTGCTTTTGTTTTAATATTTATTGTTTTCCGCTTTTCTACTTTCTTGTTTTTTTTTTATTATTTAAATAAAAATGAAAAATGAGGGTCTCGGGCATAATTGAGTGTTTACAGATGTTAGTGTTGCCAAGGACACACTGTGGTTTAAAAAATAGTTCTCGGTACCCCCATTATTTTAATGATCTGAGCCCATATGTAACACATATTGTAAGGATAACCAACTCGAAATTAATGAAACTTGGTATGGTATAGGACATAATAGGTCTTAACCTAATCTTGAGTTTGTCATTATTGAAACTTATGAAGAGCATGATAGAGTAATCATATTCATATATTTCATAATATGATTATTTTTCGATAGGTTCTTTGCGGTTGTCAAAGAATATGTGTTGTTTACACACACACACACACACTAAAATATACTCCTCTTATTGGAACTTTTACTTGAATAAAATGTCTAATTCTCCTTTATTATATTTCTTTGTATGCGATCACAATTCCATGGTGAACCTGCAACTTGGATCACCATCTTTTTGATGTTGAAGTGATCGTTGACATAAAGGATAAATAATTGATTTCTCACTCTCATCGTGAATATACAATCAAGGGACATGCACTAGTTGAAAGAAGAGAATTCAAGAGGAATTGATGTAAGTATCTTAACCTTTATTTTGTATTTACCTCATCACCTTAATTGTAGTATCTTAAATTGCTTATATTTTATAAATGTTGAATTGATGTACCTTTGGTGATGAAGTATGTAAGAAGTTTGTTCAGATATATGTATTTTTTAAGGAATCAAATATATCATGAACATAGAATTATTCATAATTAGCATGCATATGTACAAAATAATACATGAGTAAGGTTAAGAGAATGTAAGTAATTTGGGAGCTACGGCAACTGAAATTTCCTATAAATACTGATTGGTCCTTGTAATTAAGATATAACAAAAACTCTCATCATCTAAATCATTCCTTCTAGGCATTGTTGTACCCTCCAGCATGTGTAGGTTTAGGGTTTAGGGAGAAAAACTAGAATCAGGTTGTATCAAAGGTTGGATAGAATTTTGTTTCAAGGAAATGATCCTTCTAGAACGTAACATATTCCACTTTTTCCAAAAGCTAAGGGATAGCTCCAAAGGCATTTTGTTTGTCACTTGCATTGTTAGATATTTTTCCAACTAAATCAATCATCCATATGTCTTCTTTTTTTGATTCAATGTAGTGCTCTTCACCATAGTTAATTGCATGTCGAATGATAGTGACTTGTGCTTGTCAAATATATTATTTGACTTAATAAGAACTTAATTATGCTAAGAAAATTTTAAAAATTAATTTTATTCAAAAAATATATTATTCTATAATTTATCTCTTTTTTAAAAATATTTTTATTGTAAAAAATCTAAAAATTAATAGGGGTAGATTCTATATTAAAATTTGTTGGCTCCGTAGATATCAAGCGTCAAATTTAATATTTACACTAACTTAATAATTTTTTATAGCAAATAATATTTATCAATCCAACCATAAAGTTATGTTATAATGTCTTTATGATTATGTATATCAAATTTTAAATAATTTGTATACTTTAGGTATATTTCCTAAATAATATTTATATAGATTTAAATAACATATTAGATGATAAAATAAAATATTCTGATGAAGTATCTATTAATGTGTTTTGTATGAGATTTTCATGTTCTGATAAAACTTTCAGATTAATAGTTGGAATGATAAATGTTGTATTTTATAAAAAATAATTAATTTGGTGTAAATATTAAAGTTTGACATTTGGTATTAATGAATCCCGACTTTGACTTATATATATATATATATATATATATATATATATATATATATATATATATATTATATCTTTTTAAACATCTAACTACAAAGGTATTATACGTTTATTGTGCATGCAAAGTTTTACTCAAGGACAAGTTCACTTGTCGACATAGAAAGAAGTATTTGAAACTTCCAGTATCGTTCTCATATAGACTATTTCAATAATATTTAAAAGAATGATTGAATCCTAACTTTTGAACTCACCAAAAAATAATTTTGTTTGGAAATATTTAAAATAAATATAAAAAAGAGTAGAAAATTTAAAGGCAAAAGAACACAGACACGAATTCAATTATGGAAAGGCACAAAACTTTGGGTTTCCCTTATAACTTTACCCATTATCACCCCAACTCCCTTATGAATAATTTAAAGTCAATTTCTAACTAGCTAGTCTTATTCTATTACTATCCAATGATCATGGAATAATAATATTCTTTTCCTTAAGTTACTAACCCCACCACCCCCAATGATTATGTAAGGTATATAATTAAGAAAATCATACAAAACATTTAGACTTATTCAATTAATAACTTCTTAGAAATCAAGGATTCCAATTGGTTCTTCAAAATCTTTAGATTTAGTTTACCTTATAGTTCCTTTAATCAAGAAATGGTACGATTGTCTATCCCTAATTAACTTAAATTAACAAGAGTAGCTAATTCTCACCAATTAATTAAACACAATAAGAAAAATACAATTGAATAGAAAGACATAATTATTCGTAAAAGGGAAAAAAGGGTTCAGTTGGTTACATCATATGTTTCGCCAAAGTTCCATGATTTGGGAATTAGTTACATTTAGAGAGATAAGACAAATAAGAGCATACTAATCCAACCAAAACAATCCATAATCTAATTGTAGAAAAAGAATGAAAAAATCGTAGTGTTGGAAAAGTTGGCAATAAGACATTGTAAATCATATTGTGAAAGAGCTTGTGCCTCCAAGATTATGAGAGGATACCAAAAGAAAGATGAATAGAATGAGTACCAAAGTGATGTGTAGAATGGCGTGGCAGAGCCTTCCTTTTATAAGTGCGAATTAGGATTTCACTGTTGTGGACCAAACTTGGCCTAACCACTTTATTGCCATTGCGGCTGTTTTAAGTCATCTTACAACATCGTAGGCCTGACTGAGATGCCTCCTCCGTTATTAGGTATGGCATGATAGCATTATATTTCTTATATTTTTATGCTCTTTCTACCATCTTTTTAGCCAAAAACTTGTCTATTTTTGGATTATCTACTTGTGTGACAATTCTTGCAAAATAAGAAAAATTAAGTGAAAGTACAATCAAATAATCATAAATTATATCATAATTATAACTAATTTCCTATAGATAAATCAACAGAATAATCATTTATCAAAAGGGTATTGCTGACTTGTGTGAAAATTTTGGCGAAACCACGTGGACGAATCACCCAACATGTTTTCCATAAAACACAACTTGTTTTCCTTTTTTCTTAAAATTTTCACTTCTCCAATAAATTACATAATGCACTAGTGTTCATGCATCTTTTGTGGAAAATATTTCGATCTTAATAACATGATTAGTTTTATAAAACATATGATTCTTTTTGGATAACATTATTGATAGAGGTTACAATATTCCATTACTAACGATGTTAGCTAGTTAAATTGATTTAAATTATTTCTTCAATTTATCTACTTTTCTGGTCTCACATTTTTTCTTTTTTACTTTTTAGGTTATACCTTTAGGTTTATGACAATACCTAACAAAATATGGCTTATAAAAAATATTTCCAATTGGATCTTAAAATATGAAAATGAAAAAATGTCTATAATAATGTGATTAAAAATTTAACTTTTTAAGTCCATGGATGGAATTATTTGCATTATTTCCTGTTAAAAGTTGGGATAATATATTTACATTTCATAATAAAATTAAACCAAAATATAATATTAACCTACAATGAACTTCTAAACACTCAATTATGTTCAAGATCCCTTTTATAAAATTAATTAGTAAATAAACAATAATTTAGATAATAAATAAATAAATAATATAAATGATAATAACAAAAAAAACAAGAAAATAAAAATAACCAAAAGAATAAAATAAAATAGATTAAATAATGTCGCAACCATAATTCCGACGAGACGACAAACTCGCTAAAAATTTAAAAGGAATTTTATTGTGTAATGTGGAGTCGCCACCAAATTTTTATTTTAAGGGAAAAAGATTTGGAAAAAACCCTGACTCGAGGAAGAGATTTAGGTTCGGAGTCATTAAGTAGAGAAGGTGTTAGGCACTAACCTCGCCTAAGTTTGAAGAACGGTACCCTTAAACTGAGTGTGTGATTATTTGGAACTTGTTTGATCCCTTTAATTAGCGTGGAAATAAATACTTGATGGAGGTTAGCCTGACAAGACTTGATCCTGCTCCTACGTATTCCTCGGTGCAATGGGAAACTCAAGACTTACGTAGTTCTAGTTTGTGAAGGCTTGACATTCAGAGATGTTTAAAGGGAATATGATATTTTGAAAAGATTTTCATTTTTTGGAGGAATCTTCAGTTCACTCATGCACAAGGTCTGAGGCGGCTACGGCAGCACGGGGCCTATACGAACTACTAAACATTGAACAGCAGGTGAACCGCCAGTTCCCTGCTTAGAGCCCATTACGTGAGACCAAAAGATCCCAAAATATTTGAAAAAGAGCTTTTTATTTTTGAAAAGACCTTTAGTCCACTCATGCACAACGTTCGAGGCGGCTAAGGTAGCACAGGGACCCATACGAGCTACTAAACGTCGAACAGCAGGTGAACCGCTAGTTCCCCATTTAGAGTCCGTTGCGTGAGATCGAAGATCCCAAAACATTTGAAAGAGAACTCTATTTTTGAAAATGACCCTTAGTCGACTCATGCACAAGGTCCGAGCCGGCTAAGGCAGCACGGGGACCCACACAAGCTACCAAACGTCGAACAGCAAGTGAATCGCCAATTCCCCGTTTAGAGTTCGTTGCGTGAGACCGAAGATCCCAAAACATTTGAGAAAGAACTTTATTTTTGAAAGGACCTTTAGTCCGCTCATGCACAAGGTCTGACGCGGCTAAGGCAGCACGGGGACCCATACGAGCTACTAAACGTCGAAGAGCAAGTGAACCGCCAGTTCCCCGTTTAGAGTCCGTTGCATGAGACCGAAGATTCCAGAACATTTGAAAAAGAACTCTATTTTTGAAAAGAACTGTTAGTCCACTCATGCACAAGGTCTGAGGCGGCTAAGGCAGGATGGGGGCCCATACAAGCTACTAAACGTCAAACAGCAGGTGAACTGCCAGTTCCCCATTTAGAGCCCGTTGCATGAGATCGAAGATCCCAAAATATTTGAAAAAAGAACTTTATTTTTTAATATAATAAAGATAGGAAAAGGAATGACTTGATATGAAAAAGGAATTTATTTTGAAGTAAATTTGATTTTGAGTTTTAGGGAATGAACCTTGACTTGATCAAGGATGAGCTTGACTCGGACCTGATATTTTTGAGGAAAAGCATTTGAAGTTGATTTGGAAATTTGAGAGGAGAGGGATTGAACTCGAAGTTTGATTTAATTTTATTTGAAGAAGAGAGTCAAAAAGGAGAATTTATTTTGAATATTGGATAAAAAACTTGATTTTTGAAGAGAAAGAAATTTTGTTTGAAATTTGGGGAAGTATTGGACTCGATTTAATATAAACTTGACTTGATTTGAAATTAAGGGAAAGAATTGCGGACACACTTCAGTAATCAAGCGATAAAAATTTCATTTCAAATCCAAATTGGACAAATAATATCATTCCAGAAACTAGAGGGAAAGACAAAGAGAACACAACAAAAATCACAAAAATCAGAGATCATTTGACAAATTAAAAACGAAAATGAAAAAAAGAGATGAAGATCAACCTCAAGAACACAAGAGTTTTTGACGCCCAAATTTGAATTCAAATCTCAGAATTTTTCAAAAATATTTTTTGGTAGATCTCAAAATTTAAAACCCATAAATTGAAAGATATGGATTATAGAAATAAAAAAAACAAGTTTGACATAAATCCAATCATAAATGAGCAAGTTATGCACAAATCAAACAAGCTAGGTTAAGTTGTGCACCAGGATGAATATGCTTTGATAATCAGGCAATTAAAATTTTATTTCAGATCAAAATTGGACAAATAATATCATTCTAGAAACAAGAGAGAAATACAAAGAAAACATAACAAAAATCACGAAAGTTGGAGATCATTTAACCGATTAAAAACAAAAACGAAAAACAGAGACGAAGATCAACCACAAGAACACACAAGATTTTGGCGTCAAAATTTGAATTCAAATCTCAGAATTTTTAGAAAATATTTTTGGTAGATCTGAAAAATAAAAACTGATCAATTTAAATATATGGATTATAGAAATCAAACAAAACAAGTTTGACATAAATCCAATCAGAAATGAGCAAGTTATGCGCAAATCAAACAAGCTAGGTTCATTTGCACACTAGGACGAACATGCTTCGGTAATCAGGCGATTAAAATTTCATTTCAGATCCAAATTAGACTAATAATATCATTACAGAAACTAGAGAGAAATACAAAGATAACGCAATAAAAATCACGGAAATCGAGGATCATTTGACCGATCAAAAATTAAAATAAAAAACAGAGACAAAAATGAGCTCGAAAATCCGAGAAGAAGAAATAAACTTAAACGGAATAAAGGTCGGATCTAACCTCGATTGGAAGGTGATGAAGAACTGGTTTGAGGGCAAAGGTAGAGAGTCTCCTAGGTCCTCCCTTCAAAAATTCTTAAAATCCTCTCCCTCAAGTGCTCCTCCTCTCTGCATTGGTCCCTGATTTCTTCCCAAAAAAATATCAAGAAGGAAAAAAGAACCCTTTCTTTTCCTGTTTGTAGGTATATATAGACACCTCCCCTTTTTGGTAAAGGTCAAGCTCTTTCAAAGAGCCAAAAGCCAGCCCCCTCTCTCTTGGCAAGGGCCAAGTTCTTTCAAAGGGCCAAAAACCACCCTTTTGCAAGAGTCAAAAGCCAACCCGCTTGATTTCAAAATTTTTGTTTCCTATTTTTGATTTTTTAGCTTTTATGTACCCTTTGTTATTTGATTTTTCATTTCTTTTTCCAATTTTCTTTTTTCACCTTTTTTATTTTTTTCTTTTTATTTTTTCTATTTATTTATCATTTTTATTTGTTCTTTAATTTTCCCTTTTATTATTATTATTATTATTTTATTTTTATTTCTCTTTACTTTTTATTTTTTATTTTTCTAGATTTTAGCATTTTAGCATTTTTCTTTATTATTGCTATTATTTTATTATTATTATTATATTTTTTGTTTCCAAATTTTATTTAGTTAATTCTTGTAAATATTTATTTTCTTTTTCTTTTATTTTTAGGCTTTTTATTTTTTTATTTTTCCTTTTTTTTATTTTTTTTCTGTTTCCTACCTTTTGCATTTTATCTCCCATTTATTACATTTATGATTTGTTTCAAATATTTTTATTTCCTTTTCTCCATCTATTTTGTTTTCCTATTATTTAAATTGTTTGCACGTTAATTTAAAAACGGAGGCTCAGTTAGTAATTGTTCTGATTTAGGCTTGCTCTTCCATATTTTTCCAGGGATAATGTGAGAAACCAATTACTCCTGAATTATCTTGGTAGGAAATGAGTAAAGACGTGAACACATTATGTTCGAGACAGACTTTTGAAGAAGTCCGACAAGTAGGAGAAGCCTTGAACCTGAAAATGAATGCCTAGAAGATGGTGGTTTCTGAGTGACCCTGTCGGCTTGATGTGCTAAACTGACAAGGTTTGAATATGCGAGGCTTGATTGCATAGTCCTAATCGGGCTAAGCTAATGGAAAGGATACCATTAAGTCAGAAAGTGAGGTGGGAAAGAGAAGATACTGCTGAGGGGAAAGCATCGGGAACTAAAATGTAAGGCCCAGATCCGCTGGTGGCGACACAGCATAGGCCGGAAGAAATCTATCTGCTTGAGGCACGACATCATAGGCCCTGGTGTAGAAAGGTGTAAAACCTCATGGTGCAGAAAAGGAAACTTGAACATCTGCAGGAAGAAAAGCTTAACGTGAAAGGAAAACTAAGCAAGCGAGAAAAGGAAACTTGAGGGAGGCTTTGACATCATAGCCGAGATGCACAAATTAAACTTGATCTTTGCCCGACAACATAGGCCAAGGTGCGGAAAAAGTAACTTGAGGAGGCCTCGACAACATAGGCCAAGGTGCGGAAAAGTAAACTTGAGGAGGCCTGACATCATAGGCCAATGTGCAGAAAGGTAAATTTGACGGTGGCCTAACACTATAGGCCAAAATGCAGAAAAGAACGCTTGAAGGAGGCTTGACATCATAGGCCAAGAATGCAGAAATGTAAATTTGAGGGAGGCCTGGCATCATAGGCCAAGAGTGCAGAAATGTGAACTTGATGAAAATCCCGTTGTTGACCGGAAGATGTAAATGAGATCTAACATTGCCGGGATGAATGCAAACCTCGCTTGAGGAAAAAAAAATTTAAACATGATCGAGGTCCATCGTTGCTGGACAGAGAATGCAAATGAGGTCCCGCCGGCTGACCGGAAGAATGCAAATGAAATCCTGCTATTGCCAGGATAAATGCAAACCTGCTTGACAGGTGGATAGAAATTAAACATGCTTGACGTCCTGCTTGACAGGATGAATGCATAAATTTAGACATGAAATCCTGCTTGACAGGATCTATGCGGAAATTTAAACATAAAATCCTGCTTGACAGGATAAATGAAAATAACTTGTTAAGACAGGTGAAATGCAGAAAAAGTCTTGTTGATGACAGGAAAGATGCAAGCCTGCTATACAGAAAGGAAAAATGAAAATGACTGTTTACACAAGCAAAAATGTAAAAGTCATTGTTGGACAGATGGAGGCAAAACGCTGTTAAGACAAGCCTGTGGAGAATGGTAAAAGCCTCATTAAGACAGGCAAAGCGAAGAAATGAAAAGGACCTCGTGAAGACAGGAAGAAGCAAGCCTTGTTAAAGGCGGGAAAGTAAAATGACGAAAACTATCTGTTAAGACAAAATAAATGTAGATGGACTCTGTTGTTGGCAGGGGAGAAATGCAAATCTACTAGGCAGGCAAAGGTGAAAACCCGTTAAGACAGCAAAGAGGAAAATGACAAATGACTTTCGTTAAGACATGTAAAATGTACGGATTACATTAAAAGTAGGGGTGTGATGTGTCTGTGAGGGTGGAACATGGACTTCGTAAATCGTCACCGCCTTGGACAAGCTATTTTGAAATTTGTTTTTCTTGAATTAAAATAAATTGCTTATTCTACCTTGAACTTGAAGGTTTTAAGCACTTGATAATTATTCTCTTCAAGAAACTTGGGCAACCATTTTTCCTGATTTAGAAAATTCTTGATAATTGAGGGATGTCTTGATTTGGGTAAGTGTTTTTGATTTGAAGATCTTTTGGCGATCGGCGGATGCCTTAATCTCTAAGGGGATTTTGGGCAACCATTTGCCCCTCGTTTTTGATTTTGATTTTTTGAATTTAAATCTTTCTTGGGCAAATGTTTGCTCCGATTTGAGTTGACTTTCGGAATTGAGGGTGACTCAATTGAATTTTTCGTGGACAAATTTTTGATTTAGCTGATTCAGATTTTTTGAGGGTGACCTCAAATTGAATTTTTGTGATTTGCCTAATTTAACACTCAATTTTGCCCTAATTTGCAAACGTTGGACTCAATTTGAGGGTGACCTCAAATTGAATTTTATGAAGGCATTGCTGATTTTTTGTAACAAAGTTTGAGGGTGACCTCAACTTGAATTTTTGTGGGCAAACGTTTGCCTTAGTTTGAGCTTGACTCAAAATTTGAGGGTGACCTCAAATTGAATTTTTATGGGTGAGCATTTGCCCCAGTTTGAGCTTGACTCAGAATTTGAGGGTGATCTCAAATTGAATTCTTGTGGGCAAACATTTGCCCCAGTTTAAGCTTGACTTAGAATTTGAGGGTGACCTCAAATTGAATTTTTGTAGGCAAACGTTTGCCCCAGTTTGAGCTTGACTCAAAATTTGAGGGTGACCTTAAATTGAATTTTTGTGTGGGCAAGCATTTGCCCCAGTTTGGAAGGCTTTTCATTATGATTAATTCAAGCAATTTTATCCAAGTATTAATTAGTTTTGAAAAATGAATTATGAAATGGTTGGATGAATGAAACCTTATTGTGATACTTGAATGAATGAAAAGGGATGCAATGTTTGTGATGCTTTGAAGAAAGAGGATGCAATGTTTGTGATTCTTTGAATAAAGAGGATGTGATGTTTTAATTTATCGATTACTTTTTTATGCTTGAAATAATTATTTGATGAGATGGATGCTATGAGATGAATGTAGACCATGAGATGGTGTAAAAACTTTGTTTCTCTTGATTTTTGATTGATTTTTTTGACATGTCCTTTCCTCGACAACCTTATAGTTGGTGTGAAAGGAATCAAGAATCAGGACGAGCTAGATTGACTCTATCTCTCGGCTTCTTGGCATATGTCGAAACCTTCTTTTCCGCAATCTTTGGGAACTAATAATGGTCAGCATCATTTGAATAAGACACACTCTTTTTGTCTTGGTGGCATTATGTCTGACAGGAGAATGATCTTTGGGAACGATCATGCCCTGTTGCAAAGGTTGAGGTGTCATCTGACTCGTCATGACTTTTCAAAATTAATCTTTCTATCTTTTACAGTTTTCCCATCTCTTTTAGCATGTGTACCTTTGAGGTATGCCAAAGTATTTTTGAATGGTTTAATGGGAGAAGGTAGTATATTTGAAAGGGAGAAGAATGTTGGTTTGATTGCCCTAATGGCATTTTTGATGGAAAATGTTAATTCAAACAAATGGAAAAATTTTGCCCCAATTTTAGAAGGATGGAAAGGTAGATCTGATCGCCCAAATGGCACCTTTGGTGAAGCATGTCAATGCTGCTTTTCATAATCTTGATTGTCAAATTAATCAAACTTGAGAAACGGCAAAATTTTTGCCTTGTTGGGTTTTAGGAGTTGTGAGGAGCAGAAGCATTTGAATTGTGCTCGGATTCTTGATTGACCTTAAATTTTGCCTGGGTAGTTTTGGGGTTTTCAACCCAGCTGGTCTTTTGTTTTGCCCTAACTTTTTCCTAGGTCACCCTTACGGGTTTTCAACCTAGCAAGCTTTTCGTGCGTGTGCCCTAGCTTTTGCCTAGGTCACCCTTTGAGGGTTTTCGACCTAGCGGGCCTTTTGCTTGCTTGTGCCCTAACTTTTGCCTAGTCACATTTTTTAGATTGGTGACTAGCTGGGATTTTGTTTGTGTGCCCTAACTTTTTCCTAGGCCGCCCTTTGAGGGTTTTCGACCTAGTGGACCTTCTGTTTGATTGCCCTAATTTTTGCCTAGGTCATTTTTTAGGATTATCAACCTAGCGGGCTTTCTGTTTTGATCCCATTTATTCCTGAATTGTTTTTGGAATCCAGCAAGACTTTTTCTAATCATGCCTTTTTTGATTTAATCTTTTGAACTTAAACCCTGCTTTTTCCTGGATTATTTATGGGTTTTGATCCAGCGGGTTTCACTTTTTCTTGAATTTTGGATTTTGACCCTGATTTTTCCTGGACTATTCTTGATTTTAATCCAAATGGGTTTCTTTTCTTTCTTGAATTTGCATGGCCGGATATTGGTCCTCCTGGATTACTACGATTCTCAATTCAGGATCTATTTGGCATCCCTAAATTTTTCGATTTAAATTTGATCCACGGATATTGCATGGTGATTTGGAATCCTGGTTAGACTTTTTTTTCTTATTCGCTCCTCGTTGGGCTTTTCTTTTGAGCTTGATTAATCAAACGTTCCAAAATTATTTATTACAAGATCTTGGCATTGTCAACAGTATTTATTGTTTGGGGTGTAGGAATGAGAAATAGGTTGAGGATGCAAAGGAAATAAATTTCAAAAGTAAAGCCAACAGTGTGAGGCGCATGCTTAAGAAACATGAAAAATGTAATTTTGTATTTATTCTTTGACATTTATTTACAAAAAGATTGACTTTGAAAAGTATGACGGTTTTTGGATGAATATCCTCAACCTCGTCTTGCACAAGGAGACCCATTGTGTTGCTCCATCTCTGTCGGTCGATGGGCTCGTGATTTGGCAACGGATTGATTTGTGGTTAGGAGCGAGCTCTCCGAGAAATCTAGTCATTTTGCATCATTCAATTTCAGATTTCTTACGTTTGCTAGGCAATCCTCTTATGAATGGTTAATGAATCTGCATATTGTCGCATAGCATTTGCATCCATACCATTTAGGATATGGAAGTGGCTCTCTAAAGGAGAAGCACTTGAGGATAAGGAAGCAAATCAGATGGATTTTGAATCCCAGGTAAAGCATTCGGTGTAGGAGATTGGAATAGAGTCCGAATTGATGAACTATTCTCTTTTTTTGGCTTTGGTTAGGATTTAGGCTCCATGGCTTGTGTATATGGTGTCGATGGGTGGGATCGTGTCATGCCGGATAGTGGTAAGTAGGAGGGTATGGTGTTTGGTATGTATTTGCATGTATGGATATGGTATGTAGGGTGTGTATGGTGGTGGCTGGAGTAACTGAACTATAAAGAGGTGCCACTTGAGGAGTATAGTGGCCTTGACCAGGAAACCCACGTTGTAGGTTTCACCTGCCTTTTTTTTCCCAGGATCGGGTGGAAGCATTGATTTGTCTGCGAGCTTTTTTGTGCGATCTTGCCTGGCGCGATGCCACCCTCGATCCTTTCTGATAGTGTGACATCGGAAAAGCTAGAAGTTACACTGCTAGCAATCATCTTGTCATAGAAAAGGATCTTGGAGTGTGTCCGCGAACATGTCTGACCAATTCCTTCTGAGATAAGGGGTAGTCATACTTGAGCGACGCTCAACCAGCGTTTGATTCTTTGCTTGAAGGACTCTTCTCCTCTAGCCATATTCTCGAGCTAAGTCCGATCAAAGGCCATCTCTATATTCATATTGATACTACTTTTGAAGAAGCCTCCCAAGAAGGTCTCTCCACAGACGAGGCGTGTCGCTCGATTGAAAGTGTACAGTTCAGACTGCCCCCTGTTAAGCTATCTTGAAAGAAATGGATGAGAAGCTTCTCATCGTAAGTACATACAAGGAGACATCTTTCTACAGTACATGGCCAAGTGGCTTTTTGGGCAGCTAGCTCCTTAATATTTTTCAAATTTAGGAACTTTGAATTTTGGAGGGATGACCACATCTGGGACCAAGCACAGATCGACCGTGTCCCTAGTCAGCAAAGCTCCTTCAATTGCCCCAAATCCCGTCCTCTGCTAGATTTTTCACTTTTCTATATCCTCCTTGGAAGGATGGTTTGGGTTTTTCCTCAGCATGTGGTGATGGTGAGAAGACAGTATGTATATAGGGTGCGGCCCTTGGGTGAACAGAGGATGCATTCCCCCAACGACTATTTGGTAAGCTTGTGAAGTGGTGTTTGGAGGTAGGTTATGCATTTGGGTTTTTGTTTGGGCTTGTGTTTAGTTGTATGAGGGTGCATGCCTATGAGGATACCCATAATGAACTCCTTCGGTTGGCGGAGGCATAGTTGATGGCAAAAGGTTTTGTGGAGTGAACCGCGGGGAGGATATAAGGGTCGATTGGTTCTCGGAAGAAGGATTCCTGCCTCTTTGTTTAGATAATTGGATGGCCTCCATCAGCTTGGCCATCTGCTCTTTTAAAGTCTTGACCTCATTTTGCCTTTCCATCTCATCCATGATTCCTGATTATGATCTGGTTCTATAAGGATGTCGAGGAAGCTATATTTCTCCAATTTTTCTATTAAATTTAAAAAATTAATTTCTTTGAGAAATAATTTGAATGCAGAAATCATGAATGATAAAAATGAGTATAATGCAATGTGGAATGATTTTTTGAAATCTTTTTTCTTTTTGATGAATTTATGAGTGGATGAATGAATAAATGCACTTACCAAATAAATAATTTTTTAGAAATCAGAATTTTGAGGGTTCTGAAAATAAATAAGTGTTGCTTTATTTATTCACCCTTTATTTCTTAACAATTTTTTGTTTTTTTCTAAATTTTGGTATATTTATTTTTTGCTAGAAAAACCTTTGGTTTTGTTGAATATCTTTTAGTTTTGTTAGAATTTTTCTACAAAGCATTCTTTAGGTTTTCGAAATTTCATTTTCTTTCTTTTTGTATTTTTATATTTTCAGTATTTTCAAAAAATATTTTTCCAATTTTTCTAGGAGTTTCTATTTTCCTTTTGCTTGATTTTCTTTTTTTTTTTTTGTTTTCTGTATTTCCCCCAATTTTCAGCTTCCTCTTCTTCCATCACAGGATGATTCGCATTCAAATAAATGTCTACATATATATATGAACCATGTATCATGAAAGGTGTGTGCCCTCCTTGCTTCTTATAATGAGGTTATGTCTAGTGGTCTAAGCCTTTATGCATGAACCTCACCAAGTGCGATAGTAATCTGGGGTGTAGAGTCACTAGAACCAAGTTCAGTCTATAATGCTTGTCACAATGTTAATGTAGCCACTAGTTACGGACATTATGAATAGAGCACTTTCACGAGATTTTCGTGATGCCAATCAGGACGTAGGCCCACAGGAGACACCACTAGATCCTCTATCCTAGGCAAGACTGGATCGGTATGGGCCCCACTCATGAGATGAATGTATGCATGATCTGTGCAGGGCACACAAATTATTAGGATACCTGCAATTGGGGAAATCGTAGCAAATATATATAGCAATTTATTATTCATCTATCCTAGGGTTGTACAATGAATAGACAAACAATCAAGAGAGAGATAAGAAAATAAATTAATGGTGCAATTGATAAATCGTGCAAATAACAGGGAAGGGATCAAATATGACACACTCAAATTGAATGGGCTTGACTCTCTTGAAGTCCCTAGTGGAGTCGCCATCTGTCGCAACCGTAATTCCAACGAAACGGCGAACTCGCTAAAATTTAAAAAAAAAAAGAATTTATTTTGTTTTATGTGAAGTCGCCACCAAATTTTTATCTTAAGGAAAAAAGATTTGGAAAAAACCCTGACTCGAGGAAGAGATTTAGGTTTGGGAGTCGGTTACGAGTAGGGAAGGTGTTAGGCACCCCACTCACCCGTTCCGAAGAACGGTACCCTTAAACTGAGTGTGTGATTGTTTGGAACTTGTTTAATCCCTTTAATTAGCATGGAAATAAATACTTGATGGAGGTTAACCTGACAAGACTTGATCCTGCTCCTACGTATTCCTTGGTGCAATGGGAAACTAAAGGCTTATGTAGTTCTTATTTGTGAAGGCTTGACCTTCAGAGATTTTTAAAGGGAATATGATATTTTGAAAAGATTTTCATTTTTTGGAGGAACCTTCAGTCCACTCATGCACAAGGTCCGAGGCTGCTACGGCAGCATGGGGGCCTATACGAATTACAAAACGTTGAACAGAAGGTGAACCGCCAGTTCCCCGTTTAGAGCCCATTGCGTGAGACCAAAAGATCCCAAAATATTTGAAAAAGAGCTTTTTATTTTTGAAAGGACCTTTAGTCCACTCATGCACAAGGTCCGAGGCGGCTAAGGTAGCACGGGGACCCTTACGAGCTACTAAACATCGAACAACATGTGAACCGCTAGTTTCCCATTTAGAGTCCGTTGCGTGAGATCGAAGATCCCAAAACATTTGAAAGAGAACTCTATCTTCGAAAAGGACCCTTAGTCCACTCATGCGCAAGGTCCGAGGCGACTAAGGCAGCACGGGGTCCCATACGAGCTAGTAAACGTCGAACAGCAGGTGAACCGCCAGTTCCCCGTTTAGAGCCCATTGCATGAGACCGAAGATCCCAAAACATTTAAAAAAGAACTTTATTTTTTAAAGGACCTGTAGTCCACTCATGCACAAGGTCGGAGGCAGCTAAGGCAGCACGGGGACCTATACCAGCTACAAAACGTCGAATAGCAGGTGAACCGCCAGTTCCCCGTTTAGAGTCCGTTACGTGAGATCGAAGATCCCAAAACATTTGAAAAAGAAGTCTATTTTGGAAAAGGACCATTAGTCCACTCATGCACAAGGTCCGAGGCGGCTAAGGCAGCATGAGGGCCCATATAAGCTACTAAACGTCGAACAGCAGGTGTACCACCAGTTCCCCGTTTAGAGCCCGTTGCGTGAGACCGAAGATCCCAAAATATTTGAAAAAAGATCTTTACTTTTGAATATAATACAGATAGGAAAAGGAATGACTTGATATGAAAAAGGAATTTTTTTTGAAGTAAATTTGATTTTTAGTTTTAGGGAATGAACCTTGACTTGATCAAGGACGAGCTTAACTCGGACTTGATAATTTTGAAGAAAAGCATTTCAAGTTGATTTGGAAATTTGAGAGGAGGGGGATTAAACTCGAAGTTTGATTTAATTTTATTTGAAGAAAAGAGTCAAAAAGGAGAATTTATTTTGAATATTGGATAAAGAACTTGATTTTTTAAGAGAAATAAATTTTGTTTGAAATTTGGGGAAGTATTGGACTCGATTTAACATAAACATGACTTGATTTGAAATTAAGGAAAAGAATTGGGAACATACTTCAGTAATCAAGCGATAGAAATTTCATTTCAAATCCAAATTAGACAAATAATATCATTACAGAAACTAGAGAGAAAGAAAAAGAGAACAAAACAAAAATCACCAAAATCAGAGATCATTTGACCAACTAAAAATGAAAATGAAAAACAGAGATGAAGATCAACCTCAAGAACACAAGAGTTTTTGGTGCCAAAATTTGAATTCAAATCTCAGAATTTTTAAAAAACATTTTTTGGTAGATCTGAAAAATTAAAACCTATCAATTGAAATATATGGATTATAGGAATCAAACAAAACAAGTTTGATATAAATCCAATCATAAATGAGCAAGTTATACACAAATCAAACAAGCTAGGTTAATTTGTGCATCAGGATGAATATGCTTCGGTAATCAGACGATTAAAATTTGATTTCAGATACAAATTGGACAAATAATATCATTCCAGAAACTAAAGAGAAATATGAAGAAAAAGAAACAAAAATCAAGAAAATCGGAGATCATTTTACTTATTAAAAACAAAAACAAAAAACAGAGGCGAAGATCAACCTCAAGAACATACAAGATTTTGGCGTCAAAATTTGAATTGAAATCTCAGAATTTTTAGAAAGTATTTTTTGGTAGATATGAAAAATTTAAACCAATCAATTTAAATATTGATTATAGGAATAAAAAAAACAAGTTTGACATAAATCCAATCAGAAATGAGCAAGTTATGCACAAATCAAACAAGCTAGGTTCATTTGCACACCACGACAAACATGCTTCGGTAATCAGGCAATATAAATTTCATTTCAGATCCAAATTAGACAAATAATATCATTACAGAAACTAGAGAGAAATAAAAAGATAACGCAATAAAAATCATCGAAATCGGAGATCATTTGAGCGATAAAAAATGAAAATGAAAAACATGGACGAAAATAAGCTTGGAAATCCGAGAAGAAGCAAAAAACTTAAGCGGAATAAAGGTCGGATCTAACCTCAATTGGAAGGTGATGAAGAACTGGTTTGAATGCAGCGGTAGAGAGTCTCCTAGGTCCTCCCTTCAAAAATTCTGAAAATCCTCTCCCTCAAGTGCTCCTCCTCTCTGCGTTGGCCCACGATTTCTTCCCAAAAAAATGTTAAGAAGGAAAAAAGAACCTCTTGTTTTCCTGTTTGTAGGTCTATATAGACACCTCCCCTTCTTGTTAAGGGTCAAGCTCTTTCAAAGAGCCAAAATTCAGCCCCCTCTCTCTTGGCAAGTGCCAAGTTCTTTCAAAGAGCCCAAAGCCACCCCTTTCCAGGAGCCAAAAACCAACCCCTTAATGTCAAAATTGTTGTTCCCTATTTTTGATTTTTCAGCTTTTATGTACCCTTTGTTATTTGATTTTTTATTTCTTTTTCCAATTTTATTTTTTCACCTTTTTTATTTTTTCTTTTTATTTTTTCTATTTTTTTATCATTTTTATTTGTTCTTTAATTTACCCTTTTATTATTATTATTATTATTTTATTTTTATTTCTCTTTACTTTTTATTTATTATTTTTCCAGATTTTAGCAATTTGCCATTTTTTTTATTATTGCTATTATTTTATTATTATTATTATATTTTTTGTTTTCTGATTTTATGTAGTTAATTCTTGTAAATATTTATTTTTCATTTTCTTTTATTTTTAAGCTTTTTCTTTTTCTATTTTTCCTATTTTTTATTTTGTTTTCTATTTCTTGCTTTTTGCATTTTAGCTGCTTTTTTGCTGACTATTTATGATTTGTTTCAAATATTGTTATTTCCTTTTCTCCATCTATTTTGTTTCCTATTATTTAAATTATTTTCACATTAATTTAAAAATGGAGGTCTCACACATAATTGAGTGTTAACAAATAAAAAAGTAAACAAATGTAAACAAATTAAAATATCAAAAATTAAAAAATTAAAAACATATTTGAAACAAATAGAATAAATAAAGAACATAAAAATAAGAAATGAACAAGATAAATAAAAAATATAACAGAAAAAAAAAGAGAAGAATAAAAAGCAAATATAAATAAATAATGAAATAACTAAAAAACTAAAAAACTGAAATATAACAAAAATAAAATAAAATAAAAATAATAATAAATAAAAAAGGAGAAAATAACAGAATATAAAAGATAAAAAATGCATGCATGAGCTTGGGTTTTTTGGGCAGATGAAGAGGAGATGCTGCAGGCTAGTCTAGAAGGAATCAAGGAGTTTGGGCAGGAAACACTCTCTCTCTTTCCGGTTTTGGTTCTGCAACCTTGATCCCATTCTAGTGGAGATTTTCTTCCTCTAAAAAAGAAGGAGTCACATCTAGAGAATGAGGGACAAGAATCATCAAGAATTTTGCATGAACAAGATCTCATTCAGAAGTCCAGAAAGGTTTCATTTCTCTATTTTTGGTTCCCTTGGGGGATCCGTCGAAAAAATTCTCAAAATCCTCCAAATTGCATTGGACTTAGTTTCCCTATCTTTTCTCATTAACGCCAAGATGTCAAGAATTCTTCTACGAGCTGGGGATTGAAAGATTGATCAGATCAAGTTTGGGTAGAATAAGGTTTTTCGACAATTGTTCAAAATTTGTCTTAACCAGGTTAGTATCATTATTGGATTAATGAATTTAAACTAACATGATTTTCGGTGTTATTTTGCATGCTTGATGAGTAGATCACTGCTTAAAGTTCACCTTTAATTGAGAAATGTAAAGCATAAAAGACCTCGACTCTCGCGCTTAAATCAGATTTAGAATCTGTTAGATAAGGGTTCTTTGAATGTCTACGTGAATATATCTAGAAGTTTTGTTTGCAATAAGCACGTACAATCTATTTATTACTCTGTAATTACTAGTGAGTTTTGATCAACCCCACAAACAAAGTTGCAATTTAGGTGAATCAAGCTAGCATCTTATCATAAAAAGTATAGCAAATTCATTATCCTCTAAAGATTTAATGGAAAGTCACCTCTGTCTAAAGCCATGGTGTAGCGAGATATCATTACAGAAGGCATGTCTTCCTGAGTGACTACTTGAATGTTGGAAAAACTAGGATCGTTTTGAGAGCAAGGCCTTGATCCAATGGTTGAGTAACATTAGTAAAGGCTAAACATAACAAAGCGTTAGTTAATTGATCCAAAAATTTGAGACCTGGGGCCCCAGGAATCACAGGCTAAGAACGGAGGAAAGTTAAGATATGAAGGGTGCATAATGCATGCAAATCGGTAGTAGAATTGATAAGAATGACAACATGCAAAGGATCACATTTTATGGGTCTAAAAATGAGAATTTTCTTGGTTTTCTCATGATGGTTTAGCACCTCTCGAATGATTTTCCTGGGTTCTGATCATCCTCACTGCCTCATATCTTCGAAATTACCTCAGTCAGTGACACGCTCGTCGCAAACGCACAAAAATAATTTCTAGATTTTCCCAAACTATTGGTATAGTATAAGGTGCAACCTAGGTCATCTCCCAAAGACCATTTCTTAAGAAAATTAGGAGAAAGTTCGAACAAGGGGATTTTGTAAAGATGCGATATTGAGTTCTAAACACAAAATACAAAATGAAATTAATTTGACTTAACAATTATCAACTCAAGGAATTCAGAGGCTATTTTCTTAACTAATCATTGATCACTAAAATCATGCATCCTCTTTATCAACCCAGGATCATCTGGAACCCCTAAAATGATCCTTGAATTCTCTACTGAGAAAACTCTCAGGGTTCAATTGATTATGATCAACAAGATTTAGTAACCACTTAATCTTTCATCTAAACCAATTTCATAATCAGAATTCAGTTGAAGTAAGTAATAAAATGAAAACCTTCAATTCAATTACTTAATTTCTACTCTTCAAACTTTTGGAAAATGATTTACCAATCAAAAACCAATTATAAATCAATTATGCATTAATCAAAATACGTCAACCGAACAAACTTTGATTAAAAGAATAAAATTGAAGAATATAGTAAAGCAGAGTAGAAATCACTCAATAAGCATGTAAATAAAGATCAAGACCTCAAAGTTAAAATGAAAATAGCTTGAATCCTTGAATTGAAACTACAAACTTAGCCTTCCATGAAGGAGGCAAACTAACAACAAAGAAAAACTTAGCCTTCCATGAAGGAGGCAAACTAACAACAAATAAGAAATTAGCCTTCCATGAAGGAGGCAACTAACAATAAAGAAAAAAAACCTAGCCTTCCATGAAGGAGGCAACTAACAATAAAGAAAAACTTAGCCTTCCATGAAGGAGGCAAACTAACAAGAAAGAAAGATGAAAAATGGTATTGGAGTTAATATCCAAGGGGTCGTGTTTCTCCTCTTGTAAACCCTTCTATTTATAGTGGATTTTTGAGGCATCATATTCAGAAGGTCACCAACCAGCTTTTTTACTTTTCCATCCTTTTATTGCTTTCACATGGGCTTTGTTGAAAATGCAAAATACTTTTGAATTTTTGTCTCCAATCAGCACAACAAGTTTGACGTTGATTGCAGCGCAATTTCGGATATTCACGTGTCCGAATTAGAGTTTTAAGTCTGAACAAAAGTTGTAGCCCCGGATCTTAGCTTTCCAACGGATCTAATTTCATCTTAATATGACTTCTGTATCTCAAGATATGGCCAGATCTTTGCACACTGTTCAAGTTCCGCGTCAGCAACACTATCTCATCTTTTGAGATAATTTCGGAGTCCTAAACATCCCATTTAGAGTCTGATCTTGCTTTGTAACTGTGTACACTTCTTTAAGCTTTCATTCAAGATAGATTTCATGATTTTTGGATGTCTAAAACTCCTATTATGCTCAAAATACTATAATAGTGTCATTTTAATCGAGTAAGCAAAGAAATTCAATTAAACTTCATATGAACCCAAACTCATAAAATATAACAAAGACCACTTAATTGAACATATAAGAAGTCTTAATGAGCTAAAAGTGAGAGATAATTATTTATGAAATTTATGCTTATCAAATTCCCCCACACTTATCTTTTGCACGTCTCGGGCAAACTTAAGTTAAGGATTGGTGACTAATTTTTTATTTTTATTTTTTTTTATGAAAGAACATCAAAGCTTTGAGTTGATTTCTCAAGAATTCACAAAATTTCATGAAGCATTCTTTCATCACATTTTTTAAATTACTTAGAAAGGCAACTTTAATTTGAAAAACATAGATTGAGAAAGATAAAACCTCACATGATATACTCTGAATCTCTCAAGTGTTTGATTTGGTAAGTGTTTCTCTCAAATTCAATCCATGAAAGATGAACTATCATAGGCTTGCATATCTTCTACTTCTCTACTACTATGTACACATGCAATGCACAAATCAAGAGGTCTTTATTTTGGTTATAACGGGATTAGAAAGATGAAATGATATATTGAAGAGATACAATGTTAGACCAAGGAAAATGGTGAGGATTGAGAACTGAGTCTAAGTGCAAGTGTGAGAAACAGATATCACTTCTTCATTTTTTTTTCTTTTTTTTTTTCAATATAATAGTTTATTTATTAATTTATTGCTTCAGTTTTTTTTCAACCATGATATCAATGAACACAACAATAATCTCCCCCACACTTATTGAAACACTTATGGTATGATAAATCCAAGATTCCTCACCTTCTATCACAATGGTGGACAAAGTTGTTTTTTTTTTTGATTTGTGGTGAGCTAAAAAGAAGAAAAGGCTAATCGGCTCAAAGGGCTGATCAAAGGATAAAATTCTATGGTTTGGTTATTTGGCCAAGTGGTTTGTTCAAGAAAAACAATGCCTCAATCATTTTTGTATAATACATGTGAAAATGTAGCTTCAAAAAGAATCAATGCAAGTTCTGAAGTAACATATTCCATAGATGAAAATCACACAAGAAAGAAAGTAATTAATAAGGCTCAAAATCTCACAGGTAATATATTTATCAAATCTAATCTATCCAGTTCAAATATATGTTGCCAAACTAATTAATCTCAAAATGTAAATCATTTTGCTTCAATTATTTTATGAAATCTAAAGAACAACATACTTCCACATTCAATTTGTTTTTTAATCATCAGATGTGTATCAAGAGTCAAGTGTAACTCCTTACTCAACCATCTTACTCAAAGCAAGTTTATGATTCTAACCTAAATTTTCTTTTTGGTTTTTTTTTTATTTATTTTTTTTAGATATCGGACCATCCTCCCCCCAACCTATCCAAGACATTGTCCCCAATGTCTTAGATGGAATTTCATATAACAGGAAAAGAAATGTGAGAAAACCACCAAAGTAAGGAAAAGTTATAACCGAAGAGTGGTATCTGGTTCTCTTTTGTCTCTGCCATCTTGATTTGGTTCGTTCACCAGCTGCATTGCTTGACTGAGCTCAAATGTAGGATTTTGAAAATTCTCAAGTAGCTGTTCAACAGTTGAAGCAGATACTATGATGTTGCGCATGGATTGTGGCATGAACTCCTGCTCTACTGCATGATCAAGGGTATAAGATGCATGTTGAAATTCTCCATCCTTTCCAAGGTTAGACCCACCAAAAACACAGATAGTATTGATTCTATCCATAAACGGTGTTTCTATCTCTTTTGGAAAAAATATCTCATAGAGGTTGGTAATTTATAGGGACTCAATATCAGACAAGGAGATCGTTTGAATAGTGCGGGATCAGGATTTGGTAGCAAAAGTTTGAATTTTTTTGTTCAAGGAAAAAGGTGAATGTCAGAAGGGAAAGACATTAAGCAGGGGCGAAAATTTCAAAAAATGGTGGCCCAATAAATTGAAAAGACAATGTAAATGACAAACATACACGCATGAGAATGAATAGTAGTTGTGATTGTGGCTCACATCTTCCTCGGTTTACGTCGGAACGGTGAAACGCCTTCAAGAGTCGAGGATGTGCTTCCCATTCAGTTTTCTTGTAAACTGACAAGGGTCTTTTAAAGTCGATTCCCAAGACTATAACGTGCTTTTTCCTTACGGGAACGGTTCAAACAAATCAAGAAGGACTCCTTGTACATGCCCGCTAGGATGCGTCTCAAAGAGTCGAATGATATCATCCAATCACTCCTTACTCAGTCCATCCTTTAAAATCCAAGAATAGTATACCTAAAAAAAAAATTTTAGAAAGGTTAAAATTTTTATACAAACTCCTAAATAAGCCTAGGAAACTAAAATGGTCCCCGGCAACGGCGCCAAATTTTTGACACGCTCGTCGCAAACGCACAAAAATAATTTCTAGATTTTCCCAAACTATTGGTATAGTATAAGGTGCAACCTAGGTCATCTCCCAAAGACCATTTCAGATTCTTAAGCAAATTAGGAGAAAGTTCGAACAAGGGGATTTTGTAAAGATGCGATATTGATTTCTAAACACAAAATACAAAATGAAATTAATTTGACTTAACAATTATCAACTCAAGGAATTCAGAGGCTATTTTCTTAACTAATCATTGATCACTAAAATCATGCATCTCTTTATCAACCCAGATCATCGGAAGTCCCCAAAATGATCCTTGAATTTTCCTTGAGAAAACTCTCGTGGTTCAATTGATTATGATCAACAAGATTTAGTAACCACTTAATCTTTCATCTAAACCAATTTCATAATCGACCAGTGAAGTAAGTAATAAAATGAAAACCTTCAATTCAATTACTTAATTTCTACTCTTCAAACTTTTGGAAAATGATTTACCAATCAAAAACCAATTATAAATCAATTATGCATTAATCAAAATACGTCAACCGAACAAACTTTGATTAAAAGAATAAAATTGAAGAATACAGAAAGGTATAGCAGAAATCACTCAATAAGCATGTAAATAAAGATCAAGACCTCAAAGTTAAAATGAAAATAGCTTGAATCCTTGAATTGAAACTACAAACTTAGCCTTCCATGAAGGAGGCAAACTAACAACAAAGAAAAACTTAGCCTTCCATGAAGGAGGCAAACTAACAACAAATAAGAACTTAGCCTTCCATGAAGGAGGCAACTAACAATAAAGAAAAAAAACTTAGCCTTCCATGCTGAGGCAGCTAACAATAAAGAAAAATTAGCCTTCCCATGAAAGGAGGCAAACTAACAAGAAAGAAAGATGGAAAATGGTATTGGAGTTAATATCAAGGTCATGTTTCTCCTCTTGTAAACCCTTCTATTTATAGAGGATTTTGAGGCATCATATTGAAGGTCACCAACCAGCTTTTTTACTTTTCCATCCTTTTTTATTGCTTTCACATGGGCTTTGTTGAAAATGCAAAATACTTTTGAATTTTTGTCTCCAATCAAAGACAACAAGTTTGGCGTTGATTGCAAGCCTAATTTGGATATTCACGTGTCCGAATTAGAGCTTTAAGGCTGAACAAAAGTTGTAGCCCCGGATCTTAGCTTTCCAACGGATCTGATTTCATCTTAAATCTTAACTTTCCAACGGATCTGATTTCATCTTAATATGACTTCTGTATCTCAAGATATGGCCAGATCTTTGCACACTGTTCAAGTTCCACGTCAGCAACACTATCTCATATTTTGAGATAATTTCTAAGTCCTAAACATCCCATTTAGAGTCTGATCTTGCTTTGTAACTGTGTACACTTCTTTAAGCTTTCATTCAAGACAGATTTCATGATTTTTGGATGTCTAAAACTCCTATTATGCTCAAAATACTATAATAGTGTCATTTTAATCGGGTAAGCAAAGAAATTCAATTAAACTTCATATGAACCCAAACTCATAAAATATGACAAAGACCACTTAATTGAACATATAAGAAGTCTTAATGAGCTAAAAGTGAGAGATAATTATTTATGAAATTTATGTATCACAGTCAGAAAGCCTCTCGACATTTCTGATCCTTACTTGAATTTCCATTCAACTATCTAAGCCTGGAAGATCCTAGACCAAATACTGTATCATTTAATGAAGATGCAACTCTCGTTGCCTTGACGTTGATTAATTCAACAACAGAATTTGGAGGGCCCTCTATTTGCTGTCACCCGAAACTGCTGAGCATAATTCAGGATTAACTGTTTCATAATCTGATTCAATGGGGTTTGTCAATGAGTCTCCTTATGCATTCAATGGTGTGTAATGTTCCTTGCTCAAAACTCAAATTACAGCTAGAAGCATTCTTTGGTTTGTGTGTCGTTTTGAGGCTTGCACAAAGTGAATATGGGGTCTCATGCCAGCTGCAAGAGGTAACCTTGAAGGCCCTGGTCCCACAGTTGCGTCAAACGCGGGAGTAGAAAGTGTTGTTGTAGTAGGTAGCCTATTAGAGCATAATAACTCTGATCTCGAGTATGGTGCAACCACAGGAGGCCAAATTAACCAAGGAAATAGCGATTGACTTCAAGTAGCTTGAGAAAGGTCAGATTATTATCACTGACATTCCGAAGAAATGAGACGTTGCACCCACCGTTGGAAACCAAAGAAATGTGCAGGTTTGTTCATCCCAGGTGTTTGTTCGATATTCGGGATTCATGTTTAGAAGGTGGGCAGTACCACTGTTGAGCATCCTTTACAATTCAACTCAACTCAAGAGCCAAGATTCTTGGAGATGTTACAGTAAATAGAATGTTGTGGTCTCAACTCCCAGCGGATGGACCCTTTTCATTCATTTAAGAACCCATGGGTACATGAAGCAATGTTAAGGCTTGTACGTTTGTCCAAAGGGAACAATGGCCACACCCAGCTAATTCGGGTCTCATCCATGGTCCATCTCTCATTATAGAGGAATCTGAAATTTCATTGGCCAAGTTCCTGATCCGAATTTCATTGGTTCATGCTCCCCTAGTCAATGTCAGTTGGCACTGTGTACTTCAGTTTCTGGCCATGCTCTGGGTGGATCAAGTGTTGGCAAACTTTAGCCTACGACTCAAAGAATGGCAAACAACGCATGCAAATATGTTTTTAGGCACGTTCACCATTTGGTTCAAGATGTCCTTGCTCACTTTGATTAAGAGAACAAGCATCAGATCTCAGTTGCCTTCTTCTTCATATAAAATAGCACGTCGTTATGAGCCACAAGGAGTATCTTAGCCCAGCCTATGCAACATTGCATGCTGGTGGGCGTGCAGGTCTTGGCCTTAGTTAATGTTAATTAAGATCAATTGTGAACCATAATGCTTAAACTCGACTCAATGGGTGGGTGCATCTAAGGCATACAAGAGACAGCTGGTTCGAATCCCGCATGCAACAATTCCTTTTAAATTTTTCACTCGCACTTGGACCTGGCCAGCTTTTTTTCCTTGGTTGTACTCGAGTTGAAATCTGGACCATTTACTCACAATTGGGCCTTGCCAAATTAAGCTAAGGACAGATCGCCTTACTAGCAATCGGGCCGCCCCGTGTCTCACGTGTTCGATTGGGCTTTGTTGTTCTTAATCCGCCAAGCCCAATGAGCCTCTGAATTAAAATCTACCTTTCTTCAAGATAATTCTATTTAAAGATAATCCAAAAAAAATAAAATTAAAACAATTTTGCTTAATCCAATCAATCCCTTTATAATTAATTTATTTAATTTTTAATGTGAAGCCAAATTTTTCTTTGCTACCTAGATCAATTCTTTCCCTTAAATTCAAATCAAGTTTATTTTATTTTTAATCAAGTCCAATTCTTTCCCTTAAATTCAAATCAAGTTCATTTTGTTTTAAATCAAGTTCATTTCTTTTCCTCAAATTTCAAATAAAGTTTATTTTATTTTTAATCAAGTTAAATTTTTTTCCTTAAATTCAAATCAAGTTCATTTTGTTTCAAATCAAGTCCAATTCTTTCCCTTAAATTAAAATCAAATTTATTTTGTTTTAAATCAAGTTCAATTCTTTTCCTCAATTTCAAATCAAGTTCATTTTATTTTAAACCAAGCTTAGTTCTTTCTTACAATTTTGAAATCAAAATCCATTCATTTTAGGGTCAAGCCCGATTCTTTTTCTACCTAAGCCCAATCCCTATTTATTATTTTCAAATGAAATTCATTAATTCTAGATCTCACGCAATGAACTCTAAACACGAACTGGTATCTTTTTCTGTCGTTCGATGTTTAGGGATTCATATGGGGTCCTAAAATTAAATGTGAATTGTCTCTTTTTCAGTGCATATATGGACTAAGAATCCTTTTAAATAATTTCAAAAAAATCTCGTTTTAGAATCCTAAGTCTCACGCGATGGACTCTAAATAAGAACTGGTGGTTTCACCGCTGTTCGATGTTTAGAGATTTATATGGGTCGCAGTGCAGCCCTCATTTGTCTTGGATCCTATGCATATGTGGACTAAGGATTTTCTCTAGAAACAAAAAAAATTCAAAATACTCTATTTTCTTTAAACACCTTCAAAGGTCAAGCCTTCAACTAGAACTACGTAGCCTTGAGTTTTCCATTGCACCAGGGAGTACGTAGGAGCAGGATCAAGTCCTGTCAGGCTATTTTTTATACAGACCTATTTATTTTCATTCTATTTAAAGGGATCAAATAGTTTTCAAAAATATCAAAATCACACACTCAGTTTAAGGGTATCGATCTTCGGATAGAGCGAGTAAGGTGCCTAATACCTTCTCTACTCGTAACCGACTCCTGAACCTAGATTCTTCCTCAAGTTAGGGTTTTTTCCAAATCTTTCCCCTTAAATGAAAATTTGTTGGCGGCTCCACATCATAATACATTAAAATTCTTTTTTAAAATTTTTAGCGAGTTTTTCGTCTCGTTGTCATTACGGTTGCGACAAAACTTAATAAATTTACAACTAACAATTAAATTAACCCCAAATAACAAATTTTTGTTACCGGTTATAATTTAAAAATAATTGTATTAGTAGTGATGAGTAAATAAATATCAATGGTGTAATGTTTATTTATTCTCTTTTATATTAGTATAATGTGTGTCTTCCAATTTTAATTTATCTTTCTATTTATGAAAATTGTAATAGAACAATGGTATTAAGAGTTTGGTTTAAAGTCCTTGAGAGTAAAAACACATGAGGTGAGACACTAAAAAAATGGCCACAAATTCTAATTTTGTGCAAGCAGTTATCCATCACTTTGATAGTCACTAGAACCATTGGAGCATGCTAACGAAGAACTTTTTACGATTGAAGGAGTATTGTTCAGTTGTTAAATCTAGTATTTAAAAGCCACTGACAGGCACAACTTTGACAGATACTTAGAAAATAAAATTTGAAACCAAAAGGTTGAAGGACTTAAAGGAAAAAAATTATCTCTTTCAAGTTATTAATTTCACGATTTTGAAAATTATTCTTTACAAAGAAACTTTTGAGGATATTTAAGATTCTAGAAAGAAGAAATATCAAGGCTCTGTAAGTGCTAAGTTGGCACAACTTCAAGTCTTGAGAAGGATTTTGAGACACTAACTATGAAGGATGGAGAATCTATCACTAGTTATTATGTTAGAACAATGGAAATCAACAAGATACAATTACATGGAGAGAAAATGCAAGATGTTATGATCATGGAAAGGATATTGTGGTCCTTGACACCAAAGTTTGATTATGTTTTTTATGTAATGGAAGAATCAAAATACATAGATAAATTATCCCTTAATGAGCTTCAAAGTTTCTTGTTGATCCATAAATAAAATATGAATAGAACTTCAACAATTGAAGAGCGAGCTTTGATGACCTCTACCTATACTTATTCCAATAACTTCAAAGGAAGAGGTAAAGTTAGAGGATGTGGTGTTCATGATCGTGGTCATGGTAACAAAGATTCTAGTAGAAATATCAAAGGTGATAATGAATAATTATAAGATAAAGACAAAGTAGGAGCCCTGAGAAGTCCAAGGTAGAGTGCTTCATATGTCATAAGATTGGCCATCATGCGTCTCGTTTGTTCGAATTATTGAAAATAAGAAAACCAAAAAAATATAATAAAATGATAAAATAAAATAAGGGGAAAATAAGGAAAATACAAGTCCTACAGCAAACAGAATTTAAAAATCAAAACTTACTTTGGAAGTCCCACATTAAAAGAGTAAGACTTCTTCAAGCCCTGATTCTCCTATATAAAGAGGTGTAAGTCCCACATTGGATAAAAGAGACTTCTTTAGCCTCTCATTTTTCTATATAAGAAGATGATCTTAATGAGAAAAAAGGAAGAACACCTGAGCTTGAAAGCTTGTTGTAAACACTCAATTATGTCTGAGGCCCCATTTGTAATTTTAATTAGTGAATAAACCATAATTTAAATAAATGTTAAGGTTGATAACCAAAAGAAAAAAAAAACAAATAAACAAAAAGAAAAAAAGGAATTAAAAACAAAAACGGATAACAGAATAATCAAAAGGAACAAAAATAAAACAAGCCAATGGGAAAAATAAAAAAAAATGAAAATAATAAAATCTGGAAAAAATAATAATAATAACAAATAACCAATAAATGTAAAAAAGGTGAAAATAGAAAAATTAAAAAATTAGAAACTAAAAAAAAACAAACAGCAAAAAGAAACAAAACACAAAAATAATAACAAAAAAGTTTAAAACAAATAACACGAAATGTAAAAATAAATAAAAGGAAATAAGCAAAAAAACAGAATAATTTAGCAGTTAAAACAGAATTTAAAAAGGGAGAATGAGAATAAAAATTAATAAACTGAATATTGAAAAAGTAAAAGAAAAAACAGAATTCAAAAAAAAAAGAAAGAAAAAACTAGAAAAAAAAGAGAAAGTTGGATATAAAAGGATGGATGTGTGCATGCGCATCTAGTTGTGTACGGTTACTACGAACAGGAAGGCGATTCCATCTTTTATAGATATAATTGAAAGTCTGATTTGAAGTGAAGATGTAATCGAATGTTTACATAAATCTGCATGTGTTGTTGTATAAACGGCCACGAATCTTGATTGCCAATACAGGTCGAACTATAACTTGGATGAATCGAACTAATACACCTTATTAAGAGGCATAAGAACTCATCTACCAGAGATGTAGCTTCCTTGGGTAGCAATAAAGGCAGAGCATGTTTGCGGATGAAGCATTGATACGAAGCCATATAAAGGCAGATCAAGGAAATGGATAGATCCTACAGTTGCTCTTAGATGAAATCGTTTATATCTCCACTCGGATTTGATTGAAGGGAGTTGGTACTGTGTTACTGCATGTGACCTTGAGGAAAGGAGTGAGATTGCCATCTGTTGATGCGAAAATGGTTCTATCAAAGAACTATGGTAGGGCTTGACTTTCTTTATAATAGACGACATATAAGATTTAATTTTGGTTACAGTGGTCGCAGAAGTCCATTCGAGCCTGTGTGCACTAGTTAAGATGGCTCATGAGTCTCCTCTGGCCATAGCCCAAAGTGCTTACAAAATAACCTCTTTTTCATGTGAATTACTGACTAAGGGACAGCCAAGCTGCATATTCATGGGCATAAAAGGGCTAGTGCATGCCAGTCAAGAATCCATGCGTCTGAATTCCCCCTAATAGCTGCCATGATACATTTGATCTGCACCCAATGAAAAATGAATTACAAAATAGAGAGAAACATCATAAATTCTTGCACTGTTCTCCATTTACCCCCTGTCGTATCATTTGGATTCAAATAATCCATGTATTTTTGGATATGATTGGCATCAAGGGTACTAAATCTAATCAAAATAGCTGAAGCAACAGTTGCATTACTTTAGTAGTAGCTGTTTCACTGACTAGTTCCCACAACCAGGTTAAGCCATCATCCAACACAGCCCAGGGAATATAAGATTCATGGGCACATGTCAGAATATTATCCGTTATCACACACCCAAAGTTCTCTTCGAGATAATGGTTCGTGGAGCAACATGGGTCAATGAGTGCACCCAATAGGTTCGGTGGTACCTAATTTGATTAGGAACACATGCCCAAGGTTCGGATGTTTCAATGTTAATCATGCGCACAACCACCCCATGCAGCTGATAGGATGAGCATATAGTGTAACTCGAGCAGTTTGAATTCATTCTTCGGTGCAGAATGCTTAGTTTCATTTAAAGTAAGCGTTAAGGAGTAGTTTCGGTATAGTGTTTAATTGATTGCAGGTCATTACCCAAACTCCAGATTTGAATCCCCTAGAAAGATATTAAGTTCGCCATCCACCATAAATCTGTATTTCAATTACATTGCCCCAGACGATGACTAAAAGATGTGGCTCGGTCTAATGGTTGAAGTTGCTACCTATATTCCGCTAGGATTTGGGTTCGAGTCTCAGGTCTGATCCCTTTTGATTAATTGGTTATTAACTTCCCTTCATTGTATTTAATTATATCTGTACAGATCTTGCTCAACTATTACAACGTGGCTTAGTGGTCGACGCTCCCCCGCACGCCCAGGAACTATGTTCGAACCCCATGCCACACAATTTAATTTCAAAGCCCTCTCACATGTGCATCCCACATGTTGCCACGTTACGCGCACCTAACGTGCCAATAGCAAGCCGCCAAGCCGAGCCGTGAGAATAGCCAAACCGAGCCAATGGTAGCTGCATTGGGTTGGGCCTGAATTTGTGCAACACACCCCAACAGAAGCTGGGAAATAGGCCAAACTTTTTAAACAGTTCAAAAAAAAACATACAAACAGAAGTTCTTTTTTTTTTACTCAAATTTAATTAAATTTTTTCCCTCAACTTCCTTTCATAAATTTCTTTGTTACTCAAATTTAATTAAATTCTTTTCCTCAAAGACAAACAAATTCCTTTTTACTCAAATTCGATTAAATTCTTTTCCTCAAAGACAAATAAATTTCTTTTTACTCAAATTTAATTAAATTCTTTCTTAAATTTCTCTTTTACTCAAATCTAAAATCAAAATTATTATCCTCAAATACAAAAAGAATTAATTCTCTCACTCAAGGTTCAATTCAAAGTCATTTTGGTCAAATCAAATTTAATGCCTTCCCTCAAGTTTAAATCTAGTACAATTCTTATTCCTTAAATCAAATTTTCAATCAAGTTCATTTCAAATCAGGTTCATTCCAAAATCAAGATTCTTTTTCCTTAAATCAAATTTTAAATCAAATTTATTTCTTATTTCAAATCAAACCCAATTCTTTTCTTGACCTTATTCTTTTCAAAATCTTTTTAGCATCAGAAATTCATTTAAGAGCTGGAATGTGGAAACTAGTGTTAACACGTTGCTCTATATCTGAGGCTCTTGCCATAGACCTTGATGCTCTTTAGTTGTGACCTTATGCATAAGTGGACTAAAAGTTCCTACTCAAAAGTAAAACTCTTTTAAAATATTTTTGGAAATCACAAGTCTCACTTAATGAGCCTCAAATTTGAAATCCAGTGTCTACACATTGCTCAATATTTAGAGATTCATACGGATCCCAGCATGGATGCTGTCTCCCTGGATCCCGTGCATATGTGGACTAAGGATTCCTCCCTAAGATATTTTCAAAATTTTTCCTCCTTTTCACAACTCGAAGGTCAAGCCTTCACAAACCAACCACAAGTGCTCGAGTTTTCCATCATGACCGAAGAATACGAGCGAGGATCAGAATCTGCCGTGCTAACCTCCATCAAGTTATTTATTTCGTCAATTCGGTGGACCAAACATTTTCAAAATCACACACTCAATTTAAAGGTATCATTCTTCCAAGAGTTAAAGTTGGTAAGGTCTTTCCACTTTTTCATTCTTGGAAAATCAAACCTAATCCCTCATCTCAGTCAGGTTTTTCCAAATCTTTTTCCATAAACAAAATTGAGTATGATCCACTATAATAAAATAAATCCTTTTTAAAATTTTAGCGAATCGCTGCCTCAAATTATGGTTTTAGAACACTTGTGTTCAAGAGTACGCATCGAAATGTAAATCTATCTTATATAATTCTTTTTCTATTCTTTTTATGAGTGGTTTCTAAGTTTGGAAGTACATAGAAAAGAAAATGCATAAACCCTTATAGTCTTAACCTAACAGGGAGGTTCATGAGTCACTTTGGAACTTTGTCCAAGTAAGTGCATCTAACTTCTCAATTTTTTTCTTTTAACATAATTATTTTTTATTTTTATTATTTATTTTATTTTCTTCCTATCTATTTTTAGTTTCTATTTTCTATTTTTTAATTATTACTATTTTAGAAAAATTTAAAAATTATGTTTTTAGTCTGCATAATTACCAAGTGAAATCAATTGAGTGATAGATTCACCTTTGATATTGCTTGAAATATAAGAATTTATTGAATATTCATTTGCTAACTTGAATTCTATGTAAGGAAATACTTTTTTCTTTTTAAATTAACTCTATAAAAATTTTAAATTATTTTCTTTCTAAAAAATTAAAAAATAAATAATGACTTTTAAATTTAATGGTTAAATATGTTTTTGGTCCCTCTAAAATTTTGAAATTTTGGTTTTAGTCTCATTTGGTTTTAGTCCCTCTTTTTCAAAATAGATCGGTTTTTAATTTCTTTTGATGTCAACAGAGAAAAAAATGGGTCAATCATTACTTACTTTATGGACTAAAACTAGTCTATTTTAGAAAAGGAAGAACCAAAATCGAATGTTTTAAAAATGAAGGACTAAAACTAAAATTTCAAAGTTTTAAAGGGATCAAAAACATATTTAACCCTAAATTTAAATTAATATTTTCAAAATTATGCTTTTTTTAAGAAATGAAAAAATTTGAAAAATAATTTTTCTCTAAATTTAAAAATAAATATTTGTTTTTCAAATTTCTAAAAATTCAAAAATATTTTATATGAAAAATAAAGCTTATCTTTTTTAAATCTAAAAAAATCCTAAATCCAAATTTTTCTTCAACTTTTCAAATAAAAATAAAACATGTACCTCATTCCTCTTTTCAAAATTCAAGAAATTTTTATCGTTAACAATTAGTTTTACTCCATGAAATATCATGTTTGTGTTAATTAAGTGATTATCCACATGTTTGTATAATTACTTCACCTCTGAATGAGTTAGTTAATAATAATGTTCAATTTCATTGGGGAAAAACAACAACGAGCCTTTAAGACTCTCAAGCAAAGGCTTATTAATTATTAAGGCCCAGCTAAGTTAACTCACTCTGATAATCCTTTGAGATGAATGATGCCATTGATTATAGGATGGAGCAATGTCGCCCTAACAAGTACCTTCATTCCTACTTCAATCTAAAAGTTGGAAGAAGCCCTTTAATTTATCCCATTTATGATAAAGAGTTTTGTGCTCTCATATGGGCCCTACACACTTAGCAACATTATATTTTGTCCAAAGAGTTTGTCATCCATGGTGACCATGAGTCACTAAAATACCTTAAGGTCCAAGGTAAGTTAAACAAAACACGGCTAAACGGTAGAATTTGGAACACTTATGTCATAAACATAAAAAGGAGGATAGTAATAAAAAGGTAGTGATGCCCCTTTTATAGGAGGCATACCTTTATTCCTCCCTGCTAAACCTATGGGCTCTGAGAATCTCAGACTGAGCTGATATGACGAGGACGATAGTGTAATAAACTATGTGTGATTCACGTCTATAAAGCACATAATGATATATTTAGGCTATGGGATCTCTTCTAGACATAATTATGTCTAACAGAGACATTAAGTTTCTTTGCCACTTTTGGCGTATCCTCTAGGGTAAACTTGGAAATAAACTCCATTTTTCCACCAGTTGCCATCCCCAAACTGATGGAAAACTAAAGTGGTGAATAGGACACCTTCTACCCTCCTTAGGCCACGCTTGTAAGAACTCAAACCTTCGGGAGGAATGTCTGTCCTATGTTCAGTTTTCCTACAATAGGGAACCACACTTCACTACCCAACACTTCTATTTTGAGATAGTGTATGAGTTTAACTCCCTCACTCTTGTAGATCTCTTATCCTTCCTTGATCTAGCCAACTATCACACTAAGGATGGAGTATAAAAGGCTAAGCTAGTTCAAGAGCTCCATGTCAAGATCAAAGCCTTTACAGAAAAGAAAATGACCCATTATGTTTGTCGCAACCATAATTCCGATGAGACGACGAACTCTCTAAAATTCAAAAAAATAGATTTTATTTTCCTAAATATGTGTGGAGTCGCCACCAAATTTTTATTTAAGGGAAAAAGATTTGGAAAAACCCTAACTTGAAGATGAGATTTAGGTTTGGGAGTCGATTACGAATGGGGAAGGTGTTAGGCACCCCATTCACCCGTTCCGAAGAACTGTACCCTTAAACTGAGTGTGTGATTATTTGAAAATGGTTTTATCCCTTTAATTAAAGTGAAAAAATGTCTGAGGTTGGTCTCGATGATTTGATCCTCGCTCCTACGTATTCCCCAATGCAATGTGGAAACCCAAGTCTTAGAGCTCTGGTCGCGAAGGCTTGACCTTTCTCAGAGGTGCAAAGAAAGACACTTTTGAAGAGGATTTCGTCTTTTGAAAGGATCTTTAGCCCACTACAGACAAGACCCAGGCGGCACTGATGCCTCTGGTTTTAGATCATTAAACGTTGGGATAACAGAACCGCTAGCCCCATTTAGAGCCTATTATGTGAGATCAAATATCCAAAATGTTTTGAAAGAATTTGGAATATAATAAAAGGAAGAAAATATTGATTTTAAAAGGAATTGTTTTTCAAGTTTGAAAACTTCACTAAAAGAGATTAAACTCGATTTTTTTGAACAAGTGACTGGATTTGATTTGATTTTGAGAATTCAAGAAAGAGGAATTACTTGATTTTTGTTTGAAGAAAAATACTTTAAACTTGTTTTTGACTTGAGGAGTTAAATTTGACTCGAACCTAGAGTTAACTTGATAAAAGGAAAATTATGGAGAAGAATAAAAGGGCTAGGATTAAAACTTGAGAAAAAGTCGTGAACTACAAGGATTGAAATTTGAAGGAAAGTATTAATTTTAATTTGGGCTAGAAAATAGATTGAAATTTGGTGTTTAAAAAAAAATTGACTTGAAAGAAATGAATTTTATTCGCATTAGAGGAAAAGAATTTTATTTGAATTTGAGTAAAGGGTTTTCCTTATTTTTGGAGAAAAAAAGTTAAAATGAATTTGTGTAAAAGAAGTTTTGGAAATTTGGGAAAAGACAAGGAAAAGTTTGATTTAATTTAGAAATTTAATCTTGGAATTGATTTTGAAAAGAAAGAGACAAGAAAAAAAGAAAGAAAAATAAAATTTGATTTTTAAATTTTGGAAAAGAAACTGCTGAATTTGAGAAAACTTTACTTCTTTGATTTGAGATTTTTTTGAAAAGGAGTTGATTGAAATGAAAGAGTCAATTGGGAATCGGAAATTTCCTGTGAAAAAGTAAATAGTAAAGCTGATGTGGTCCAATCAATGTCAATGATTTTAAAATTTTTATTTGACTTACTGCTGGTTTGTGGCCCATTTTGACCCACACTATTGGATAATATGGAAGGGCACTTCGGAACGTAGAAAAAAAACAACAACCATGCGCGAGACTCGAACTGGAGGTTTGGGAGCTTGTATATAAGCAGCTCGACCAACGTGCTGGGTCTTTAATGTGGTCTTAATACTCATCAACCTTATTAAAATCTATTGGAGGTAGATTTATAGAGCAATAAAGGCGGTCCACGCCATGCGCATACGTCTAGGGAACAGCACCCTAGGCTCTACTTTTCAAATGTTATCAGAGATATGCACTAACCTCACTTTTCAAATTGAAACCACCAGACTCGTGGTTGTGGGTTTCACAATACTTACTTGAGGCAAACTTGCCTACTGCTTCATGTATCAAGTTCTTTTAGGTGTTGAATTGTTAAGCCTCATTCACATGCATGAGGCCGAATTTAAGGTCCCTACTGGAGAGAACTTTGACGACGCTAGGGGAAGCATAGCCCTTCATATTTCGACAAGACCATGCGATGTATGCACCACAATCAATCTTCTCGAGACATGGATGAACCATTCAACTTAGATCGTTCACGTTCACTCGTCAACTGACTCGATGATCAATAAACTCGTAATGCGCTTTGAAGTATATGGACTTCCCACAACGATCTTGACATGCGGATTTTCGAGCTCTGTTTCTTGGATAAAATGCCAAGGGGAAACCTTTGAAACTTGTAAACATGACATACCTATTCGAGAAGTCCTTGGGATATTTCATTTACTACAGAAAATACTAGACAACACTTAAACCAAATCAATGGGTCAAAACGAAATGGTCAACAACCATTGAGTCTTTCATTACTTGGGGATACAACGGTCTCATGGTTTAGTTTAGTGGCCTTTGCAAGTTCGGGCCGACTTCTGACACGTCTTTGGGTGTAATGATCCAATCTCATGAAAGGGCCATTACTATTATCCATCTGACTTTATAGGTGGACTTTTCCCTTAGAATCACCCTTAGCAAGTTCATAATACAATGAGCATAAGGCGAATCCGGTGATAAGCTAAAATGTCCTTAGCACCCAATACCTTGTTTTTTCGTATCATATCCATGCTGCCTATCATTGCATAAGCCATGCATTATTCTCATCCTCGTGCGAACCTCAAATATCTTCAAGACCTGTAAGGTGACCAGTTGAATGCGTTGGAATCTTGAAGTTCCATTACAAGCATGGAGCTGAGTGCAGTGGTTTTGGACTGAATTCCAAGTGGCATGCTCTGTATACTTCCCCTAACCAAATCGGCAAGACGTTAAGTAGCTTTACATCAATGCATGCTTGCATCACCTAGAAGGCAACAAGACCACGAGCATCGCATTTGTCAAAGAATAGCTATCGACTCGCAAGAGAGTTTTAAACTCTCTAATTTCCTTCTTTCAGAGTAAAGCAAATGCCCAGCTTGATACTTTAACTCCTCGCTATTTTCAGCATGCAACTAAGAATAACCTCTCGGTGTAATCGCTTTAGCGCCAGATGTTCTTTGTCGTCCATCTCTCGTTCCGTAATCATGCGTGGACTATCAACATTGCACCATGATCTCGACTTAATAAAAATGAACCGATAGAGTTGGAACTTTCGCACTCTGCAATATTTTAAAGATGAAGATGCTCACTGGATTCTGTACAAACTCATAGTGCGTTTGAACCCCCCTCCCTCGAATCTCATGAGCACGTGAGTCAATGCAAAGCTTGTAGAGCATCATGCCTAATATCACTCATTATTACTCGCGATCAACCATGCTTCATCGCGATTGTGCCATAGTGATCGCATAGTTCTCAGACTACATGCAAATACTCCATCGCTTTACCGCTTCGTTTAAACCGATTCTTATTGAAATGGGACCTTATCATTTTGAATCTTACATACAAGTATATGCATAATGGCTATTTAATCGAAGACGAACAAGAACATGCATGGTTCAAGAACCATTATGATAATGGTGAATTCAAAGATGTGGATACTGGGGAGTGCATGTAGCAACCGGATCATGGAGATATATATGGGGGTTCAGAGTCTTACCTGGAACTACTGCATCGAAATAGGTTTTTACGTCATGTTTCTTAAACTAGAGAGGAATCTTGAGGAATTCTTAGCCTCTATGTTTTCGTAGCATTATCTAGATCTTGTGAACCTTCAACTCTGAGTAGAACTAATCCTGGAAGATGCCACGATGTCCTCCTTTCTCCGTAGAAATGACGAGCCAACCCCTGCCTTCCACCATGTCAATCCTTCTTTGATTGATCTGGTCCGAAGAACAAACTCCCTCCAAACTGAGGGTTTCTTTTTTGGAAAGAAAAGCAGGAAGACCTCTAGAAGAACCCCCCAGCCATGCCTCTGCCTGAATTTTATTTTCGTTTTTTGTTATTATTGTTATTTCTGTTTTTTTTCATTTTTTTATTCTGTTATTATGTTAAAATTTGTTTTATGTTTTTTCTTTAAATATTTTACATTTTATTTATTTATTATTTTGAATTCTGTTTTGCCCGCTTTTTTTTTCCAAAAAAACTTTATTTATTATTTTCTTTTTTTTTATTATTATTTTTTAAATATATATTTCTTTTAAATGATTTTGGATTTTTGGATTTTATATTTTATTTCCTTTGTATTTTATTTCCAATTTCCATTTTTTATTTTATTATTATTATTATTTTCTGTTTTTAAATTTTGTTATTTTTTAGTTTAAGATCCATTTTTTCAGATTTATTAATTTTTCTTTGATTTTTATTAGTTATTATTATTATTTATTTATTTTTTCCTTTTTTTTAAACTATTTTCTATTTTGAATTTTGTTTTCCTGTTTGAATTATTATTATTCTTTCTAAAATCATATTTTCTTTTTGTTTATCATATATTTTTATTTTGGTTTTAATATTTTCAGTTTTTGTTTATTTTTCTATTTCAAATTCTTTTATCTTTTATTTCTTCAAAAGATCTATTTTATTTTTTAGTTTCCAATTTCCATTTTTTTTCATTTTTATTAATTCTGTTTTAATTTTTATTTTTATTATTAAAAATTCTTTTATTTTTTTGTTATATTTATTCTGATTTTAAAATTTTTGTTGCTTTTTCAAATCTTTAATTATCCGTTTTTAGATTTTTCTTCATTTTTATTTTCAGATTTTAATTTAATATTTTTGATTACTTCTTGTATTCTTTTAATTTTTCTATTTCTTTTTTTTTCGCTTTCTGTGTTTCTATTTTCTATTTTTCTTTATTTCTCGTTTATTAGTACTTAAATCTGTGCAGACTCTGGTTAATTTTAATCTTCTAGGCCTCATTAAATCGGTGTTCACAAAATTTTATGGGTCAAAATGTAAATATGAAAGTGTTTAGGTGGTTAAAAGCATAAATATGGAATCGAGGGGCCTGTCTCGTAGACTTTGAAGCTCAAGTCAATTTGTAAATTCCGGGAGCTTAGTGCGGGCCTATTTGGGAAATTTCTGGTGCTTCTGATCGGTATGGCTCTCAACATGCTGGTCAAGGAAGCTTTGTTCGGCTCGCTTGGCTTGGCGAGTGTCTTGGTGGCTCACGGCTTCACGCGCCACGAGCTAGGGGGTATGGGTCGCTGCGGCTGGCACTGATCCATGAATCAATGAACGGGCTTTGAGTTTGCCAAAGGCAACGCTTCTCCATTCTAGATGTACATACGGAGTTGGCTTGGCAGAATTAAGGACTCAAGGAAGGAAGGAAGAATCCAAATTTGTTTCAATCAGGTTGAATCAATTTGAGAACGGAAATGCAATGCCTCACCATTGAGCTCTCTATCTTATGTTTTAAGCATTGCGAGCTTCTGAAATAAAACCATGTCGCCATTTTTTACTTAATTTATAGTTTATCAGTTGGTTCTTTTACTTATTCTGACGCTCATTTTCAAAGATGGCTTCTATGGGACATAAGCCACCTAATGACTAGTCCTTACCTTCAAGCGAACCCCTGCGCCATACTTTGGTATATGCTGTGCCACGTCCCATTTATGGTCCTAGATAAGAGCTACTAGAGGCCTCACATTCATTTAATTGGTTTTCCTCTTGCATGGGAATCTTTCCTCGTTAGGACGCCCTACGTGCATGGGCATTGGAGCATCTTCCCAACCTCGTCAACGTAGCGCTACACTGATTCAACGTAGGTGAGGAATCCTGGGATTTCGACTTGGTATGGCCAGGAGTTTGTGGCTTTTATCTCGATCCGCAAAGCTGTTGATACCTCTTCAAGCCATGCGAGAATAGACAATAGACTCTCATGCACAGGGGTGTCTTCTGCAGATCTTGACCCATACTTCCCTGCCTCCTTCGTTCATAAGCCCAAATGCCAATAGGCATGGAGAGTTGGTAGAACTCCTCGCCCAAAGGTCTCTTCCAACTGTTCCAAGAGAAGCTTGGTGCACGGGTAGGTTTTGGGATCATGACCTCCGATGGGAGAACGTATGGATAATCATTTGCCGCTATGGAGTCTTTGATGTTGTATGATTAACACTGAAGCATTCTGGGCGCGTGTTCCAGCTTCATCGTGACTCTGAATGAGTGAGCTTGCATGCAAGGATCGATTAAGACATACATGATCACGAACCTTCGTCCTCGGGTCTCTATTCTCCACACCGGCACCGAGAAGACCCACGGGCGTTATTGCTGCTTAACCAAGTGGGAAAGGCCTTGGGTCAGACTCCACACTGCACAAGAACGAACCTACCCCTGGTTCCTAAGGCCGCCTAGCCCATTTATGGAAGGGAGGCCAGCAACCCATTGGTAGTCGCTAGAGCATCCCAAGACGCATGCACCCCGACGTTGCTATCAGACTTCACTCTATGTCGTTGCTTAGGCTTCGGATGATCCACCATTGAGCTAACAGTTTAGGTCTGATTTTGTTTGAGCTGGTGTATACGCCACCTCTAAGTTCATCCTGAAATCTTAGGATCTTGGCCTCAGATCGGAACTGGTTGTTTATGCCTATGGTTGTTCAATTCAACTTAATAAGTATGTACAGCGACTGAAGATCCTAACCAACACAGAAAGATCTTTGAATCCAGCACCAGAACCAATTTATTCCTATATCATAAGGTACATGTTTATTCGGATTTAGTTTTGAACAACTACGCATAGCAATCCTATACCCTGTTTTAACCAAGTGTCCAGGACCTTGAATTCATTTTTATTATCGAACAGTTTTTAGTTGCGAATCACATAAATCAAGCAATGAAGGTAATGTTTCGTAATTCTTAGGCACAATCACTGGTCTTGACTGGAACATTTCAACAGTTATCTCAGAGTCGCATCGTGTTTATATAGATCAAGATACAAAATCGACTATCATGAGTGCAATGATCTTAAAAGAGATTCAGCTTTAATGTACTGTATTGAATTCTATACATGAAACGGAGTCCGATATGTTCAAGAATTTGATCTAAAGATCGAGATATTGTATTGAAATCTCCGCATAAAACAGAGTCTAGTATATTTCAAGAATCTTCTTTGAAGATTGAGGTATTCACTCACTTACCTGGATTATGCTATGTGTCTTCTCCCTACCTTCACCGACGGCTCCACAAGTTTAAATCGGCCCCCTGGAGGTGCCTAGCTTTTCTCTCCTCTTTTCCCCAAAAAACGAGAGTCCCGAAAGAAACCCCCCCTCTTTTCCTACTCTCCCTCTTTTTTATACCTCTCCTTTGTTAATTCCTGCTCCCTTTTCCCTTTCGGTTATTTTTGATTTTTCTGATTTTATATTTTTTGTTGACCTCTTGCCATTTTATTTTTCAGTTTTTATTATTTTTTATTTTTTAATTTCTTTTTATTTATTTTATTGTTATGCTATTTTCCAATTAATTTATATAATTTTTTTATTTTATTTATTTATTTATTTTTCTTTTATTTTTTCTATACATTTTTTTCCTTTTCATTTTTTGACTTCTATATTTATTCTGTTTTTAATTTGTAAATTCTATTTTTCTCCTTGTTCTTTTCCTTTTATTATTTTATTTCTTTTTTTTTCTGTTTTTATCCTTTTTGTTTTTTGTTAAGAAATTCTGTTTTTTGTTTATTTTCTGTTTCATTTTATTTCTTTATTACTTCTACATATTTATGGTTTGATTTTCAAAATTCTTTACTATGTTTTAATTTCAGATATTTATTTCCAAATTTAAATTCTTTTATTTTTTTTTCAAAAATTCTATTTCTATTTTTAGTTTTTTCTTTTTATATTATTATTTTTTATTATCTTTATTATTTTTTTAGATTTTTTGTTTTTTACTTTTTATTTTGTATATTATTTATTTATATTATTTCTTTCTTCATTCCATTTTTTAATTTTAGATTTTATTTGTTTTTTTACTACTTATTTGTTTTTGGTTATTAATTTTGGATTTTCTAAGTTTTTCCTTCTTTTTTCTTTTGTTTACTATTTTTTTTGTTCCTTTTCATCATTTAATTTAGTATTGATTTTTTGATTAATTTTAACAATTGGGGGTCTTGGACATAATTGGGTGTTTACAATGTTAAGCTAGCCAATAAGGGTAGAAAGGAAGTTATATTTGAGTCTGGTGATTGGGTTTGGCTGCACCTTCATAAGGAGACATTCCCTTCTCTTAGGAAATCTAAATTACAACCACGAGGTGATGACTCTTTCCAGGTTCTAGAGCGACTAGGCTCTAATGCCTATCACCTCGATTTACCTGGAGACTATGGCATGAATGCTACCTTTAATGTTTTTGACCTCTCTCCTTTTGTTGCAAGAATAGATGATGACGACTCTCATTTGAGGAAAAATGCACTCCAAGGGGAAGGATTTGATGCAAAGTCATCTGGACCTACAGTAGAGCATTCCCATTCTCCAAGCAAGATCCTCGGGACCAATAGGCTTATTACCAAGGATAGGGCCAAGAGGTTGTAGATAGAATGGGGTTTCAAGAAACTCACCCTCAGGTTTAATCCACCTCCCTATTAGCCCTACACATTTTAGAATAGGTTTAGGACTCTTATTCTATTTGAGAAGTAGCAGGCTCAATACAGTGTATAAGACTAGGCCTCTTTCTCTATATTTTTAGCATAGAAATTTTGGGTCTCTCCTAGCCTAACTTGGTCGACACATATGGAGGAAGCTAGACACTTCTTTGGGCTTGTAATCCAAGCCCAAACTACTCCTTAAAGGCGAATCCATAGTCGCATGGAGAGTCTTCACATAAGGTACCACCCTTGCTTATAAATAAGGCCTTCTATATGTAAAATCAACAACTAAGTTAATTTTGAATGAAATTGTGAGTTTTTACTTATATTTTTTAGAGAAATTCTCTCCCTATCCTTTCTCTAGAACCATACTTAGGGTTGAGGAACCTCCTCATCCATGGCTGGTCATGGTGGTAGAGAAAAAATTGATCCTCCACAAGAGGTGGCGCTTCCAAGTCAAGGCTTAATTCGGATCTATTTCTCTTCCTCCTTTGTTTAATTCCTATAATCCATATATTTCAATTGATTTGTTTTTATTTTTATGATCTACCAAAAAATATTTTCTAAAAATTCTGAGATTTGAATTTAAATGTTGGCGCCAAAATCTTGTGTGTTCTTGAGCTTAACCTTCATCTCTGTTTTTCGTTTTTGTTTTTAATCGGTCAAATGATATCCGATTTCTATAATTTTTGTTTGGTTTTCTTTGTATTTATCTCTATTTTATGTAATGATATTATTTGTCCAATTTGGATCTAAAATGAAATTTTAATCGCCTGATTACCGAAGCATGTTCATCTTGATGCACAAATTAACCTAGCTTGTTTGATTTGTGCATAACTTGCTCATTTCTGGTTGGATTTATGTCAAACTTGTTTTTTTTTTATTTCTATAATTCATATCTTTCAATTGATTGGTTTTGATTTTTCAGATCTACCAAAAAATATTTTTTAAAAATTCTGAGATTTGAATTCAAATTTTGGCGCCAAAATCTTTTGTGTTCTTGAGGTTGATCTTCGTCTCTGTTTTTCATTTTCGTTTTTAGTTGGTCAAATGATCTCTGATATTGGTGATTTTTGTTGTGTTCTCTTTTTATTTCTCTCTAGTTTCTGTAATAATATTATTTGTCTAATTTGGATTTGAAATGAAATTGCTATCGCTTGATTACTGAAGCATGTTCCCAATTCTTTTCCTTAACTTCAAATCAAGTCAAGTTTATGTTAAATCAAGTCCAATTCAAGCCTGACATTCAAAATAAATTCCCCTTTTTGACTCTTTTCTTCAAATAAAATTAAATCAAACTTTGAGTTTAATCCTCCCCCTCTCAAATTTCCAAATCAACTTCAAATGCTTTTCCTCAAAATTATCAAGTCCAAGTCAAGCTCATCCTTGATCAAGTCAAGGTTCAAAAACTCAAAATTAAATTCATTTCAAAACAAATTCCTTTTTCATATCAATTCATTCTGTTTCTTATCTTTATTATATTCAAAAATAAAATTTTTCAAATATTTTGGGATCCTTGGTCTCACGCAATGGGCTCTAAATGGGGGATTGCGGTTTCCACGTGCGTCCAACGTAGTACCGTATAGACGTGTCGCCATACCCGCATCGGGTCTTGTGCATGAGTGGGCTAAAGGTCCCTCCCTCAATAAAATAAAAATTTTCAAATATTTTGGGATCCTTGGTCTCACGCAATGGGCTCTAAGTGGGATTGGCTGACCATTTGTTGTCCAACGTTTGGGCAGTCTTTATAGACCGTCAGCATGTGTCGCCTCGGGTCTCAGTGCATGAGTGGAAAAGGTCCTTCCTCAATAAATAAAAATTTTCAAATATTTTGGATTCTTGGTCTCACGCAATGGGCTCTAAATGGGGCCATGTTCACCCGTCGTCCAACGTTTAGTAGTCCGGATAGGCTCCTATGCTACCGTAGCCGCCTCGGATCTTGTAGACATGAGTGACTCAAAAGGTCCTTTCAAAAACAAAACACTTTTTCAAATATTTGGGATCCTTGGTCTCACGCAATGGGCATTAAATGGGGGGCGTATTCCCTGTCTAACGTTCGGTAGTCCCAGGAGGCCACATCTTTGCCAGTAGCCACCTCGAGCCTTGTGCATGAGTGGACTAAAGGCCCTTTCAAAAAATGAAAATCTTCTCAAAATATCATTTTTCCTTTGAATACCTTTGAAGGTCAAGCCTTCACAAACAAACCCGAACTATGTAAGCCTTGAGTTTCCCATTGCACCGGAGAATACGTAGGAGCAGGATCAAGTTGTGTCAGGCTAAACTCCATCAATATATTTATTTTCACATTAATTAAGGGATCAAACAATTTTCAAAAATAACACACTCAGTTTAAGGGTACCGTTCTTCGGAACGGGCAAGTGGGGTGCCTGACACCTTCCCCACTCGTAACCGACTCCCGAACCTAAATCTCTTCCTCGAGTCAGAGTTTTTTCCAAATATTTTCCCTTAAATAAAAATTTGGTGGCGACTCCACATTATCAGTAAAAATCATTTTTCAAATTTTAGCGAGTTAGTTAGTCATTTCATTTCTTAATTACTTCTATTTACACATATTAAATGAATATAAATCAACGTAAAATGCAGAACATGGTAAATATAAAACATACTTAATTTAAGTAATTCTTGATTCAATTTTTTATTCTTAAAATGATGGTTAAAATTGTTTGTAATATATCAAATATAGTACACATGATAAGCATGTGGAGGTTTCCATCCTAAATGTGCATTATTCGTAGAAATTTGATGTTTTAGTGTCGATCAGATATAAGACTGCTTCCATATCTTTGGGTGATATAATTCAACAACAAGGCCAGAAACCAACTTCGTGCATCTAAAGTCTCACCCTCCACAATAGTAAATGCAATTGGTAACACATAATTAGTACCATATTGAGATATTATAATTAATAATATACCTCTATATTTTTCATATAGAAAAGTGTCATCAATTTGAATTAATGACTTACAGTACTTAAAAGCTTCACAACAGTGTTTAAATGTCCAAAATATCTTGAAAAAACTTTCGATTCCAATTGTGAACTTGTTAACCAATTTTACCTCCATCATTTCAAGTTTATACACTATCATGGGAAAAATTAATCATGTAATGTAACCATCTAGGAAATTTTGCATGACTTGTCCCAATAAAAAAAACACAACAATTGTTTTCTATTTGGTCATCCATGCCTTCCTATATGAAATTTGTACCCATTTTTTATTTTGTATTCTTTCTTGTGTCAACGATATGGATACCAAGGGTTTTTTATTTACCATACCTAAAATAAAATAAATAAAATTATAATTTTAATATAGTATCCTTTATTATAGATATATGCTTAATATATTTCATATCTAAAATGTATGCACATATAAAATTTGACTTTAGTTTGTTATGATAGTAGAAAGCAAAGTATTGATGCACGTGTGTTGTCTACCTTATTTTGTTACAAGTCATTTATTTGTTCTCTTTTATTTGATTACTTGCATTCTTTATGGGCAACCGTGCACATGACTGGGACACTTCACATATAAAAAAAAATAGGCTTTGATATAATTGCAATAAAAGTATGATGTACCTTCATTGAGGAATGTTTCATGGTTACTTTTAAACTTCATCTTTTGTTTCAAATATTATCCAACCTATAACCCATCTACTATACACCAATTGTGATGTGCATCAAATCTAGAACAATTTATATCTTCTTCTATCATTTGTTTAAATCCTAAAAAAGGTAAACCAATTAAAGAAGATATTGGACTAACCTTCATCATTAAATTTTTCGATTCACTTTCATCTATGTTAGTTAGATTATTGCAATCAACACCTCCATCAAAATCATTAATATCCTTGCTAGTTGATCGTGTTGGGGGGAAATCATAATTTGAATCATTACAATCATCATATGATAAATTTATACCTTCATAAGAAGATGCTTACAACAACAACAACATCCAAATTACTAATTCTTGTTAAAAAATTATAACATCCAAATTAGTATTTATTGATGTACAGATGCGTTAACTTACTAATTAACGGGGAACAATCTTTCCAATTTGAGTATTAACATCATTATGTTGTGTCAACATTGTTAAACTCTCTTCCACATCAATGCAATATAAATCTATAATACTAATATTAAAAACGTTTATAAGCATTAATCATTCATTTAACATCCTCTTCTTCACATATTTGAAAATTAATATATTCAATTTTTTAGTCGAAATAAAAAATCTTCCTAATATAGAAGAAATTATTTGATTCGAAGAAAGTTTAAATTTTTTTTTTATAATTTTTTTAAGTTCACTAGGACTCATATCATTTCTAACATGAACTGTTTTTTTATTTCCTTCAAAGTTAACTCTATTTTTTATTGAAAAATTTTTATCATTTAAATACACAATAATGATAATTTCACTCATTTTTACACATATTTTTTAAGTTACCTTCTCATCAAAACTATTCTTTCAAACTTTTATTTAAAAAATACAAAAAGAACTTAATATTTAAAATAAAACAACACAACAAAATTATTTTTCTTGAATTAAAATTAATACAAATATTAAGTTTAAATGAAATAAAAATAATTAATTTATAATAAACTAAACTCATAATAAAAGTAATTTAAACATTCAAAAAGATTGATGACAAAATCTCTACAATGAATATTTTTGGAAAATAACTAGATTTAGCATAATAATTCTAACATTTCCAAAAAAACAATAATTAATCAATAATAATGGAATCTTTTATTGGAGGTTAACTTGCAAAATTACAAATCTGATGGGTATGAATGTGGCACATGGTCAGATAGTGATAAGTGATGCTGCATCATCATCCTAATCCATTTATGGCGTCCTATGGACTTGATCTACACTGGATGACACATCTTCCTAGTGGTTCACGTTGAGACGTGGTGCACCATGATGCTAGTTCACTCGTGGCGTCCTTAGGACACTAAGATGTTAAACTCCATGAACTTAGTCCATACTGTTGAATGAGTCAAATTTTATTTATTTTTATTGTTTCTAGTTTGTTACTTCTGATTGTTAGTGACCTAGTAATCTTATCTTTAATTCAGTTTTGTTGCAAATTTTTAAGGAGTTAGTTATTTATTTGGCCTATAAAAAGGAATTAGACTATAAAATAAACATACAACAATTCTCTCATCTTATATTCTCTTTCTTTTAGCTTCTGTAACTTTAACAGTGGTATCAGAGCTTAAAAAAGACAGCAACAACAACAATTTATCATGGTCTTCAATAATTTTGTCTAGCCTGCAATTCCATGCTTTGATGGTCATTATGATCACTCGAGCATGTTGATGGAAAACTTCCTTCTCTCCAAAGAATACTAGTAGGTGGTCAGTAAAGGTGTAGCAGCAGCAACACCTGTATCACCTGGTGTACTATTAACAAGCGTCCAAAAAGCAGAGTTGGAAGGTTTAAATTTAAAGGATTTAAAGGTAAAGAATTACCTCTTCCGAGCTATTGATCATACAATCTTGGAAACAATTTTTTGCAAAGACACCTCAAAGCATATTTGGGACTCCGTGAAGAAGTATGAAGTGAATGTAAGGGAAAAATGAGTACAACTTCAAATTGTCCATAGTGAGTTTGAAACCTTGCGCATGAAGACAGACAAGACTATTGCAGATTACTTCTCTAGGACGATGGTAATCACAAATAAGATGAGGATTCATGGAGGCAAGATTGATGATATTACTATTGTTGAAAAAATTCTCTGTTCCATGGTGTCTAAATTTAATTTTATCATTTTCTCTATCAATGAGTCTAAAGATATTGATGAATTGTCAATTGATGAGCTACAAAGTTTTCTACAAATGCAGAGCAAAAATTAGTCCAGCAAAATATAGAGGAGCAATCTTTGGAAACAAATAGTAACAAGGAAGGTGTTGGACGTGGAAAAGGAAAATGGAGAGGAAGAAGCTATCAAAATAAACCAAATGCGGGGAGGTAAATTAAACATGATTATGGTCAACAAACTGGTGAGAAACCCAAGTTCTTTCAAAAACCAAAATTTGAGAGTTATAGATGCTATAGGTATGGTCATTATAGTTCTGAATGTTGTACAAAGTTAAATAAATAGAAAGGAAAAAAGTCTAATTTTGCATAAATAGAAGAGAAATAGGAAGAAACATCCTTATTAATGGTTTGTAATGCAAAAGAAGAAAACCACATGAATTTTTGGTACTAAGACACTACATGTAACAATCACATGTGTGAAGATAAATATGTGTTTGTCAAGTTAGATGAAAGCTTTCAATCAACTGTAAATTTTGGTGATAATTCTTTGATTGTTGTCAAGGGAAAATGAAAGGTATTAATACTAACCAAATCTAAATCTATCCATACTATTTCTAATATTTTGTTTGTACTAGATTTGAAATCAAATTTACTTAGTATCGATGAGCTTCAAAAGAAAGGATTTAAAGTTACTATCAAAGACGAAGTTTGTAAAATTCGTAATTCTACCCATGGACTGATTACAAAAGTTCATATTACAGTTAATAGCATGTTCCCTCTACATCTCCAACTATCAAGCGAGTGTTTTTTCTCAATAAAAGAAAATGATCTAGCATGGTTATGGCATTATAGATATGGGCACCTGAATTTTGAAGGATTAAAAACTCTACAACAAGAAAATATGGTTGTTGGTCTTTCTTACTTTAACTTCCCCTCAAGAAATTTTGAAGGTTATGTCATTGGAAAGAAACCTTGTGATAGCTTTTCAAAAGAAAAATCATGAAGAGACAAACAACTTCTAGAACTAGTCCATTCTGACATATGTGGACCTATAAACCTAGTTTAGTGGAGGTCAACATTACTTTATAATATTTATTGATGACTTTAGTTGGAAAACATAGGTCTATTGTTTGCAAGAAAATTCTGAAGTTTTTACAACCTTTAAAATATTTAAGGTCCTTGTTGAAAATGAGATAGGAAGTTCAATAAAGACTTTGTGTACTGATTATGGAGGAGAATTCAACTCACAAGATTGTAAATTTCTGTGAATCACATGGTGTCAAAAGGAAACTCACAACAACATATTCTCCTCAGAAAAATGACATAAGTTAAAGGAAAAATCGCACAATCCTAAATATGGTGCAAAGTCTTTTACAAAGAAGTAAAGTTTCAAAGAATTTTTGGCCTGAAGTTATTGATTGGAGTGTTCATATTTTGAATAGATATCCTACTTATATTGTTCCAAACATGACACCGAAGAAGCTCAATATGGATGTCAACCAAGTGTTGATCATTTCAGAATTTTGGGTTATATCGTTTATGCTCACATTCCATATCAGAGAAAAAAAAACTTGATGGTAAAGCAGAAAGTTATGTATTTATTAGCATAAGTCATCAATCAAAGGCTTACAAATTATACAATCCTAACACAAAGAAAGTGATAAATAGCCATGATGTTGTGTTTGATGAAAGAAAAATCTGGCCATGGAATAAACTACTTGGTGACAATCAAATTCCAATAGATTTTGATGATGCTGATAAAAATGAAGAGTAATCATCCATAACCAAATTAGAAACTAATTCCACAAGTGAAGCTTCAAATCAATAGATTGAAGCACGACCTCAACACGTTAGAACATGGCCAACATGGATGTCAGATCATAAGGTAACAGAAATTAATTAATCTGAGGGTCCATTGATTCCCTTAGCTTTATTTTCAGATTGTGATGTAAACTTTGAAACTGCTGCTAAAAAGCCAAAATGGAAAAAAGCCATGGATGAAGAAATATTGGCCATCAAAAGAAACAATACCTAGGAGCTTACTAACCTTTTACAGGGACACAAGACTATTAGTATCAAATGGGTGTACAAAATAAAACTGAAAAAAAATGGTGAAGTAGATAAGTATAAGGCACGCCTAGTAGCTAAAGGCTACAAGAAAGAATTTGGCATTGACTACAAAGAAGCTTTTTCTCCTAATGTCAGACTTAATACAATCAGATTGGTGATTGCATTGGTAGCTTAGAACACATGGCCTATTTTCCAATTGGATGTTAAGTCAACATTCTTGCGTGGAGATCTACTGGAACAAGTATTTATTTATCAACCTCTTGGTTATGTTAAAACAGGTTATGAGCATAAAGTATATAAACTCAAAAAAGCTCTTTATGGACTAAATCAAGCTCCTAGAGCTTGGTATTGTCGTATCCACACCTATTTTCTAAAAGAAGGTTTCAAAAGTGCCCGTATGAGCATACTTCTTTATATAAAGATTGATGGCATGAAAATGCTTATGGTTTACTTATACGTAGATGGCTTGATTTATACTAGAAATGATAAGGCAATGTTTGATAAGCTTAAGGAGCCTATGATGCTTGAATTTGATATTTGATATGTCTAACCTTGGAAGCATGCATTATTTTCTTGATATAGAAGTTGTTTAATTTGCATATGGAATTTTCATTTCTCAAAAATATGTGCAATAAGTTTTAGACAACTTTAATATGAAAGGGTGTAATCCTATTAACACACCAACAGAAACAAGTGTGAAGCTTAGTAAGGATCCTAATGGAAGGAAAGTGGATAACACTATTTATAAATAAATTGTGGGAAGCTTGATGTATTTAACTGCAATAGGATAAGATATTATGCATGTTGTATCTCTCATTAGCATATTCATGGAGCGCCCAAAAGAGATTCATCTACTTGCTGCAAAATAGATTCTAAAGTACTTGAAAGACATCATTGATTATGGAATATTCTATAAACAAGATGACAAATCAAATTTAATTATATTTTTGGGTAGTGATTTTGTCCAAAACCTAGATGATAGAAAAAGCATTTTTGGATTTGTATTTATGATGGGTCCGGGAGCTACTTCATGGTCCTCTAAGAAGAAACCAATTATCAATTTATCAACCATAGAAGTAGAATTTGTAGTAGCAATCTCATGTGCCTCTCAAGTAATTTAGTTGAGGAATATACTTGCAGAACTACACTTTAAATGGCAAGGACCAACTTTAATTTATTATAATAATAATTTAGCAATATGAAGTTTCATTTCCTAATAAATCTTAAAAAAGAAGAAATCATTTACTACAAAAGTAAAGATTAAGCTACTAATATCTTACCCAAACCCCTCAAAATAGCTATATACATGAGGTTGAAGAAGCTACTTGATGTTTGTATTCTACGAAACTCAATTTAAGAAAGAAAATTGATTACAATATTAAACTAAATATTCTACAAAATATTTAATTTGAGAAAACTTTTATTAAATGAGTCAAATTTTATCCATTTATCTTGTTTTTATTTTATTATTTTTGGTTGTTAATGACTTAATCTTATTTTTAATTTAATTTTATTACAAATTTTTTAAAAATTAATTATTAAATTAATTATGTATTTGATCTATAAAAAAATATCAAACTAATAAATAAATACACAATAATTTTTTAATCTTATATTCTTTTTCTTTTAACTTCTGTAACGAACTTATTTATTACATATTAATTTTGATGGTTCATGCCTATGTTCCATGTATAAGTAACAATTATTGTACCATGCCCCATATAAATAATATATTTCCAAACATCCTATTTACGAAATTAATTTTAAAATATAATCCTAAATGGTTAAATTCTTAAAATAAAAACTTATAGATTTGATAATTTGTAATCATAACACAATCAAAGATGGCACAGTGATGGAGTCATTTGATGGTGAGATTTATCATTTCACATCACAGCTTTAAAAAGGAGAGGAGGAGGAAGAAAAGTTTGTTATTGGTCAAATCGTCCTCGCCTTTATGGTAAGGAATAGCCAAAGGATGACTCTTTCGCAGACTCCAAGTCCACGATCAGGACCCGACACTGTATCCTGTTTAGCTAAAGTTTATAGCTTTTTATGCTTCTTTTATTAAAGTGAAATTGCATGGAGATCGGGGCCACGTATATTATTGTTACTGGTTGAGCCTGTTTACTACTGCGTCCCATCCCAGCATGATTTTCAAAAGCAATGATCTTTTGGACTTGGTAATATTAATTTTGAAAGACAAAATATTATTTTTTAAATATTTAAAATATTAACTTCGATTTTTGAAAATAATGATAAATTTTTAATTTTTAATTTTTAAATTAAATATAAAAATAAAATTTATTCAATAAAAATAATTTTAAAATAATTTATTTATTTTAAAATAATTTAAATTTAAATTTTCAAATTTTTCAAAAAAATTATTAAATATTATTTTTCAATTTTTAAAATATTTTATGCTTAAATTTATCTAACTTTAAATATTATTAAATCATTATTCTATTATAATAATAATAATAATAATATTTTTAAATTTTTTTATTTTTATTTTTAATTATCTAATTTTACATAATAAAAATAAAATAATAATAATATTTAATAATCAATTATTTTATAATATTATAATATAATTTATATTTTATAATTATTTATAATATAACATTATAATATATATTATTTTATATAAATAAATATTATGATAAAAAATATAATAATATATAAAATTATTTATTTTAATTATTTGATAACTAAATAATATATCCAAATAAAAATTTATATAATTATATAATATTTATATTATAACTATTATTATATTATTATTATTATTTTATAATATTTATTTTTATTTTTTATTATTATAATAATAATAATAATAATAAATTTTATATTTTTTTTTTTTAAAAAATTTATTTAATTTATATTTTTAATAAATTTATAAATAAATGATATTATTTTAATTTATTAAATTAAAATATTTATTTATAATATTATAATATAATTTTATATTATATAATTTATAATATAATATATATTATTTTATATAAATAAATATTAAATAATATAAAAATTATAATAATAATATATAAAATTATTTTTAATTAATTATTAAATAATATATAATATCAAATTAGATAATTATAATATTTTTTATATTATAATTAATTATTCTTTCATATAATTATCATTATTATAATAATAATATTTTATTTTTATTAATTAAAAATAAAATAATGTTAAATTTTTATTTATTTAATTTTATATATAAAAATAAATAATTTTATTTAATATATAAATTATATTTAATTTAAAATTTTATAATATATATTATTTTTATTTAAAATAAATATAAATAATATAAAAAATACGATGATAATATATATATAAAATTATTTATTTTAAATATTAATAATCAAATAATATAAAATATAAATTTATAATTATATAATATTTTTTATAATATAATCATTATTTTATAAATACTATTTTTATTTATTTATTATTATTATTATTATCATAATTATCATCATAATAATAAAATAATATTTAATTTTATTATTTTAAATTTTTAAATTTATATTATTTTAATAAATTTTAATTTTTTAAAATTAATATTTTATTTATATATTTTTATGAATTTATAACATAAAAATAATATAATGACATGTTTTAATTTTTTGTAAATTTTTTAAAAATTAAAAGTTAAAAACTAAAAATAAAAATTAGTTTTAATTTTAAATTTTTAAAAACATAAAAAAAGTCACTTCGAATGAAATTTTAATTTTTTTACATTATTTGATGTTTTAAAATCTAATTAATATTTTATTTTTTAAGAATAAAAAGGATATTTTTTATTTTTAAAAAATAAATATGATTAATTTTAATTTATTCAAAAATTAAAATAATATTTTATATATTTGTTTTATATGTCTCTCTGGTTGTTACAGATATTTATTAATATTACCTACTTAAGAGATGTCATATCGAGCAACAAAGCTACAAAAAAGGAAAAACGTGAAACACTTCTGGCAATATTGTCTTATATTATTATATACCATCCGCTTGCTGTATTTAAAACTTTGTTAAAAATCATAATTTTTATGCTGGTTTATGTAAAGAATTATAATGTATAATTATATTCTTAAATTTAATTTTACTTTTATTTTGACTTGTCTAACTAATTAGGGATAGTTATAAGCGGGACTAACCTTTTTAATGATTTTTCTATATATACAAAATTTGAATTTAATGTGTTTTAAAGAAAATAAAGCATGTATTATTTAAATTAAGTTACACTAATTGATAAATTGTTGATTTGATTAGTTAGAATAATTATGAAAAATATATAATAATATTAATATATAATTTACTTTCGGATAATAAATTTTTAAAATTGTAATGAAGTACCTAGTAGATATAAGATAATTTAAAATATTTTTGTTGAATAATTTAAAATTAATAATGGTTATAGATATGTTGATTGCAATACTATAGACAAATTAGTAAAAATTAAAAAATTATTAAAATTAAATATTAATTAAACACTGATAAATAAAAATTTAATGTTAAATTAATTAATAAAAATAAAACGATAAATAAACTTATAATCATTATACTGAAATTTAAATATTATAAATTTATTAAATTTAAATTTAAATATTTTATTTTATTTAAATTAAATTATTATAAAAATAGGAATAAAAAACATATAATTCATTAATTATCATTAAAATTTAATAATAATTTAAATGATTAAGGTGATTTTAATTTTTTATTATTAAAAAATATTTTTTAAAATTAATTAATATTTTAGAGATAATTTTTTACTAAAAAAATATATTTTATTCTTTTAACAAATTTTCATTTGTTAAAAAACTATTCAATTCTAATAATGGTTTAAATGGTATAACTGGTAAAATTTAATATATTTTATATAAATTTATTATACTGTTATAAAATATTGATAAAAAAATATTTTTTAATTAAATAAAATTAATTATATATTATAATTTTTATAAATTATTATTATTATTATTATTTATGTTTATTTAAAAAAATTGAAAGGATTGATCTTCTAAATTTAGGTAAATATTGTTTTAGAAAAATTATAAAATAAAATAAAATATATATCTTTTTAACTCTCACCTAAAAGAAATAGTGTAGTATAAGAGGAATGTAAATAGCATAATCTATTCATTAAATATTTAAAGGGCGCATTACAAAATGTATCCCGAACTATTTTTACTTAGTTGCAACGTTATCTTATTCTTCTCCCGTGATTGAGCCATGCCAATATATATATTTAGGGAATGAATAACACTATTTTTATTACAAATTAATTAGAATTCATTGGAGATGTAATTTTTTTATACTATTATCTAATTATTGATTGATATCTTATTACAAATTACTTCTAAAATTATATATGCTGTGGATTTTAATTCGTTCATTATATAAAAAATTACATTAATAATGAATTAAAATTAAACTCTTAAAAAATTATATTCTCTTTTGATAATTTTTTAATATTTCACTTATTTTTTCTATATTTTTTCTTGTTGAAAATATTATAAAAATGTGCTGTTAAAAAAATTATTCTTATATCCATTTTACTCATAATATTAAATAAAATTGGACAATATACTTATAATAATGACGTTTGAAAGTTATTTTGTAACTGAAATCATAATTTTAAAGGTTTAATTTTTTAAAAATATATACATAAATAAAATTAATATTTTTAAATTTCTACATAACTTTTAGGACAAATTTAAATTTCTATTTTATGGCTTGAAAAAATTATAAATTTTTACTTAAGTAGATAAATTTTTTAAAAATAATGATTTTCGAAAGTTAGTTTCTAATTTAAATCATAATTCTAAAGGTTCAATTTTTTTAAAAATGTATACATAATTAAAATTAAAATTTCTCAATTTCTATATAATATTTAGATAAATTTTTATTTTTATTTTATAGTTTAAAAAAATATAAATTTTTGGTTTGGCTAGATAAAAAAGCTAGCTCAAACCGAGCTAATAAGATAGTTCATTTTAACAATTGTACCTTTAATTTATAATCTTTAACTTTATTTTTACAATGTGTGATTATTGTTTAATTTTTACTATTATATTTTATCTCACTAGTATCATTTATTGTCATTCTTATTTCTACCAACTATTATTACTAATATCATCTTTATTATTAATGTTGTTGCATTGTTATCACTAATATTGTCTCCAATATCATTATAGTCATAATCATTATTACTACTATCATTGTCAACTATTGATAGTGCCACATTTTCACTTATCATCACCATCAATTGTTATTGTATTATCTCATTGTTACTCTTACTATTATTATCATTACTAATTAACTAGCCAACATCACAACTATCATTTTACTATAAAAAAAATATCATTTACTATTACTTTAATATTATATTTTTTATTGTTATAAATTTTTTTCTAATAAAACTTAAACTATTATTTAGATATCATAAATTTATGTTAATATTAAAATGTTCAATACTAATATATACTTTTGTTAGCTATATAAAATATTTGTATATATTATTTAATATGATTTAACTCTTACAAAATGAACTAAAATGTAAAAATGTTAATTTTGGATTAGCTTAAAAATTAGGATATCAAAAAAATTTGATATAAATTGAGATTTGCTATAAAGCACTTAAATCATCAAAGAAAAGTATAAATTTTATTAAAATTTATCAAAAGAGATAGTTCTTGTTTAAAAATTAAAAAATCAACTTATACAAAAATAAATTTTTTTTAAAAAAAAATAGTCTTAATCATAAAATTATTTTTACATTAAATCTCTAAATACTATTATACAAAAAATTCAATTAAACTTATTATAAAAAATTCAATTAACTTGATAGAAAACTTAAACTCAAAAATACTTCCAAACTTATACTTAAATTAACATAAATTTAATTAAAAATAAATAAATTTTTTAATAATTATTAAATTTTAAATTAACATCAACTTAATTAAAAAATAAAATAAAAATTCTATTAATTAAACTTTTCAACATTATGATTATCTAAGTTATTTATCTTGACTTTGAATTTAAATTAACAAAATAATTTTTTTAAACTTTTTTAATGAGAACTTAAAGTTTTTATTCCATACATCTAATCCTTCTCTTAATTATTAGATGTCTCATTTTTTATAAAAAAAAAATTAAATAATTAATTTAATTTCTATATTTACATCACTATTATTTCAAATATTAGTATAATACATTATTAAGATAGAATTAAAATTAAAATTGAAATTACAATTCCAATTTCACAAGCTAATTACGGAATATATATAGGAAATTCTCAGGTTCTTCTTCACTGACTTAGCTTTTGAATATCTTAATCACTTTTTACATCTTAACCGGTTACACCTTCTAACATGGAAGGGGGAAAAATACATGAAATAAATGAGGGAAGCTGTAGGGTGCAACTACATGAAAGTCTTTGACTTCAATTACTTCGACGAAAAAAGAAAAAAGAAAGAATAAAGCTACAAACAGTGTAAACACGAAACATTCATTTAGAGGAACTGGAGTTCACTGAACGTGTCATATAGCTCCCATCATCAATAGTATTAAAGAAGCTTACTTTTACAGTCATCTTTAAGATCTTTCCACAATTTTATTTATCTTGATCAGTAGCTTTCCTAAATTAACAAATGCCACCTACCAATTATGAAGATATTTTGAGTGTAAGAATCAAATGTTTATCCACTTCGTCAAAAGTTGAAGGGATTTGAGTGGCCAATATATAAGACGAGTATCAATGTATACGTAAAGCCAAAAATAATGGATCAGTGGTACCTCTTAAACAACATTAAAAAAAGAAACAAAGAAAGAAAAGATAGACCTTTCGCGATTTTAGGATAGAATTATGACATTTCCACTTATAGAAGCAACATTATTTTAGACTATTGGTTGAGTATATATACATAACATTAATTTTATTTTAAAATTGTAAAAGGTTTATTTTTTTATTATTTTTAATGTTATATATATAAATTTAAAATTTACTAATATTATATGTCATAAATTTTAATATTTACACCAACTTAATATTTTTATATAAAATTTAATAAATTATGTATATAAAATTTTATATAAAATAAAAATTAATAGATATTTTATATTTAAAATTTATTTTTAATTATTTATATATTTATAAATTTTAACATTTGAAGAATATAATTACAGATTTTTTAAATTTTTTAAAAAATTTAATATAAATGATTTATTAAATATTATAACATTATTTGATAGTTAAATTAATAAATTTTATATTTTTATATAAAATTATATATGTTATATATATATATATATATATATATATATATATATATATATATATATATATATATATATATATCTGTCATTTGAGAATTCAAGAAATGCAAGAGGAAAATTATGGGTGCTAATCATGTTCTTGAAGAAGCTAGAAGGCAGGGTATATTCTTTTGAATGTGTGCCCCTCAATCCTTTAATTATTAATCATTTATTTTGAATGTAACACACTTTCTATGTTAAAATATATATTGATCTCTTAAAATATCACAGTTTTTTGTTTTAATTTTTATTAAAATTATTTAATTTTTAGTTCCTATTTAATAAAAACAAATATGATTCGAATCCTTTATTAGAGATTAAAGATAAAAAAACATGTTTTTGTAATTTTTAACAATTAAAAGTGAATAAAATTATTACCAAGAGTCGAGGATAAAGAGATATTATATCTTTATATTAAAATCTTATTTAAGCATTTTTTTAAGAATTTAATTAGAATAAATTGCATAATATTTCATTTTTCACAGTTAAAAAAATAAATAATAAAAAGAGAAAGCCAAGTGACCATCAAAGTGCATGCAGAGTGCCACCGACATATGAATTCATTCCAAATTCGTACAGGCACATTGCAAGCTGAGGACAACTTTCATATACTAAATTTGTTAGTTGCTTTTGTTCATCTATTTTTAAATTTAGTTTTTCCTCCTGGATATTATGCTCGTCTGTTCCTTCTAGAACAGCTTCTGGAAACAATTCAATAAGCTGGAAATTAAAGCCACCGTATTAGATCAAAGTCAATATTGAGGATGTAATAACCAAAATTTCAAGATCTTCTTTTGAATTTTTTTAAAATTCCTTGTAGATATCTTACATTATAATAGATTATATGTATTTTGATACTAAATGATGTTAACAATCTTTAATATGTGATCGTTTGTGATATTTAATATATGTTGATTAAAATAATTTATAATAATATTTAGTTACATTTAATTTGATAATTATAATAATATTAATAATATTTGATATAATTATATTTATTATATTTGATGTGTTAGATTAAAGAATTTTAATAATAAAATTAAATTCATATACATAACTTATCATATAAAAATAATAAAACTAATATTAATAAAATATAATATTATATAAAATATATTAAATTTTTGAAATAATTATAAAAATGATGAAATCAATATCAACAAAATATAATTTAGTATAGAATGCATTAAATATTTGAAATAATCATAAATCCATTATCATATAAAAAATATTCAATTAAATATATAATTAAACTTTCATATTTTTATATTATTTTATTAGTGTCAGAATTTTATTGAATATGATGAATTGTAGATATAATAATTATTGGATATATGTATTTGTTATATAATTTATTTATATGATAAATCGTTTTCATTTTTGGTGTATATAAAAATAGATACTAATAATATCGACCTTCTTAAATAAAAAGATCCAAAAAGTATTTCATTATTTAAAGACCGAATAGTTTATATTCTTTTATATATTCTTTATATACATAATCATGTTTATATTAGTTATATATTAATATAGAAATTTGTTAAATATTATTATATTTATTAAATATATTATATATATATATATAAATTATTCATTAAATATGATTTTTTAACTAAAAGTAGAACTTAAAATTTAGTATTTATAAAAAAGATACTGTTAAAATAAAAAATTTCTCTTTTCATTGAAGTTTTATAATATTGTATAATTTAATTAAAAAAAATAAAGTTATAAAATTGAAATATGATGAGAGTCCATTTTTTTATATTATTATATAATAATAAATTATTATATCATTGTAAAAATTTAATTTTGATACATTAATCTAAAATTATTTATATTATCAATGAACTAAAAATTATCATAAATATAATTTTTAGATTTTAATTATAAAAAATTTTAAACATTTTAAATTACATGATTAGATGAGTATAAAAATATTAATTAATTAATATATTAGTGTATTTTAATTTTTTAATTATTAAATTTTATTATAATTATTTTAAAAATTATAGTTATCATAATTTTTAATCGGATGATAGTATAAAAAAAATTTTGTATCAAAATTAAACACTTTCTTTTTATCATAAACTATATTTATGCAAATATTAAAACAAAATTAATATCTATTATTTTATATGTAAATTTTTCTGTAGATATATTTATTTTTTAAAATGTGATTGAATGTTTATGAGAGTAGAATACTGGCTTAACAACATGAAAATTCTTTTCAGCACATACAATCCGCTGGTTGATTAATTATTTATAGTTTATTATATATTAAAAATAGATTTTTTATAAATTATATAAAATATATTAAATTAATATAAAATATATTAAATTAATATAAAATATATTAAATTTTAATAATTATATCATTTAAATTATTATTAAAATACTTTTTAACAGATAATTTTTAACAAACAAAATTTATTAAAAATCCAATAAAAATTAAAATCACTACTATTTATCATTTAAAATATTATTAAAGATATTTTTAATAATAAAAAATAAAATTATTATTTAACATATGTAAATATATGAGAATTATAATAAAAATATGTCTATATTTTAAAATATTTTTAATATATAAAATAATAATTTAAATAAACTCAATCAAATATGTAATATATTATTTTATATTTGATTTTAATTTTAATTTTTATCAACTTTTATACTTTTTTATCCTGTAAAAGTTGTTAGTCTTCATCATCATTATTAAAATTCTTTATATTTTTAATTTTTAAAGTATTAGAATATCTAAGTTTATTTGAGTTTATTTATTTTTTTTCATACATTTTATTCTCTAAATATATTAACTCTTTTTCTATATTTATTCACATTTTATTAAAAAAATTTAAAATGTAACTATTAATATTAAATTATACCCACCAATATTTTTTAAATTAAAAATATATGATGCAACATCAGAAAGATAAACTATATATTTATTCATACAATGCTATTATTTAATTAAAAAATTTATTAAGATCAAAATCAGCAATTTTTATATAATAAAAATTAATAAATAATCAAAATTAAAATAAAAATAATTATAAATCAAAACTATTTTATAAAATAAAATAATAAAATTTAATCTAAAATATCATATAAATTATTTCAAAATCAAGTGAAGGAGTAGTTAACTACTCACAAGTTTATTATTACTATACTACTCACAGGTTTATTATTACTATAGTTGAGGTAGTTATGAGAACAATAGTCTAGTATCAGATTTTTTTTTATCAGCTGATGTTAATTAATAAAATTATTACCAGTTACAGTTTTATAAAAGTATTATGGATCTAAACAATATATGATATATAATTTTTTATGTTTGCAGTTTTATAAAAGTATTATGAATCTAAACAATATATATATGATATATAATTTTTTATGTTTTATATATAATGTGTTATTAATATATCTTATTTTATATAATAAGATGCCTTATTCATATTTTGTTCTGTTTTAAGATATATTAATGAATACATTATATATAATATAATATTAAAAATAATGTGGTACGTTATAAGTGGACTGTTTGTTCACTTTCCATGTACACACATCATACATTATATAAATAGGGATGGTACATTATATAAATAGGGATGGAAATTAGAGAATTAAAGAATTACAACACATCCACTGTTTACAAATTAAACAAATATAAAAAAGTAAGAGAAGGAGATTCAAATAGAATATAAAAATAATTTTAAAATTTTTTATTTTAAAATAAAAATTTATTAATTATATAATAAATTTAAGAGTTAAATTTAATTATATTTTAATTTAATTTTAAACATAATTTAATTTTTTATAAAGATAGTTCCAGAACCCTTACTTTAGAATAAAATTTGATCATTTATGTGATTGTATAAATTTATCTGTGAATATATTTAAATTTGATTGGTGGTAAAATACTATATAATTATAAAATTGGAAATTGAATTAGTTAAAAATTAAATTGATTAATTTTAGGTAGGAGTATAATAGAAAAATTCTAGTTGCCCTAAAATATACATACATTCATTTATAAATTATATTAATAAACTTTGTAGGAGATATAGAAATTAAATACCACTTTATAAATTAATATAAATTATAGAAGTTATAATATTTACATGTGAAGCTTAGAGGAAGATTTTAAAATAGAATCCTACTTAATAATTATAAGTCCTATAGATATATTCTAACCTAATAAATATAGGGGGTATTTAATTAATCAATTTGAAGGAAAAAGGAAACCACCTAATAGTTTATAAAAATGTTTAAAATCTAATACCCTATGATAAGTATTATTTTTTCTCTCTAATATATTCCTACGTTATATAAAATATAGTTAACAGTTAATTGACTTTGTATTTATATAAACCATTATATTTACCCCTTAGTATAAAGAAATAAAATATAAAACTATTAGAGGAACATTATATTAATAGTTAATTTATATAAAAGTATTGACCTAAATTTTAAGGGATATTTATCAGAGGTTGGAAATTTCGTTTAAGTTGATAGAAAATATAATTAATGTAGAAAATATATATATGTATAGTGTGGAATAAATTAAATAATCGATGGAGGACTAAAAGGTCCTTCCCCTTGAGAATAAGGCAATATCTTGAAGGTGAGATAGAAATAGGACTTAGAGAAATTAGTTGACATGCATTATTTGCATAAAATTGTTTTGTGAATTATAATGGGGATAACTCGTAGACCTTTACATGAAAGGAGCTGGAAAATCTGGAATAGTCGTTCATAAAAAGAGACCGAAGTTCATGATAGTAGAAACTTCCAAGCCTAGGAGGTACGTGAGCTGAGTTTGAGCCTCCTAATGGCTTGGGGTTGCTACTTGTAGTTGGGACTGCTCTGGTCGGATTTAGTCGCCTTAACAAGACCCTAACGATTATCATTATCGGGTCGAGTAATTTCATAATATTGTGGAATAAGAATGATGATAATTTTAGTGTTGCCAAGGGCACACTGTGATTTGAAATTAGATCCTGGTAACCCTATTATTCTGCTAAAAGTAGTGAAGAGATTTGGGGCCCACATGCATCTGCATATTGTAGAGATGATCAACTTTAGATTAGTGAAGATTATTGTGGTATACAAAGCAATAATCTGAACTTATTCTTAAATCTATCATCGTAGCCACTTGTGACGGAGAGGGTAGAATAATCCCATTCGTGCATTGCTTAGGATGAATAATATCTAATAGTTCGTTGATAAGGTTAAAGAACGTAATTGTTCTTTATATTAAAATATAATTTAATGCACTACTCCTATTTTACTTTTACTTGAATGAAGCGTCTCACTCTCCTCTACTATATTTTGTATGTGTGGTTACAACTTCTTAGTAAACCGGCAACGTGGATCTCCCTTAATTCGACGTTAAAGTAATCATCAACGTAGAGGATAGACGAGAGACTCTCATTCTGAGATCAAAGATAATGGCAATAATGCAGGAGTATCATTCTGAAGAAAAGAAGTGGACCATTGTAGTTTAGTTGAAATAGCATAACTTAATGTTGTATGCACTTACCTTATCACCCTAATCATAGCAACTTAGATTACTCACAGTAAAATTGGAATTGATCTCATTCTTTTAAGAATGAATTTGGATCTCTTTCGGTTGATTTATTGCCTAAGTAGTGTGTTATGTATTGTAGGAAATAGGCAATGGTAGATCAACCTAACTCTGAAATGACTGTCGCTCTTCAAAGGCTGGCTGACATCTTGGAGAGAAATGAAAATCAAAATCAAGATGATGGAGATTTTCAAGGATTGGATCAATTCTTGAAGAGAAACCCCTCTCAATTCAAACGAGGCTATCATCCCGATGAAGTTTATCTGTGGATTCGAGAATTAGAACGAATCTTTGGAGCATTGAGATGCACTGATGCACATAAAGTTGATTACGTGATATACTTGCTTATGGAGGAGGCTGAGAATTGGTGGAGATACGCTAAGTTACGATTGGAAACTGAAGGAAGAGAAATAACTTGAGAGACGTTCAAAGCAAACTTTCTAGAGAAGTATTTCCCTGCCAATGTAAGGAACCGGAAGGAAATGGAATTTCTAGAATTGAAGCAGAAAGATATGTCTGTTGGAGAATATACCTCAAGGTTTGAAGAATTAGTACTTTTCTACCCACCTTATCAACTTTCACCTAATGAAGAGTCAAAATGTGTTAAGTATGAGAATGGCTTAAGGCCGGAGATCAAGGAGGCAATTGGGCATTATGAGATCCACGACTTCCCCATCCTGGGGAACAAATGCCGTATATTTGAAGAGAATTACCAAGCTCGACTCACTCAAGCTAGGAACTATGGTCCACAACGAATTTAAAGGAGGGATTCAAATCAAGGGAAACCATATTTCCACAACTCTCGTTCCCAACAAGGATCATCTTCAACGGGAGGCCAACAATGACAATTTAATTCTAATAAATCTTGCTTCCAAACTTTATCGATCATGAGATGTTTCCATTGTGGAGGACCTCATCAAATTAGTAAGTTTCCTCGCCAAACAATCGTTTGCTACAAATGTGGAAGGGAAGGACACATCATTAAAGATTATAATGAATAGATAGAAGAAGGGAACAATGGAGGCTACCGCAACAACAACAATAATAATCAAGGAAAAGGAAACTCCCAAAACAGTGGCAATTGTAATGGTAACGGCAACAACAACACTCGTGGCAACAATAAAAATCGTCAAGGCCAACCCTTTGATCGTGACAACAACCACAACAATAACAACAATTCTCAAACAAGGCCACAAACTCAAGTAAGAGTTTGCTTTTAATGAATGTATGAAGAGGATAGGACTAAATGTGAACATATTACCATTTGATTTGTTTATTTCAACCCCCACCAATGATCCTGTGAGAATCTCCCAAGCTTGTTTAAATTATTTGATAAATATTGAAGGTAGAGACTTTAGGGTAAATTTAATATGCCTACCTTTAATAGGTCTTGATGTGATTCTTGGTATGGACTGTGTCGCAATCGTAATTACAACGAGACAAAGAACTCGCTAAAATTTTAAAAAGAATTTTGATTTTGTTATGTGGAGCCGCCATCAAATTTTATCTTAAGGGAAAATATTTGGAAAAAACCCTAACTCGAGGAAGAATCTAGGTTCTGGAGTTCGTTACGAATAGGGAAGGTGTCAAGCACCTTATTCACCCATTCCGAAGAACGGTACCCTTAAATTGAGTGTGCTATTTTTTGAAAATTGTTTGATCCCTTAAATAAAATAAAAATAAATATAGGTTTGTATGAAAATAGCCTAACAGGACTTGATCCTACTCCTATGTTTTCCCTAGTGCAATGGAAAATTCAAGGCTACATAGTTCTAGTTTTTTGTTTTGAAGACTTGATCTTCAGAGGTCAAAAGAATTTGAAAGGCGATTTTAAAAGCAGTTTAGATATTTTGAATAATTCTTAGTCCACATATGCACAGGATCCAAGACAACTACGGCTGAACGAGGATCCATATGAATCTCCAAATATCGAACAATAGAAAAAGCTACTAGTTCGTATTTAGAGCTCATTGCGTGAGACTTAGAATTTTTAAAGGAAAATGGACTTGATTTTAAAATAACAAAAATAAAAGGGATTGGGCTTGACCCAAAATTAGAGGAAACTTGATTTCAGATTGATTAAAAATAAAATTGAAAATGGACTAGATTTTAAAAAAATAACAAAACGAAATTGGGCTTGGATTAACATTAAAGGAAAGAATTGCGCTTGGCCCAAATTTAAGAAAAATTGAATTTGATTCAAAAATGAGAATAGGGCTTGACCCAAAAAGTAGACTTGATTTTAAATTAAAAAGAATTAGGATTAACCTAAGTAACAAAGAATATGATTTTAAATTAAAAAATAAAGTTAATTATGAAATGATTGGAAATTTTCATTTTGATTTTATAAAACCTTTTGTGATGTTATGCCAATAATCTTGTAGATGAGGCCTGTTAAGGTATGCGGAATGGCCCAGTTATCTTAAATTTAACTTGGTCCAATAGTATGGCCTCATCGGCTTAGCTTATTTTGAATCGGCAGCAAGGCGTTTCAAAGTGGCCCCATTAACATGGTCTTATGCAAGGGCATGGCCCAGTCGAATAATCTTGCACAAGAGGCTCATTGTACAATTCAACGTGAAATGGTGGTTGATTTAGCCACTTGAGACCCATTACTGTTTAGTCTAAGTGGCTTGCTTAGCCCAAGTGACAAGATAGCCCAATGTGGGTTTGGTTGGCTATCTTATACTTTGAACCTGCAAGTTTTAAGCTCGAACCCATCACCTAGGCCTTGATCGGATCGACCACTTAAGCCAAGCGGCTCGTTGGATCACTAATGCCCCAAGCTAATTTTTGAGCACAGTTTCATGGACGTAAATGCATACCTTGCATGTGAACTGCACAGGGGTTTCTTTTTTCCCTCATGTTGGTTCTCTTATTTGCTCCCATGCTTTATTACAAATTTCCAGAATCTCAGCATGGCTAGGATTAAGATAAAGGACAACATTATGGTCCCAAATTGTAGAAACTAAGTCACCCATTGAGTCATAGATGCCACTCGAAGACGTAACAAATCCCATATTTGGCCTAAACTTGATGACCTTTGAAGGCTCTGCTGTTGCTTCGACTTCATCATGATCAACCATTAAAATAACTGCCCTATATCTGTAGGGATAGGTTCAAGAACATTGATTCCTTTTCGTTCATAGATACCCTTGAGAATTTGAAGAACACATGTGACAACATCCGTAGGAGGCATGCTATCAGACTTAAGGGCAAACTTTTCCCCATCTCAGAGCAATCATGTCAAAGTGATTACAAAAGAACTTTGTATAATCGTAAACGGAAGAAGTTCCTTGTACATTTGAATCATAAACATGTTGATATTGGAAAGTAAGTATAGCCTTTTCAAGTGCTTAAGAACTTTGTCTTAATTTCTAAATCTTTTAACGCTTGCATGGGCCCTCTTGATTCAGTAATAGCAGCAAAATGAGCATTTTCCCTCCCATGCCTAAGATGGCTTCCAATCTTTTGTATCTTTGATAATATCCCAATCGGTGACAATGGAGAATTCCCTTTTTTTTTTGCCTTCTAAATTAAATGTTCAAACTCCCCTGTAAAACACTATCCTTTCTTCTGGCATTGTTTTAAATTGAACCCTCATGGCCTCCCAAGGTTGCAGCCACATCATGAGATGCGTTAGATTTAGTCTTGGGAAATTTTGATTTATGCCAAGTCTTTTCAATGGTTTTATTGGAATTTGTCTTACCTTTTTTACTTGCACAATAATCCTTAACTTCAATATTTTACAGAATTTTTAGGTTCACAGAAAATGAGGGGGTGATAGTCTCTCTTGTTATGAGTAAGCAACAGCATGTCATCATAGTATTTTTTGCAAACCGGTTTATGTATCCGTACTAAGACGCTTCTAAATCAAATGATTTTCTTGCAGAAATAGAAGGATTAAGGCTGAGAGATGAAATGCCAGCATATGTCCCTTTAATTTCATGAAGACCAGACTCTGACTCAGATACTGATGTTATTTCCTATCAATTTGATTGAAGCTTCTTTTCCTATTTATTAGAGATTATGCAGCATAGCCAATTCTACAAATCTCAAAATAAAAAACAGGGAGCTTCCTATATATTTTAGCGGCTAAATTTCACAGGTGGAGATCAAGTCACATGATTCTCTTGAACAATCTCAAGCCAATGGCAAAATTGAATCCAAGTTTTATTTGAACCGCCTATTATTCAATCAAGCATCATAATTCAAGTGTAGATACAAAAGCACAACCGCAGCAACTACCGTGATTATATTTTGCTTGATTTAATCATTAATGTCATAATGTGAACAAATGCATACGGTTTTCCACTATATCTAAATCATTATATGGTTTTCACATATTGCCATTGCAAAGAATCTTGAAACAGGCTTTCAACATGTTACCAAGTTTCGAAATTCGGTTATTAAAACAAGATAGAAACTCAGATCCAATTCACAACTGTCTTTAGCTCAAAATTTTAAGCATCATATTGTAAGTGTATGGAGAAGTGATAATGTTCACTTGAATGTTGATGCCTCTGAACAGCGTGTTCCAGCTGAAATGTCTCTTGAGGATGCTGATGCTATCAAGCTCTGTAAATCGAATTCCTCCAAGACGCCGCTATCATGAAGCTTTAGAAAGAACGCTAGAAAGAGCACTCCGCCGAGAGAAAGCTCCTAGTTCTTTTCCACCAATCCCCCCAAAATAAGAAAAATGCCAACCCCCTTAATTTTAGATGGTCATGGTATTTAAAGATGTAGTGCCAAGCAGAAGCAGAGGCTATACTGCATTCCGCCTCCAGAATTTCCCCCCTTTTTTGTTTTTTGTTTTTAAATTTCTTTTTTTTCTGTTTTTTTTTTGTTTTTCATATTTCTTATTTTTATGTTTATTTTTATGCTGTTTTTATATTCTTTTTTTTTATTTCTTCCCTTTTCTATTTTTTTCCTTTTTTTATTTTATTTCTTCTCTTTTCTATTTTTTTTTTCATTTTTCCATTTTCTATTTATTTTTTATTTTCTGGATTTTTATTATTTATTTTTATTTTTACCTCTTTTCTTTCTTTTTCTTTTTCTTTTATATTTTTTTCTCATTTTTTCTTTTTGTCATTATTCTCTTCTCCTTTTTCTTTTAGTTTATCTTATCTTCTTTTCTTTTTCTTTTCTTTTTCTCTTACTAAATTTAAACTACCATAACTAACTTATAACCAACCCCTCACTAAAAATTTTCTTTTTCTTTATTTTCTTATTTTTATATTTTCTTATTCTTTTTTGTTATTATCATTTTGTTTATTTATTCTATTATTTAAATTATTGTTTATTTACTAATTAATTTTACAAATGGAGGTTCAGACATAATTGAATGTTTATAGACTGGTTATACAAAAACCATGTTATTTTGGATTGTCATGATAAAACTATTATGTTTAGATCTATCAATAACCCTGATCTAGACGAGTTGAGATTTCTTTCTACCAACGAAATTAATGCTTCTTTAAATGAAGGAGCTCAAGTATACGTGATTCTTTCTTCCTTTGAAGGAAAGAAGAATGTTAATATTGAAAGTGTGTCTGTCGTTTGTGAATATCCTGAAATATTTCCCGATGATCTGTTTGGTTTACTTCCGGAGAGAGAAGTGGAATTCTCTATAGACTTGATCACAGGAACTGGGCCTATCTCAAAAGCTCCTTATCGAATGTCTCCTTTAGAACTTGCAGAATTGAAGAAACAACTAGAGGAGCTAATGGAAAAGCAATGGATTTGTCCAAGCGTATCTTCGTGGGGCGCTCCTGTGCTGTTGGTGAAAAAGAAATATGGTAGTATCAGATTGTGTGTAGATTATCGACAACTTAACAAGGTAACTATCAAGAATAAGTATCCATTACCTAGGATAGACAACCTAATGGATCAATTAAGAAGAGCAATAGTGTTTTCTAAAATAGGTTTGAAGTCAGGGTACCATCAAATAAGAGTTAGGTTTGAAGATATCCCTAAAACTGCTTTTCGAACACGTTATGGACACTATGAGTATTTGGTTATGCCTTTTGATGTGACCAATGCACCCACAGTGTTCATGGATTACATGAATTGAATATTTCATGATTACTTGGATAAGTTTGTGATCATCTTTATAGATAATATCTTAATTTATTCTAAGAGTCATGAAGAACATAAAGAGCATTTACATAGTGTACTACAAGTGGTGAAGGATAAGAAATTATATGCAAGGGTAAATAAGTGCAAGTTTTGGTTGGAGGAGGTGAAATTTCTTGGACATATGATCAACAAGGAAGGGATTTCAGTAGACCCTGCAAAAGTTAAGACCGTACTTCAATGGGAGCAATCGAGATCAATCACTAAGATAAGAAGTTTTCTTGGTCTAGCTGGATACTATAGAAGATTTATAGAAGGATTCTCGTGTATAGCTTTGCCGCTCACTCGATTGACACGAAAAGGACAACCATTTGTGTGGACTGCCAACCAGGAATCAAGTTTTCAAGAATTAAAGAATCGACTCACCTCTTCCCCTGTTCTTATTCTGCCTAATTCGGAGGAAGATTTCAAATTATATTGTGATGCATCAAAACAAGGTTTAGGTTGCGTACTGATGCAACAAGGACGAGTGGGATGCTTCAGGGAAACTGCGACCACATGAGGAGAATTATCCCACACACGACTTAGAATTGGCTGCAATAGTCTTTGCCTTAAAGATTTGGAGACATTTTCTATATGGTGCAAGGTTCAAGATCTTTAGTGATCATAAAAGTTTGAAATATCTTTTTGGTTAGAAAGAATTGAACATGAGGCAGAGAAGATGGTTGGAATTTTTGAAAGATTACAATTTTCAAATTTTATACCACCCAGGAAAAGCTAACATGGTAGCCGATGCTTTAAGTCACAAATCACTTCACGCCGCCACAATGACGATTAAGGAGATGGAACTCATCGAACAATTTCAGGATCTCAACCTAGCAGCAACATTTCAATTAACTGGTATCATACTTGGGAGATTAACTATTACCAATGATTTCTTGGGAGTGATTCAAGAGGAACAATCTAAGGATCAAGATCTTCAAGATCAATTTAACTCGTCCCAAAAAGAAGAGGATTTTCAAACTGGAAATGATGGTAGAATTTGTGTTTTGAAAAATGAAGAATTGCGCAGGACGATTCTTGAGGAAGCTTACAAAAGCAAATTAAGCATTCACTCAGGTGCGACTAAGATGTATCAAGATTGAGGAAACTTTTCTAGTGGCCTGGAATGAAGAAAGAAATAGCTGACTATGTATCAACTTGTCTCGTATGTCAAAAAGTAAAGATTGAACATCAAAAACCATATAGAGAATTACAATCCTTAGAAATTTCTAAATGGAAGTGGGATAGTATATCCATGGACTTCGTGACTGGATTACCTCGCACACTTCAAAAACATGATGCAATATGGGTAATTGTGGACAAACTTACAAAATCTGCCCATTTTCTAGCCATCAACATCAAAAGTTCATTGGAAAAATTGGCACAGATGTATGTTAAGGAAATAGTTCATCTGCATGGAGTACCTTCTTCCATCGTGTTCGATAGTGATCCAAGATTTACCTCGCGATTCTAGGGTAGCTTACTTAAGCCTTGGGATCTCAACTTAGAATTAGTTCTGCATATCATCCCCAGACAAATGGACAAACAGAAAGAACAATCCAAACTTTGGAAGATTTGTTGAGAGCTTATGTGATGGAATATAAAGGGAGTTGAGATCAATTCTTACCACTAGTAGAATTCACCTATAACAATAACTTTTACTCAAGCATAGGAATAGCTCCTTATGAAGCCCTGTATGGAAGAAGATGCAGGACACCATTGTGTTTGTATGAGATAGGAGAAAATTTAATACTATGACCTGAGACAACAAATGATGGAGCAAATCAAGATGATTCGGGAAAAGATGAAGGTATCACAAGATAAACAAAATCTATTTTAATAAGCGACGAATACCTCTTAAATTTCAAGAAGGCGATAACATATTTTTGAGAGTTACACCACTAACTAGGGTTGGTAGAGCAATAAAATCTCGAAAACTTAGTCCTAGATATATCGGTCCTTACCAAATTTTAAAGAGAGTTGGTATAATAGCCTACCAAATAGCCTTACCCCATTTTCTATCAAATCTCCATGATGTTTTCCATGTGTCCCAACTTAGAAAATATATCCTTGATCCTTCACATATCATAGAAACTGATACTATACAGTTAAAAGAGAATCTCACTTACAAAGCATTACCGGTGCGGATCTTAGAAGAAGATATTAAACAGTTGCGAGGAAGAGCATTGAAGTTGGTAAAGGTTATGTGGAATAAAGAAGGAGATACAACTTAGGAGATTGAAGAAGACATGAGAGAATCATATCCATACTTATTCCACTAAGAGAATTTCGAGGATGAAATTTTCTTTTTGGGGAGAAGAAATATAACATTCAGAAAAGAAAAAAAGGAAAGTGGCAAACGGAAAGCGGCAAACGACCACCGCTTGCCCACCTCCTATGTAAACACACCACATATTATATAAATAGGGATGGGGGGATTAGAGAATTGTAGAATCACAACACACACACACACCCACAATTCACAAATTAAGCAAATTTGAGAGCCTGGGAGCAGTAGGAGCAAACGACAGTGGAAGAAGAAAAGGTTCGTGATTCCGTCAGAAGAAATTAAAGGAAAATTACACCGGTCTTCAAAATTCAGGTAAGGGGAGGAGACTCAAGTAAAATATAGGAGTAGTTATAGAGCCTCTTGCTCTAGAATAAAATTTATTAATTGTGAGATTAATTTAGGAGTTAAATTTAATTATATCTTCATTTAATTTTGGACACAATTTAACTATTTATAGGGGTAGTTCTAGAGCCCTTATTCTAGAATAAAATTTGATCAAGTATCTAATTGTATAAATTTATCTATGAATATATTTAAATCTGATTGGCGGTAAAATACTGTATAATTATAAAATAGGGAATTGAACTAGTTAGAAATTAAGTTGATTAATTTTAGGTAGGAGTATGATATAAAAATTCTAGGTGCCTTAAAATATACATAAATTCATTTATAAATTATATTAATAAACTTGGTAGGAGATATAGAAATTAAATAAATTTTATAAATTAATATAAGTTATAGGAGTTATAATATTTACACATGGAGCTTAAAGGAAGATTTTAAAATAGAATCCTACTTAATAATTATAAGTCCTACAGATATATTCCGACCTAATAAATATAGGGAGGTATTTAATTAATCAATTTGAAGGAAAAAGGAAACCACCTAATATTTTATAAAATTGTTTAAAATCCAATACCCTATGATAAGTATTATTTTTTTTTCTCTAATATATTCCTACATAATATAAAATATAGTTAACAGTTAATTGACTTTGTATTTATATAAACCATTATATTTACCCCTTAGTATAAAGAAATAAAATATAAAACTATCAGAGGGAGATTATATTAGTAGTTAATTTATATGAAAATATTGACCTAAATTTTAAGGGATATTTATTAGAAGTTGAGAAGCTCATTTAGGTTGATAGAAAATATAATTAACGTAGTAAAAATATATATGTAGAGTGTGAAACAAATTAAATAATCGATTGAGGACTAAGAGGTCTTGCGCCTTGAGAATAAGGCAATGCCTTCAAGGTGAGATAGAAATAGGATTTAGAGCAATTAGTTGACATGCATCATTTGCATAAAATTATTTTGTGAATTATAACGGGGGATAATCTGTGAGCCCTTCTATGAAAGGGAGTTGGAAACTCTAAGGGTCGGTTCACATGGAAGTAGACTGAAGTTCATGATAGTAGGAACTTCCGAGCCTAGGAGGTACGTGAGCTGAGTTTGAGCCTCCCAATGGCCTGGGGTTGCTCCTTGTAGTCGGGACTACTCTGGTCGGACTTAGCCGTCTCGACAAGACCCTGACGATTATCATCATCGGTCGAGCAATTTCAGAATATTATGGAATGAGAATGATGATAATTTTAGTGTTGCCAAGGACACACTTGGATTTGGAATTGGATCTCGGTACCCTTATTATTCTGCTAAAAGTTATGAAGAGATTTGGGGCCCATACGCATATGCATATTGTAGAGATGACCAACTTTAGATTAGTGAAGATTATTGTGGTATACAACGCAATAATCTGAACTTATTTTTAAATCTGTCATCGTAACCATTTGTGACGGAGAGGGTAGAATAATCCCATTCGTCCATTGCTTAGGATGAATAATATGTCATAATTGGTTGATAAGGTTAAAGAACGTAATTGTTTTTTATATTAAAATATAATTTAATGCACTACTCCCTATTTTACTTTTACTTGAATGAGCGTCTCACTCTCCTCTGCTATATTTTCTATGCGTGGTTACAACTTCTTAGTAAACTGGCAATGTAGATTTCCCACAATTTGACGTTAAAGTAATCATCAACGTAGAGGATAGACGAGAAACTCTCACTCTGAGATAGAGATAATAACAATAGTGCAGAGTATCATTTTGAAAGAAAGAAGCGGCCACTGTAGTTTAGTTTAAATAACTTAACCTAATGTTGTATGCATTTACCTTATCACCCTAATCATAACACCTTAGATTACTTATATTCTAAAATTGTGGGACTAATATGACTTTGAATAAGGATATATATATATATATATATATATATATATATATATATATATATATATATATATATATATATATATTTACTAAAAGTTCGTTTATTGATTTGTACATGATTGATAATTGGATATATCATGACCGTACAATTACTTGATACTAATAAATTTAATAACGAACGAATGATGTTAAAATAATATAAATAATTTGAAACTGTGACATACAAAACACAAAAAATTATGCATTGTATCTGTATTGAATATAAAAATATTTATTATGTTAATAAATACAGTCTTAAAATTTTAATATGTTGTACAATGAGTAATAAAAAAAATTTATTAAATAAAAAATTTTATTCTACTATTTTGTCTAAATTTAAAGAGCGTAAGATGGAATTGAAAACAAATAATTAAGGAATGAATATAATAATACATAAATATAATATATTTAACTTGTTCTATTTAAATTTAAATGTAAAATTTAAAATAAAAATAAAGAAAAAAATATTTTATGAAATTAAATATTTAAAATTAAAATAATTTTTTAAATATATGTCTTAAAAATATATAAAATAATAAAATAATAAATAAATTATTTAATTAAAAATTATAACATTTAATATTATGAATAATTTGATTTTTTAGTCTTAAAAACTAAAAAATAAATATTATTTTAAAATTATTTTCAACAATTTATTCATCAAACAAAGTTTTAATTTTTAATTTTAAAAAATAAAAATATATATTAAAATATCTTTCACTTAAATATTTAATAGTAGATATATTTAAATAATAATTTAATTTATTATTATTATTTATTATTTATTTAAATTTTTATTATATATTTATAAATTTAAATAATACTGGTTAAAGATGTTATATTTATTTATTATTATATTTTTTCTTAACTATTCGTTTTAAATTTCATCATACATTTTGTAAACTTAGTGTATACAGTTAAAGATGTCATTTTATTATTTATTATTATAATTTTTCTTCTTATTACTCGTTGTACAACGTATTAAAATTTTAAGAGTTGTGTTTATTAATATATTAAATTCTTTTTATTTTTAATACGGATATAATGTATAATTTTTTTACCTTATATATGATGTATTCATTAATACATCTTATTTTTTTTAACACATAATAAAATATGTTCATGATATATAAAAACCAAAAAATATATTACATATATAAATAAATATATCCGTAACGTATTTATATGTCATAGAACTGCATTAATAATTTACATATAAAAAGCAAAAAATTATGCTAGATACTATTTAAATCCCTGCAATAAGATACTTTTAAAGCTGCACCATTTCAATAATAGTTTTATTAATTAACCAACGAAATAAAAAAAAACCCTAATATCATTAGCAGAGTTGGTTTGTAAAGAATTGATAACTATTTAGAATAAATTTAAATAAATACTTACTAAAGGAAATAATTCTAAAATTTCTTACTTATAATTTTTAATTAGTAAATATTTAATAAATATAGTATTATATATTTTTAAAATAATAAATATATGTACTTATATTTAATAAAATAATAGACAAATATTAAAAAAAATGTTCGGGGATATATAATAGAATTCTACTAAAACTTTGAATTAATTAGTTTGAAAAAAATCATTGCTGTACACCATTTTTTTGTAAAATGTTGAAGAAAAAAAATAATATAACATGACATAAAAATAAATAAAAAATGAGATGAAGAAAAGATAAAAATATCATTTGTATACAAGAAATGATAACAAACATTGTTAAAACAGTGATTAAAAGAGTTAAAAAACATTATTAAAAAGACAATTATCATAAATTTTTAATATTATTTTGAATAAAAACTTTTAATTGTTAAGTACAGTACCGATTACCAATATCTTTATACATATATGATATTATTGTTGATTACCTTAAATAGAAAGGTTGCTTAATTAGCATCTTTACGTGATAGATGGATTTGGAGTTCAGTAGCTCCTGGTAGAGCATCATTACAATTCAGGATTACTCCCAACGTTGTGGAATATTGAGAAACCACCACGTGATATATATATATATATATATATATATATATATATATATATATATATATATAAGAACATTGAAGCTCACGTGAATTGCATGATTTGGAAGTTTCTAGAAGATAGCACGGACGGCGCGGAGGAACTGAAAAACAGCGAAAACGAGCACACAAATCCCCACCACAGTGGAACTGGCTCTCCAAGGGTCTCTGAAGTATATCAACCATAAGGCTGCCATGGTACGGTTCCAAATGTTCTGGTAATGCCTGTTGAGTTCATTTATAGTCTCATAGTAACAGGTGGAATTTGTGACAACGTGTTTGCTAAGAGCATTCACAAGAGTGGCCACTTCCTTGTCACTCCCCAATTCGTGCACAATCACTTCCTTTTCCACCAGCAATTCCACATCCAGTTGAGTGTGAATCAGCGAGTCAATAAGAGAAACGTAATTGCAAATGTAAGGTTGCTCTGGGTAGTGACATTGCTCGAAAGCAATCAGGTTCCTGAACACGCATTCAGTTGTGTGGTCTACCTTCAATTGGGGGATCCTAAAACGTGCTTTGAAATGGTTCAAGTAAGGTATGCAACCCAAGCAGAGAAATGAACTCAGAATTGGTTTTTTCTCAAAGGCTATGTCCAATAAGCGCCTCTTCAGATCTTTCTCGAAGGTCACACCAGAGTCTTGCAGCTTCGTTGCGGTTCTTAACACATGAAGGGCACACCCATTGCTTCCTCCCAAATCCCTGGGGAGGTAAAAGTACCTACACAATATGGACTAATTATTGTTTATTTATTTATAATTATAATTAAATATATATAAAAAAAAAAGAATTTCGGATTGGTTTAGTACCTTATCAAATCAGTGAAGTGTTTGGGTTTGTTACACCTATCTTTGCTCTTGTTGGAATAAGAGTTCTTGGAAGAGCGACCGAGTGAGCCAGAGAAGATGTGTTTTCTGGATCGGTTTTTATCCAAAATCATCTTAGTTTGATCAGAAGAAGACATTTGGGTATCATAGAATGCAAAGTACTCAATTGCAAGATCAACAAAGGAACAATGCTGTTTCTTCTTGTTATCATCAGGAACGACGTCGTCATATAACTTCTGCAGCACAAAAAAGGGGATCTGATTCTCCAACAGAATCAAATCCCTAGTGATGTTCCTACTAAGCCACGATTGTGTCATGATTGGATCTTCGCTGTGTTTCATTCGAAACGACTTCGTTTGCTTGTACTCATGCTCGTGCTTCGAACTCTCCGATTTCCAACAACTGTTCCTCAACAAGAGCTCCATGATGAACACAGCATCTAGAAGCATCATCTCAACGAATTTGGGCTTCTTGATGTGAGGGAACTTCTCTGCGTAGCATCGCCGAATCTCTGCTTCTTTGCTTTCAAGGTAGTGTTTGTACACTCCAATGGCATGTTCGTTCGACACGCGCTCCCAGAAGAAGTGGAAGTAACGCTTCTTGTGCTCTTGCATTGCCTTCAGTTCCTTCTTGTGGAGGTGGATTGGGCCTATTGAGATCCATTGAGGAGTGTAGGCTTCTTTGTTTACGTTTCTCAGGTTGTAAGGAACCTTGTAGATGCTGCACTCTGAAAGGCTTAAGTCTTCTATGACTCGAATGTCGATTATGTGTTTCACCATCTCATATTCCGGTTCAGATAGTAAATAAGTACTGTTATTGCCATGTGCCATTGCTGTCGAAATCCAATTCAGTTTTCCTTTGATTTTCCCTGTTAATTTCACCAAACACATTACTTTAGGAATCACATTTAAAATTAGTAAATATGTATATTCAAAACTTATAAGTTATTCTTGACAGCATCAAAAAATGTGAATTCAATAAAAAATTAATATGAATCCAAACATAAGCATAAATTATATAAAATTTTAGATTTAAACTTTATTATTTTTAAGTTAAAATTCACGTATGAAATTCACAGATGTAGATCTAAAACTCATTAATTTTAATAAGGTTAAAAAAATGTGAGTTGATGAAAAACAGCATGAATCTAAGCACACATGTAAAGGGGAAAAAAAAAACACACTTTAATGTTCTGACTGCTATTATGGTTGCTGAATGAATATGATATACATTAACTATAGTAAAATTAAGGATTCAGCTAAGAAACAGGTTATTGCAACACACGCGCCACAAGAGGCCAATTTGTTGGGTCTTTTGATAATAATAGAGAGTTGGTTATATTAGACACATAAAGAAAAGGAAGAAAAATATGTTTAAGAAATGCTTTACCAAAGAAACAGATCAGGTTAGTTAATCTATAGCTATTGTACTTTAAATCATACACTAAAGTTTCTTTAATTTACTCTCTTCAACATTTTCTGCTTTTTACACCTTTACTCTGCATTTCCCCTTTATTTTTTTATTTTTTTTCTTTCAGTAGTTGAACATATCTGAAAGGAAAAGAGAAGCTAACCATTGTAAAAACAGTTATCAGTTTCCAAAAATGGCCTAGAGCCACTTCATTTATAGATAAGAAAAAAATTGAAAAAGAAAGCATTTTAGAAGGCCTTCAAATCCAGTTTGTATCAAATTAAAGAAAGACAGGAGAAGACAAGTGAATAAATATGTCCCAACAAAAACAAATAGTTAATAAATTATGTTGGTAAGAGAACATGCAAATACAGAACATATAGTGAATCATCAAAGAACGAGGAATTAGTAGACACAATCATTAAAACACAAAAAAGAAAAAAAAAATGAAAATCAAGATGAGAATGGGTACAGTTCAGAACCTGTTAATCGGGAGAACTTGGAGGTTCAGGTTTCTCTCCGGTAGTTGCTACCTTTCTCCATGTATGTGTTTGGTGTGAGTGAGTGTATGTGTTTTTATGTGGGGAAAAAGTAGAACGGTGGATGAAGACTTCACCCCACTTATTTAAATTATGAAGTTCGTTTGTTTGGTAGCTGATTCAATCAATTATCTATGATTGAAGAACTTAAAGTAATGTTGGAAAAATTTAAAGTAAATAAAACTTTAAAAATATATACTTAATACTTTAAATAATTGATATCAATCTACTTTTGAAGATATTATTAAAAAAGTTGGTTTAATAGGTAAGCATTGAATCGGCTTATAAAATTATAGATTTAAATAGCGAAGATTTAATTGATAAGAATTGAATTAATTTATAAGACTATAAATTTAAATAGTGGTTGATCTACAGATATTTTTTTAAAGAATAAAGTAATAAATCTGTTCTGACATTTCTATGATATTGTAAAATGGTTTTTAATTTTTTAAAAAATTTCCGTTAGTTTTTTTTATTAATTTATTTTACAAAAATACCAATTTATATTATCTTAAATAAATAAAAAAGCTAATTTATAATATTTTAAAAATAAAAAATTAGTTTATATTATTTTAAAAATTATAAACAAATTTATAATATATATATATATATATATATATATATATTTTATAATATAAAGTATAAGTGTAGTTGCGAATAGTCTTTCTACCTAATGCACCTCTTTTCTGGACCAATGAATTTTGTACATGTGTTGCTTAGCCTTTGCCACCTCATTCTGCTGAAAATCGGTTCTATACGCATATTTATGGATGTTTTTGTCAATTTCACCTCTATTTGAAAAACTTGCACTGTTTCAGTCTAAAACTCGCGCTCAGTGTTGTAGTAATCGTCGCCTACTCATTTAATGCACTTTCTTCAAAAATACAACTCTCCATTCCTGATACTGATCTGAATGGATACATGCATTAAACAGACCCATAATACAACTCTTCATTCTTGATCCTGATTTGAACGGACAATGTATTAAACAACCCAACATTCAAAGAACGGTTGTAGTTTTTCCTACCATAACGTCTTTGCAGTGATTTTTTTAATGGAGGTGTCTTCGATTATTCTGCAGGCATCTGAAACCCTTCTATGCTATTCTTTTGGCTGGTCCGGAGGCGCAACATTTGTTCCGAGCTTCCCTGTTTCCGGATCGGTGGTCTGCTTTGAAAACGTATCTATAATAGTCAAACCTCCAATACAAAGCTATTGTGGTCTTTATTTCGTTTTCCTCCTCATCGCCAAGTTTCCATTCCTGCTTTTATATTAACGCATGCTTTAAATAGATGATTCATTGTTAATAGGGTTGACGTTTTTTCTACCAAAACGTCGTTTCTCTGATATTTTTATGAAAACCTCTTGTTTTATTTTACAGGCATTGGTAACCGTTCTACGGTCTTCGGCCAGCTTATCTGGAGGTTGCAACATCTGTTCCCAGCTTCCCTGTTCCTTGATCGGTGCTCTGCTTTGAAAAGGTAGATATAATAGTTAAGCCGCCAATACAAAGCTATTGTTCCCTTTATTTCTCTTTGCTCATCGCCATGTTATTTTGTTTAGGTTTTTTGTCATACTTTTATTCCACTGATAGTGCAATGTCAATGACGTATCACTTTGAAGGGGTTATTAGTCCAATAGTTGTAAGAATTACCACAACTTTTGCATATATCGTTAATTTGCAATGTACCTATAATGTTTAGCTTTTTGGTATAGGGTGACATACCAATAGGAAATCGTTTTTGGGAGAAGTTCTGGAATTACCTGTTCCTTGGCAACATTCATGTCTTTGACAGAATGGGAAACCTACACATAGTGGTTGCTGAAGAGACCGTAAATGGACCTTATATCAGGGAAGGACTTCGGTCTCTAATTGATTTCTACCAATTGGAAAAGCCCCATACAATACAGTTTCATTGGGTTTTCCAGGATATGTTGAGAATCAGAATATATAATCAATTCCTTTTTGAAATTGATTATACCATTCGATATGAGTACTCAGTCATGGATATACATAAGCATGTTGTTGTTGTGGGTGATGACTTTGACTTGCTTCATGTTGATGATGATGAGGTCAAGCCTGCACTGCCGGATGTTGTTGCATTGCAACTAGCATTAGGTGATGATCAAGATTTTGATTCTAACAATCATCCCCAGGTGGATCCTCTTATGTGGGATCATAGATTGACTGCTCCCCAAGCTTCTGGGACACAAGCCTTGGTATAATGTTGTTTAAGCAGATTTACATGTTTAAAATGGTATTGCTAAATGGATGCATGATTATTTGGTAACATATCTGATTTTTGATAGGGTGTGTTATATCTTTCAGTATATTCCAGCAAAGTATGCTCATGCTCTAAAGATGGTAGTGAATCAACACATTGATGTGGTTGGTGAAGATGGACATATTCACAAGTGTTCAATCAAACATAGACCTAGTCCGTACAACGAGTTTTATATCACAAGTGCATGGTATCAATTTATTCGTTCCAAACAGCTAAACGAAGGGGATATTCTTCAATTTCAGCTTTGTCCTTATCCACTTAGGCTGATTATACAAGTGCTCAGAGTACAACATTGTTCTGTTATATCTGGATGGTGTATTAACTTCTTATTCAATGAAATATGAAGTTTGTTATCCTATATCAATATTGGTCCCAAATTAATTATATATATTTACTTTGTACATATAATAATTGATGAAAGTCTATTGCCTAATAACAGTATAAAATTTCAGCAACTAGGAACAATATCATGAGATTGACTCTGTAACACCTTAAAGTCAAGTTTATGGCAGTGATTTTTCTGTTCTATGTGATGTTGAAGGATATAATCTTGAAGAAATAGCAAAGACATCCTACACCAAAACTCCTAAGATGGTCGTTGTGAAGAAGGAAAAAGTTTAGTTTAATGCTTTCTATTTTTTTGTTTTTTGCTTCGAAAGTTACACTCCAGTCGTATTGTATGACAATGTATGAAAAATGTTGTTACAAGATGCATATGTATTCTGTAGCAGTGTGCTGCTTACTATGATACTTACAAGTGTTGTTATCAATCAATTTTCATATTACTTCTTCAGTTGTCATTGGCATGAAAGGTCTGGTATGTAATTGACTTTGTAGGTGTTATAATAATTTTAGGGAAGCTTTGATGTTATTATTCATAAGAACTAAGACTAGCACAACAGTGGCAACAGACTATCTCCACCAGAACTCTCATATGACGTGCTGCAGTACATTACTTCAAACAGACTATTGGAAAGGCCAAAGGGAAAAAGAACACCACACCAGATACGTCATTAACAAAACTAATATCCAAGCCAGCATACAACAATTTCTTAATTACTTTTGCATTGTCAATCTTTTGAATGTAATCTTTATGTAGAAATACACTATTTATTTCAATGTAATTAAATATGTAACCCAGACATAGTAATGCATGGATAATATTTATTTACTTCTACACGTATGAAAAGTATTCTTATGTAGGAATATATTTTTCATAATATTTTTTTGTCATCATTATATGCACGATGAAAATAATACAATATAAGGCCACATAATTAAAGATGTTTTTGATATTTATATTTTAACAACATTAGAAATGAAGCTAACTACACATCTGTAAAGAAGAAAGGAAAAAGAAAATTTAGCTTTAGTAGTAATGATAATAGTTGTTGGTGTTGAAAGCCAGCAAACCTATACAAGATAAAATATATTATTCTTACCCCACATCTGTGTCTTCCTCATTGGTAAATGGAGAAAACATCGTTATTTGTATCATCCATCATGTCGTCATGTACTTAGCAGAAAAATATTGTGTAACATTAATTACTGCAATATTTAGACATGATTCACTCTATTAACGGGTAGGTCAACTACTTATACAGTTCCCTCCATAGATGTTAACATTTCAGGGATGTCCATGTACAGGGTAAGGAAACAATTCACAATTCATTGTTAATCTTTGCACTAGCATCCTATGCGAGACAGGTACGTGTAAAAAACAATTTGATGTTTCACTGTACAATACTTTCACCCTTCCAATGCAGTAGTTCGTGTAATATTGTTAAACAACCATGAGATTAACCTTCATATGTTCACCTAATTTACAATTTATTTCAATTATGTATGGATAAAATGAAATCACTTGATCAAATCGACGTAGACTTGCCCACAATATTAAGCTTCCAATCCAACCAGTTGAAAAGATGAACTGCGATTCTCCATTGAAGCACAGTTCCACTGTTGGGCCATTATCAGAAATCAGTAATGGTATGTTAAATATACTCTTCTATCAGGTGAAAAGTATAATAGTTGTTCATTGAAATTTATATTATGACTTATTCACACTATAATGCAAAATAAACACTGCAATACATGATTTGTCCGTAAGAAGACAAAGATGTATAACACCAGGGAAACATGTTTTTAAGTCGCGGACCAATGTTTCAGAGGACGTTTAATCAACTCCCCCACAATAAATGACAATATTAATGTTGAAAGTAACTTGGTGCTTACTGACTGTCATACAGGTGTGTATAAATTAACTTAAATGTCATTTATTATGGACATGTGTTGTGTGATTCTATTAGATATCACTATTAACATCAAACATTATATATGTACTTTTAGATTTCAATACTGAATCCTTCCATGTTGTTACACCTGATATAATGTCACAGAAGCGGATCTTTGACAACTCTCCCTTATCAAAAAATGCATATAGTAAGTATTCTTACCCTACATCCAAATATATCCAGTATTCTCAAAGAACCGTTAATATCATGAAATAATATTTTATTCCATGCAGTTCATTATATATCAAATAAAAGACATAGCCCATTTGAAGGAAGTGAACATTTTTTCTAATCGTCCCTGAATGTCTGTAATGAAATTGGCTATTCTCATGAATCACCATAGCCAGACATTGAGAGATTAATATATGGTTTTTCCTCTGGAACTCCCACAGGTAATCATTGGTTTTTGTTTCTATAAATATGAAATTTCCTTTAATACCAATCAAAATATGCATATAATACACATTTAATGCAGGGATTAATTTTACCATCGAAGGACGCCCCCATCAATATCCACCAAATAATGTGCTCAATGTGGAACAAAATGTAGCACGGGAACAACCTGGCACCCTCATCAATATACTTGAACCCACATTAAATGGAGAAGATCCTGATACCCCCAGAGTTCTGCACGATGATTCCCATGCAGGTTAAAGAAATTTTCCATTGAAATGTTATACATGATTTTTAGTGTACTTTCCACATGCATTATGTATATATGACTGCATGGTATGTTTAAATGAATGTATGACCACATCCATGCTGTTTTTTGCTCTGGAACTCCTACAGGTAATCATTGGTTTTTGTTTCCATTAATATGAAATTGCATTTAATGCCAACCAAACTATGCATCTAATACACATTTATATATATACACATTTATATCAGGATCTTCTATGTTTAAATACTGTCAATGCTGCACTGTCTATCTATATAGCATGAATAATCATGATATTTCACCAACTTCATCCATCATGGAAGATTTAAAAGACATGCTTGATGAGGTGAACCTATATGCCAAAGTATATAGAATGGCTAGACACAGATTAAATGCAGGTAACGTGGACAACATTAAACTCAATTATTGGTAAGAGAGGTAAGGATGGTAGAAGATATAATTTGCCAATGGTTTCCGAATTTACAGCACTTATTGTTGGCGATTTTGATTCAAATGAATGTGAAAAAGAGATGTAATAGTTGAGAGTCAAAACCATTCCCTTAAACGTCTATCAAAATTGAATGCTGCATATCTTCCTCTTCAATATACACTTCTCTTTCCACGAGGTGAAGATGGGTATTCTGAAGGTATACCCCTGGCCAAACATACATGTGTAACCAATGAGGATGATATGCAGAGTACTAAACAACCAAAAGCAGGTAGAAAGTCATTGTCAATGAGAGAGTTTATTACATTTAGGCTGCAAGAAAGAAACAATGAGAGTCCTATGCTCTTTCTTTCCCGAAGGCTGTTTCAACAGTTCTTGGTTGACACCTATACTATGATAGAGTCCTCACGCCTTTCATATATCAGAACTCATCAAAAACAATTACAGGCAGAATTGTACAATGGAATATTTGAGGCTATTCTAAAAGGTGAAAATAATCCTGCTAGATTAGGTAGAAGAATTGTCTTACTTTGAACATTTATTGGTGGTGCTTGATACATGTTCCAAAATTATCAAGATGCCATGGCAATATACAGATGGACAGATTATCCAGACTTATTTATTACGTTTACATGCAATTAAAGATGGCTTGAAATTCTGAGAAAATTAAAGCATAATGGATTGAGCATAGAGGATAGACTAGATTTTCTTTATCATGTTTTTAAGGTTAAGCTTGATCACCTTATTATGGAAATCAAACAGGGAAATGTATTTGCAAGAGTTGTTTCAGGTACACACATACTTTCTCTTATATACATCACTCCTTCATCATTGTTAACAATGTAGATACAAATAATTATTCCACGCACTGTATAACGAGATTATGGAATCTAACAATGCATAACTTTCCTTTCATACAGTTCTTTACACAATTGAATTCCAGAAACGAGGACTGCCACATGCTTATATTTTGATATTCCTGCATCCAGCAAACAAGTTTCTGACACCAGATGATATAGACAACATAATTACTGCTAAAATACCTGATAAGAAGACTAACAATGCCCTCTTTAACATTGTTCAAAGATTAATGGTCCATGGTCCATGTGGTCCACAAAACAAAACCTCTCCATGCATGCAAAATGGAAGATGCAGCAGATGTTTTCCCAAAAAATATGTTGAGAAGACAACAATTGGTAACGAAGGTTATCCAATTTATCGAAGACGAGACAATGGTCAAACAATTCAAAAGGTAAACATCAGATTGAGAATAGATATATTGTTCCATATAATAAGTATCTGCTGCTCAAGTATAATGCACATATTAATGTTGAGTGGTGCAACCAGTCAAGGTCTATAAAGTATTTGTTTAAGTATATAAACAAGGGCTATGATCGGATCACAGCAGGGTTTTACCAAAATAATGGCATTGCTCAGAACAATCAAACTGTGGATGAGATTAAGTTATACTATGACTGTAGATATATATCATCATGTGAGGCAGTTTGGAGGACATTAGCATTTGATATTCATTTTCGTCAGCCAGCAGTTGAAAGACTACCTTTTCATTTTCCTGATAAGAATTTGATAATCTTTGGGGATGATGATTGTCTGCAAGAACTCCCAGATCAACCATTGTTTAGAGATACTGAGTTTTTAGCATGGATGCACGCTAATCAGACATATGAAGAAGCAAATACATTAACATATGCTGAATTTCCGACAAAATTTGTCCGGAAACAAACTAATAACGAATTGACTATAAGGAAAAGAGGGTTCTCAATAGGTAGGCTGCATTTTGTTCCTCCTGGCAGTGGTGAACTGTATTACTTGCGCTTTCTCTTAAATAAAGTTAAAGGTCCCCAATCATATAAAGATATACGAACAGTGGACAAAAAAATTTATCCGACGTTTAAAGAGGCTTGCTACACATTGGGTTTGTTGGATGATGATAGGGAATACGTAGATGCTATAAACCAAGCAAGCCAGTGGGGGACCACATATTTTCTAAGAAGATTGTTTGTTACACTTCTTTTATCAAATCAGCTTGACAGACCTGAGTATGTAAGGCAGAAAACACGCACACATTTGAGTGATGATATACTACACATTCAAAGACGTACATATTAACAACCAGGTATATATTATGCTATTCTTTTATGTATTGTCATCGTATTTTGTTACATAAATCATTTTCATTATTACAACACTTAATCATTATCAACAAATTTGTATCTCCCGGAGGAAAACATTGAAAAATTAGCATTGTATGAGATTCATAAACTATTGCAGAGCAACAACAAAAGCTTAGCAGATTACTCAATAATGCCTCCACTTGATGCTTCTGTTATATCAGAGTGCCATAATAGACTTATATTGGATGAGTTGCAGTATGATAAAGAACAGTTGGCCAAAGACAATATACAGTATTTATCAACCATGACAGAAGAGCAGCGCAACATCTACTGTAAAATAATGGATGCAGTTCACGTTGGTCAAGGTAAAATTTTCTTCCTCTATGGATATGGAGGCACAGGAAAAACATTTTTGTGGAAGTCTATTTCTGCTGCAATCAGGTCAAAAGGAGATATCATTCTTACTGTAGCATCAAGTGTTATTACATCTTTCTTACTACCTAGTGGAAGGACTGCACATTCAAGGTTCAATATTACAATCAACGTTGATGAAGATTCCACTTCCAACATAAAACAAGACAGTCCTCTAGCAGAATTAATTCTTAAAGCAAAACTAATCATTTGGGATGAAGCCCCTATGACCAACAAATATTGTTTTGAAGCAGTAGATAAAACATTCAGGGATATATTAAAGTTATCAAATCCTGATAGCACTCACAAACCATTTGGAGGAAAGGTCATTATTTTTTGTGGTGATTTTAGGAAAATTCTACCAGTTATTCCAAAAGGTTCAAGACAAGACGTTGTCGCTGCCACAATTAACTCATCATATCTTTGGAGATACTGTGAAGTATTAACATTGACCAAAAATATGAGATTGCACGCAAGCTGCATTTTGTAAACATCGAATTATGTCTGAGGATTCAAAACCCAAAATAAATTATTTTGTTTTTAGCCAAAAGCTGATTTAGTCTAAAATAGTTCAAAAAATCAAAATAAAAGTAATGGAAAAAATAAAACAAATGAACTAAATAAATAAAAACATAAAAAAGAAGAAAAAAGAAAAGAAGAGGAAAAAGAAAAAGAGGAAAAAAATAAGAAAAGAGAAAAAGGAATCCCACACCAAATAAAATAAGAATTCTGAAAAAGGAAAGAAAAAAGGAAAAATTCTCCTATGTGGGAAAGAAGTCCCATATTGGACAAGGATGACTTCTTTAATCCTTCCTCCTTCTATATAAGGAGAGGTCCTCCACCAAAATGAAGGGGGAAAGGAGCACTTGGAGTCTTAGGGAGGATTTTCAGAATTTTCGAAGGGAGGACCTAGGAGACTCTCTATCTCTGCCTTCAGTCCAGCCCTTGGCCTCCATGGATCATCACCTTCCAATGGAGGCTAGGTCCGACTTTTATTCCTCTTAAGTTTCTTGCTTCTTCTCGGATTTCCGAGTTTATTTTCGTATCTATTTTCTGTTTTAATTTTTGATCAGTCAAATGATCTCCGATTTCGGTGATTTTTGTTGAGTTCTCTTTGCCTTTCTCTCTACTTTCTGGAATGATATTATTTTTCTAATTTGGATCTAAAATGAAATTTCTATCTCTTGATTACCGAATTATATTTGTCCTAGTGCGCAAATGAACCTAGCTTATTTGATTTATGCATAACTTGCTTATTTTCGGTTGGATTTTTTTCAAACTTGTTTTGTTTGATTTCTATGATCAATATATTTCAATTGATTGGTTTTAATTTTTCATATCTACCAAAAATATATTCAAAAATTTCTGAGATTTAAATCCAAATTTTGGCGCCAAAATCTCGTGTGTTCTTGAGGTTGATCTTCGTCTCTGTTTTTCATTTTTGTTTTAATCAATCAAATGATCTCTGATTTCTGTAATTTTTGTTGCGTTCTCTTTATCTTTATCTCTGGTTTCTATAATGATATTATTTGTCTAATTTGGATATGAAATGAAATTTATATCTCCTGATTACCAAATCATGTTTGTCTTGGTGTGCAAATGAACCTAGCTTGTTTGATTTGTGCATAACTTGCTCATTTCTGGTTGGATTTTTGTCAAACTTGTTTTGTTTTATTTCTATGATCCATATCTTTCAATTGATTGGTTTTAATTTTCCAGATCTACCAAAAAATATTTTCTAAAAATTATGAGATTTGAATTCAAATTTTGGCGCCAAAACTCTTGTGTTCTTGAGGTTCATCTTCGTTTCTGTTTTTCATTTTCATTTTTAATTGGTCAAATGATCTTTGATTTGGGTGATTTTTATTTTTTTCTATTTGTCTTTCTCTCTAATTTCTGGAATGAAATTATTTGTCTAATTTGGATCTAAAATGAAATTTCTATCACTTGATTACTGAAGCATGTTCGCAATTCTTTTCCTTAATTTCAAATCAAGTCAAGTTTATTTTAAATCAAGTCCAATTCAGGCCTAAATTTCAAATCATGTTCATTTTATTTTAAATCAAGTCCAATTCTTTTCATCAAATTCAGATCAAGTTCTTTTTGTTTTAAATCAAGTTCGTTTTGCAATTCTTAATCTCACGCGACGAGCTCTAAGCACGGACTGGTAGCTTTTTCTGTTGTTCGATGTTTAGAGATTCATATGGCTGCAAGTGCAGCCGTAGTTGTCTTGGATCTTGTGCATATTTGGATTAAGGATGCCTCTAAACAAATAAAAAACTCATTTTGCAATTCTTAATCTCACGCAACGAGCTCTAAGCACAAACTACTAGCTTTTTCTGCTGTTCGATGTTTAGAGATTCGTATGGGTCCAAGTGCAGCCGTAGTTGTCTCAGATCTTGTGCATATGTGGATTAAGGATGCCTCTAAACAAATAAAAAACTCATTTTGCAATTCTTAATCTCACGCAACGAGCTCTAAGCACGAACTGGTAGCTTTTTCTGTTGTTCGATGTTTAGAGATTCGTATGGGTCTAAGTGCAACCGTAGTTTTCTCGGATCTTGTGCATATATGGATTAAGGATGCCTCTAAACAAATAAAAAACTCATTTTTCAATTATTAATCTCACGCGACGAGCTCTAAGCACGAACTGGTAGCTTTTTCTGCTGTTCGATGTTTAGAGATTCGTATGGATCCAAGTACGGTCGTAGTTGTCTTGGATCTTGTGCAATATGTGGATCGAGGATGCCCTTATAATAAGAACTCCATTTTTAGAATCTCTAAGTCTCACGCAATAAACCCTAAGCATGAACTGGTAGCTTTTTCTGTTGTTGATGCTTAGGGATTCATACGGACCCTAGTGCAGTTGTAGTTGTGTTGGATGTTATGCATATGTTGACTAAGGATTCTCCTTAAAATATTTTCAAAACATCCCATTCATTTTCAAACACTCCTTTTCAAGCTTCTCCAAAGGTTAATCCTTCAAACCGGAACTACGTAAGCCTTGAGTTTCCCATTGCATTGGGGAATACGTAGGAGCAGGATCAAGTCCTGTCAGGCTAACCTCCATCAATCTATTTATTTTCACTCTAGTTAAAAGGATCAAACTATTTTTGATAAATCACACACTCAGTTTAAGGGTACCGTTATTTGGAACGGGTAAGTGGGGTGCCTAACACCTTCCCCACTCGTAACCGACTCCCGAACCTAAATCTCATCCTCGAGTTAGGGTTTTTCCAAATCTTTTTCCCTTAAATAAAAATTTTGTGGCGACTCCACATTAATCCAAAATAAAATTCCATTTTAAAATTTTAGCGAGTTCGTCGTCTCGTCGAAATTACGGTTGCGACAGATGGCGACTCCACTCGGGACTTTAGAGAGTCAAACCCAACTAAATTGAGTGTGTCATATTGATCCCTTTCCCGTTTATTTGCATGATTTGTTTATCTGTTATCTATCTGCTTTTTTATTTATTTATTCGTTGTATAACCCTAGGATAGAACAATAAATTGCTAGATATATTTGTGCAATTTTCCCAATTGCAGGTATCCCAACTATTTGTGTGCCCTCCACACATCATATATATGCATTTCATCTCATGAGTAGGGCCCTATACCCGGGTCTAAGTGCAGCCTAGGACTAGAGGGATCTAGTGGTGTCACTTTGGGGCTTACGTCCCGTTTGACGATCACGAAAATCCCAGCTAGAGTGCATCCTATTTGTAATGCCCTACAACTGGTAGCTTTTTCTGTTGTTGTGGCAAGCATTATAGATTGGAACTTGGCTCTAGTAATCTCTTATACCTCAGGATTACAAACCACCCTATGAGAGATTCATGCATAAAAAGCCATAGACCCTTAGGACAGGTAACCCACATAAAAGGCAAGGAGGGCACACATACCCTTTTCAAGATACAAGACTCACATGATGTTCACAGGCATTTGAACTGAAGGGGTGAAAGAAAGTTAAAAGCTAAAATTGGGGAGATATAAAACTAAAAAAAATCAAGCAAAAAAGAAAAAAATCAAATCAAATAAAAATAAAGAAAAATAGAAACTTCTAGGAAAAACTAGAAAAAAATAATTTCTGAAAATACTGAAAATATAAAAAGATTCAATAGGAGAGAAAATAAAATTTCGAAAACCTAAAGAATGCTTTCTAGAACAAATTTAGTAAACTAAAAAGATTTTCAAACAAAACTAAAGGTTTTTCTAGCACAATAAATATACCAAAATTCATAAAAAATACAAAATTGTTAAGAAATCAACGACAAATAATTAAATCACTCAATTCTTCTCAAAATGTTCAAATCTTCAGTTATTTGTGCATAACATGCATGTATTCATGCATTAAATAAATTTATCATTGAAAAAAATATTTCAAAAAATCACTCCACACATTTTTCATCTTCATACTCATTTTACATCAGCATTTATCATTCATGATTTTTGCATCCAAATTGTTTCTCAAAATAAATTAATTTTAATTTTAACAGAAAAATTGGAGAAAGACAGCTTCCTCGACATCCTTATAGGATCCAAGCACAATCAATAATCATGGATGAGCTGGAAAGGCAAAATGAGGAGTTAAGAAATGAGGTCAAGACTCTAAAGGATCAAGTGGCCAGACTGATGGAGGCCATCCAACTGTCGAAACAGAAGGACGTTCCAAGAGAACCAGCTGACCCATTATATCCTCCTGGCTTCAATCCTCAAAACCATTCACCGTTAACCATGCCTCCACAAACTGAAGGAGTTCAGTATGGGTATCCTCACGGGCATGCACCCACACAAACCCAAACACTCAACCAAACACAGTCTCAAACACAAACCCAAACACACAACCTACCTCCAAACGCCACTCCATAAGCTTATCAAACAATTGTTGGGGGAGCGCACCGTGTGTTCACCCAAGGGCCTCACCCTATATACATACCATCTTCTCAACCTCACCACATGTCAGAGGAAAACCCCAGCCATCCTTTTAAGGAGGATATTGAAAAGTGGAAGGTTCTAGAGGAAAGGATCAAGGTAATCGAGGGAAATGCTTATGAAGCCAGGGACGCAGCCGATCTGTGCTTAGTTCAAGATGTGGTCATCCCTCCCAAATTCAAGGTTCCTGAATTTGAGAAATATCAAGGGACTAGCTGCCTAAGAAACCACCTGGCCATGTACTGCAGAAAGATGTCTCCCTGTATGCACAACGATAAGCTGCTTGTCCATTTCTTTTAAGACAGCTTAACTGGGGCAGCTGCCAACTAGTATACTCAGCTAGAGCGAACATACATCCGTTCATGAAGGGACCTAGCTGAGGCCTTTCTGAAACAATACCAGTACAACGTGGAGATGGCTCTGGACCGAACTCAACTCCAGAATATGGCCAAGAAGGGAGACGAGACCTTCAAGCAGTACGCTCAAAGATGGCGAGAGTTAGCTGCTCAGGTACAACCTCCTTTGTCTGAGAAAGAATTGGTTAGCACGTTCGTAGACACACTCCAAGATCCTTTCTATGACAAGATGATTGGCAGTGTAACTACTAGCTTCTCTGATGTCGTCATCATTGGAGAAAGGATCAAGGGTGGCATGCGTCGTGGAAGGATCGCACACAAGTCCGCAGGGACAGTTGATGCCTCTGTTGAAAAGGGGAAGATAGGGGAGACTTATAATGTGGCTTCTAGTCAAGGACGGTACATGCCTCAGATGGCACCTTATGGACCAACTGGCTTCCAACCTTCACCATACACACCTTATATACCATATCCTTACATCGCCACCCGCCACCAAACACCCTACCATCCAACTTACAACTATTCAATGCCAATCCGACCACCCACGCCATACACGGTCTGAACACAAGTCATGAGACCAAATCCTAGCCAAAACCAAAAGGAGAAGGATCCTGTCCAATTTGATCCCATTCCAATGACCCACACGGAGCTGCTACCTCAGCTAATCCAAAATTTCCTAGTGGTTCCATATCCACTGAAACCTCAAGAACCACCATATCCTAAATGGTACTTTGTCATGCAGAAAGTAATTAAACGAGACGCGAACTCGCTAAAAAATTTAAAAATAGAATTTAATTGTATGGAGCATACCAAATTTTATTTTAAGGAAAACATTTGGAAAAACCTAAGCAGGAAGAAAATCTAGGTTCGGAGTGCATTTGAGGTAAGGAAGGTATTAGGCACCTACTGCTTAGTTCCGAACAGTGCCCTTTAAACTGAGGCGTGTGATATTTTGAAAACTATTTGATCCCTTAAAATAGAATAGAAAATAAATAGGTTCATGGAAAATAGCCTGACAGGACTTGATCCTGCTCCTACGTATTCCCGGGTGCAATGGGAAACTCAAGGCTACGTAGTTCTGGTTCGAAGGCTTGACCTTCGAAGGGGATTGAAAAAAACGAGAGTATTTTGAATATTTCAAAAAAAAAAATCCTTGAGTCACATATGCACGAGGATCAGAAAGCAAACAGAAGGCACTTGAATTTCTGGGACTGTATGATTCTTGAATCCGACAGTGAGGGTATGCTACTAGTTGGTATCTGAGAACTCATCGCGTGAGACTTAGAATTATTTAAAACATATTTAGTTTTTACATATGTTCCTGGACCCACCTATGCCGAGCTAGAAGGCAAGCGAAGGCTGACCCTTGCGACTCATATAATTCTCAGAACATTGAAAGACGGGGTATGCACTTTCAACCGAAGTTCATTGCGTGAGATCTAGGATCGTTTAAAGCCCTAAAAAGTATTTTGAAAAAAGGTAATTTGGAAGGAGATCTTCGATCCACATGCCTGAGTCGGAGGGCAAGCGAGGGTTGCTGCGACTCGCATATGATTCTCCGAACATCGAAAGACGGGGTATCTTGCACTTTCAACTTCGGAGTTCATTGCGTGAGATCTCGGATCTTTAAAGCTTTAAAAATTATTTTGAGAAAAAAGGTAATTTGGAAGGGAGATCTTCGATCCACATGCACGAGTCGAAGGCAAGCGAGGGGTTGCCTTTGCGACTCATATGATTCTCGAACATCGAAGACGGGTATCTTTGACTTTCAACTGACGGAGTTCATTGCGTGAGATCTCGGATCTTTAAAGCTTTAAAAATTATTTTGAAAAAAGCGGTAATTTTGAAGAGAGATCTTCGATCCCATGCATAGAGTCGAAGGCAAGCGAGGTTGCAATTCGACTCATATGATTCTCTGAACATCGAAAGACGGGGTATCTTTGCGAAACTTTCAACTTTGGAGTTCATTGCGTGAGATCTTGGATCGGTAAAGCTTTGAAAGTTGTTGTTTAGAAAAATGAAGTTTTTGAAGATTTGATTTAGAAAGGAGGACATATAAACATAAACAAATCAGAAATAAACACATATAGAAGGATCCATACATGGAAACTAATACCTAAACAAGTTTAAAAGAACAAGATCTACATAAGAACTTCAAGAACACCAGAGATTTTAGCACCAAAATTTGAATTCAAATCTCAGAATTTTTAGAAAATATTTTTTTGGTATATCTTAAAATTAAAACCAACCAATTGAATGATATGGATCACAGTAATATAAAAAAAACAAGTTTGACACAAATCTAACAAGAAATGAGAAAGTTATGCCCAAATCAAATGAGCTAGGTTCATTTACAAATCAAGATGAACATACTTCAGTAATCAGGTGATAGAAATTTCATTTTAGATCCAAATTAGACAAATAATATCATTCCTGAAACTAGAGAGAAAGAGAAAGATAAAGAAATAAAAATCACTGAAATCGGAGATCATTTGATTGATCAAAAACAAAAACGAAAAACAGAGATAAAAATGAACTTCAAGAACACCGAGTTTTTGGCGCCAAAATTTGAATTCAAATCTCAGAATTTTTCGAAAATATTTTTTGGTAGATCTGAAAAATTAAAACCAAAAAATTGAAAGACATAGATCATAGGAATCAAACAAAACAAGTTTGACAAAAATCAGACAAGAAATGAGCAAGTTATGCACAAACCAAACAACATAGGTTCATTTTCGCACCAGGACAAACATACCTTAGTAATTCGGCCATAAAAACATCATTTAAGATCCAAATTAGACAAATAATACCATTCCAGAAACTAGAGAGAAAGACGAAGAGAACGCAACAAAAAGCACCAAAATCGGAGATCGTTTGACCGATCAAAAATGAAAAAGAAAAACAGAAACGAAGATTAACTCGAAAATTTGGCGCCAAAATTTGAATGCAAATTTCAGAATTTTTAGAAATATTTTTTGGTAGATATGAAAAATTAAAACCAAAAAATTGAAAGATATAGGTTATAGGAATCAAACAAAACAAATTTGACAAAAGTCAGACCAGAAATGAGCAAGGTATGCACAAATCAGACAAGTTAGGTTCATTTGCGCATCAAGATGAACATCCTTCAGTAATCAGGTCATAGAGACTTCATTTCAGATCAAAATTAGACAAAAAATATCATTCCAGAAACTAGAGAGAAAGACGAAGAGAACGCAGCAAAAATCACTGAAATCGGAGATCATTTGACCGATCAAAAATGAAAATGAAAACAGAGACGAAGATGAACTCGAAAATCTGAGAAGACGCAAGAAAATTAAACGAAATAAAAGCAAGATCTAACCTCCATTGATGTTATTCAATGCCACTTGATAGCATCTTCGAAGGTGATGAATAACTGGTTCCATGGAGACCAAGAAGGTGCTCAATTAGATGTAGAATTCAAGAGTCTCTTTAGTGCTCCTCCTAGAAAAAAACCTAAAAGTCTCCCCTTCAATGACTCAAAGTGCTCCTCTCTCCTTCCTTAGAAATTCTGAATATTTTTTAGAAATGAAAAGTCCCCCCTTTGAACTAAATGAAAGTCCCTATTTATAGATAAAATTTCAAAAAAAAGAAAGGGAAAAATTTTAGAAGTGAAGAAGCTTTCGCCTTTTGTTTTCTGATTTTTCTCCCTTTTTTGTTTTCTTCTTATTATTTTCTTTATTTTTATTTTTCTTTCATTTTCTTTTTTTTTTCTTTTTTCTCTAACTAATTCTTAACCATCATTAGCTAATCCAACTAACTTTCTAACTAAATTCTTAACTAAAAATTTATTTTTTCTTTCATTTTCTTTTTTCTTTTTTTCTTTTTTCTTTTTTTTTCTAACTAATTCTTAATCATCATTAATTAATTCAACTAACTTTCTAACTAAATTCTTAACTAAAAATTTATTTTTCTTTCTTTTTTCTATTTTTCTTTTTTTTATTATTTTTTTATTTTAGACTAAAAAAACAAAATAATTTATTTTGGGTTTTAAATTTATCCTCGGACATAATTCAGTGTTCACAGGTACGATGCAAATTCCATATGTGACTACCATGCGGGGTACATTGATCATTCTACAGAAAACTGCCAGGTTCTGGAACGTAAGGTGCAAAGCCTGATTGATGCTAAATAGCTAGATTTTGGGAAGATTGCTCCTAATGTGGGAAATAATCCAATGCGGAATCATGAGAGCTCATCTACTGGCTAAGAAATGGGATCAGCGCAATAAGTTTTCTTATACAAATCGAGCTATCAAGGAAAATCATCCAGGATTTATCATATTTTTCAAAATCAATCTTTTGTAGATAAATCTCAATGAATAATGCAAAACTTACATTTTTCATGTTTCTTGGGCACGTGCTTCACATTATTGGCTTTACTCCTAAAAATTTACCATTCTTTTTATCCACTCAACCCGCTTCTTATTCCTACATCCAAACAATAAATACTTGTTGGTGACAATGCCAGTGCTGTAATAAATAACTTTGAACGTCTAATTAATCAAGCTTAAAGAAAAACCAAATGAGGAAGCAAAATAAGCAACCAGGTATTCTAGATCACCATTCATTGTAGAGGAATGCCTCGTAATAAAATATCCCGCTGGAACCAAGTTCAAATTTAGACAAAATTAGAGATGCAAAATAGATCCGCTGAATTGAAAGACAAAATAGTCCAAGCAAGACCCAATAGGAGATCTGATCAGTCAAAAATAACAAGAAAAAGGAAGCCCGCTGGATTAAAATCAAGAAACAATTCGCGAAAAATTAGGGTTAAAATTCAAGAAAAGGAAAAACCCCGCTGGATTAAAATCAAAAATAGTCCAGGCAAAATCAGGATCAAAATTCAAAATTCAAGAAGGAGAAAAACTCGCTGGATTAAAAGCCAAAAATAATCCAGGCAGAAGGAGGGTTAAAACTCAAAAACAAATCAACAAAGTCATGATTAGAAAAGGTCTTGCTAGATTCCAAAAACAATTTAGGCAAAAATAGGATCAAGACAAAAGCCCGCTAGGTCGCAAACCTTCAAAGGTGACCTAGGCAAAAGTTAGGGCATCAAAGCAAAGGCCCGCTAGGTCGAACAATTCTTGAAAGACGACCTAGGAAAAAGTTAGGGCATCAAAACAAAAGTCTGCTAGGTCAAAAACTCTCAGAGGCGACCTAGGCAAAAGTTAGGGCACACAATCAAGAGCCCGGTAGGATGAAAATCCGTAAGGACGACCTAGGAAAAAGTAAGGGCAAAAAAAAGAAAGACATGTTGGGTTGAAAACTCAAAGGAACAACCCAGGCAAAAGTTAAGGTCAAACCAGGAATCCCACGACAATCTAACATTTCTGCACCTCATCTTCCCTAAAACTGGGGCAAAATTCTGTCGTTTCTCAAGTTTGATTAATTTGACAATCAAGATTATGAAAAGCAGCACTGGCATTTTTCATCAAAAGATGCCGTTTGGGCAATCAAACCCACATCTTTCGTCATCTTTTCCTTTCAAGTACACTACCTCAAACATCTCTTGCAAACCCTCCCTATTTCTTTCCTTTGGCTATCCGGAATCACTTTGCACACCTCAAAATGCACATGCCACAAAGAAATATGAAAAATGTAAAAAATAAAAAGATTAATTTTGAAAAATCATGACAAAATCGGATGAATCCTCAATCATCACAACATGGCACGATTATTTAGAGTCATCCTCTTGTCAGACAAAAAAGGAGTGTGACTTATTCAATGAGGTGACCCACTATTAGGTCTCAAAGATCTTGGAAAGAAGGTTCCAAAACTGACCAAGAAGCCAAGAGATTGAGTCAATCCAGCTCGTCCTGATTTTTGGTTCCTTTCACACCAACTATAAGGTTGTCGAGAAAGAACCTGTAAAAAAAAAATATAAAAAATCAAGAGAAACAAAAAGTTTTTAACCATTCATCCCATAACATCCATTTCATCAAATAATTATTTCAAGCATAAAAAAGCAGTCAATAAGATTAAACCATCGTATCCTCTCTATTCAAGCATCACAAACATCGCATCTTTTTCATTCATTCAAACAGCACATAAGCATCTTTTCATTCAAGCATTGCACAGCCCATTTTTCAAAACTAATTAAGACCCGGGTAGAATTGCCTGAGTCAATCATAATTAAAAGGGAATCAAGTTCAAACTGGGGCAAACACTTGCCCACAGAAATTCAATTTGAGGTCATCCTCAAATGTTGAATCAAGTTCGAACTGGGGCAAACGCTTGCCCATAAAAATTCAATTTGAGGTCATCCTCAAAATTCTGAATCAAGTTCAAGCCGGGGAAAATGTTTTCCCAAGAAAGATTTAAATTCAAGGAACCAGATCAAAACTGGGGCAAACATTTGTCCAAATAATTCAAGTTAGGACAATTGACAATTGCAAGTCAAATTCAAGCTAGGGCAAACATATGCCCAGAGAAATTCAAGTTGAGACAATCCTCAATCAAGATTCAAATTGGGGCAAACGCTTGCCCAAAAGCCCTTCAAATCAAGACATCTCTCAATTATAAAAAAAAAAATCTTCTAAACTGGGGCAAAATGGTTGCCCAAATTTCTTCAAGAGAATAATTATCAAGTGCTTGAAAACCTTCAAGTTCAAGGTAGAATAAGCAATTTATTCTAATTCAAGAAAAAAACACATTTCAAAATAAGCTATCCGAGGAAACTAACGAAGAAGTCCATATTCCGCCCTCATGTGCATTCCCAGGTCACCTTTCATTCCCCATACCTGTCATAACAGGTCATTCCTATTTCGCCTGTCCTAAACAGGCCTTCTTTTCAAGTTAGTATAGGTCACTTTTCTTTCCATATTTGTCATAACAAGTCATTTCTGTTTCGCCTGTCCTGACAGGCCTTCTTTTCAAGTTATTATAGGTCACTTTTCATTTCATACCTGTCATAACGGGTCATTCCTGCTTTTCCTATCCTCACAGGCCTTCTTTTCAAGTTTAGTATAGGTCACTTTTCATTCCCTTTTACTTGCCTCAACAGGTCATTTTCATTTACTTCCCTTGTCTAGCAAACTTGCATCTTTCCCGTCAATAACAGGACCTTCTGCACCGTGGCCTATGTTGTCAAGCCTCGTCAAGTTTACTTTTCGCACCTTGGCCTAATGCTGTTAGGCCTCATCAAGTTTACTTTTCTGCACCTCGGCCTATGTTGTCAGGCCTCATCAAGTTTACTTTTCTATACCTTAGCCTATGTTGTCAAGCCTCATAGTGTTTACTTTTCTGCATCTTGGCCTATGATGGCAGGCCTCATCAAGTTTACTTTTCTGCATCGTGGCCTATGTTGTCAGGCCTCATCAAGTTTACTTTTTTCGCACCTCGGCCTATGTTGTCAGGCCTCATCAAGCTTACTTTTTCCCACTTTGGCCTATGTTGTCAGGCCTCTCTCTAGTTTACTTTTCTGCATTTTGGCCTATAATGTCAGACCACCCTCAAGTTTACCTTTCTGCATTTTGGCCTATAGTGTCAGGCCCCCTCAAGTTTACATTTCTGCATTCTTGGCCTATGATGTCAGGCCTTATTCAAGTTTACATTTCTGCACTTTTGGCCTATACTGTCCGGCCTTGCATGTTTTATTTTCTGCACTTCCGGCCTATGCTGTCAGGCCTTACATGTTTAATTTTCTGCATTTCGGCCTATGTTGTCAGGCCTTGCATGTTTAATTTCTGCGCTCCAGGCCTATGCTATCAGGCCTTGCATGTTTAATTTTCTGCACTTCTGGCCTATACTGTTAGGCCTTGCATGTTTAATTTTCTACACTTCCGACCTATGCTGTCAGGCCTAGCATGTTTAATTTTCTGCACTCCCGGCCTATACTGTAAGGAATTGCATGTTTAATTTTCTGCACTTCTGGCCTATACTGTCAGGCCTTACATGTTTAATTTTCTGCACTTCCGGCCTATACTGTCAGGCCTTGCACGTTTAATTTCTGCGCTCCAGGCTTATGCTATCAACCCTTGCATATTTAATTTTCTGCACTTCCGGCCTATACTGTTAGGCCTTGTATGTTTAATTTTCTGCACTTCCGACCTATACTGTCAGGCCTTGCATGTTTAATTTCCGCATCTTCGGCCTATGCTGTCAGGCCTTGCATTTTAATTTTCTTGCACCCCGGCCTATAATGTTAGGCTTTGCATGTTCAAATTTCTGCATTCTCAGCCTATGATCTCAGGCTTTGCATGTTTAAATTTCTGCATTCCTTGCTGCCAATAAAGATCGCACACATGGCAGTTTTTATCTTTTACCTCGGACAAAATTTGTTCACGTCTTTACTCATTTCTTACCGTGATAATCTAGAAACTTACTTCTTATATTATCTGGTAAGAAAATGAGTAAAGAGGGGCAAACTGTAAACACGGAATTATGTCCGAGGATTCAAAACCCAAAAAAAATAATTTTGTTTTCAGCCAAAAGCTGATTTAGTCTAAAATAGTTCAAAAAATCAAAATAAAAGTAATGGAAAAAATAAAACAAATGAAATAAATAAATAAAAACATAAAAAAGAAGAAAAAAGAAAGGAAGAGGAAAAAGAAAAAGAGAAAAAAATAAGAAAAGAGAAAAAGGAATCCCACACCAAATAAAATAAGAATTTCAAAAAAGGAAAGAAAAAAGGAAAAATTCTCCTATGTGGGAAAGAAGTCCCACATTGGAAAAGCAGGACTTCTTTAATTCCTCCTCCTTCTATATAAGGAGAGGTCCTCCACCAAAATGAGGGGGAAGAGGAGCACTTGGAGTCTTAGGGAGGATTTTCAGAATTTTCGAAGGGAGGACATACGAGACTCTCTACCTCTGCATTCAATCCATCCCTTGGCCTCCATGGAACCAGTTCTTCATCACCTTCCAATGGAGGTTAGGTCCTACTTTTATTCCTCTTAAGTTTCTTGCTTCTTCTCGGATTTCCGAGTTTATTTTCGTATCTGTTTTCCGTTTTCATTTTTGATCGGTCATATGATCTCCGATGTCGGTGATTTTTACTGAGTTCTCTTCGCCTTTCTCTCTAGTTTCTGGAATGATATTATTTGTCTAATTCGGATCTAAAATGAAATTTTTATCTCCTGATTACCGAATCATGTTTGTCCTGGTGTGCAAATGAACCTAACTTGTTTGATTTGTGCATAACTTGCTCATTTCTAGTTAGATTTTTGTCAAACTTGTTTTGTTTGATTTCTATGATCCATATATTTCAATTGATCAGTTTTAATTTTTCATATCTACCAAAAATATTTTCAAAATTTCTGAGATTCAAATTCCAAATTTTGGCACCAAAATCTTGTGTGTTCTTGAGGTTGATCTTCGTCTCTATTTTTAGTTTTTGTTTTTAATCAATCAAATTATCTCCAATTTCTGTAATTTTTATTGCGTTCTCTTCTTGTTTCTCTCTAGTTTCTAGAATGATATTATTTGTCTAATTTGGATCTGAAATGAAATTTTATCTCCTGATTACCGAATCATGTTTTTCGTGGTGCGCAAATGAACCTAGCTTGTTTGATTTGTGCATAACTTTCTCATTTCTGGTTGGATTTTTGTCAAACTTGTTTTGTTTGATTTATATGATCCATATCTTTCAATTGATTAGTTTTATTTTTCCAGCTCTACCAAAAAATATTTTCTAAAAATTCTGAGATTTGAATTCAAAGTTTGGCGCCAAAACTCTTATGTTCTTGAGGTTCATCTTTGTTTCTATTTTTCATTTTCTTTTTTAATTGGTTAAATTATCTTTGATTTCGGTGATTTTTATTATGTTCTCTTTATTTTTCTCTCTAGTTTCTGGAATGAAATTATTTGTCTAATTTGGATCTGAAATGAAATTTCTATCGCTTGATCACTGAAACATGTTCGCAATTCTTTGCCCTAATTTTAAATAAAGTCAAGTTTATTTTAAACCAAGTCCAATTCAAGCCTAAATTTCAAATCATGTTCATTTTATTTTAAATCAAGTCCAATTCAAGGCTAAAATTCAAATCAAGTTTGTTTTATTTTAAATCAAGTCCAATTTTTTTCATCAAATTCAAATCAAGTTCATTTTGTTTTAAATCAAGTTCGTTTTGCAATTCTTAATCTCACGTGACGAGCTCTAAGCACGGACTGGTAGCTTTTTCTGCTGTTCGATATTTAGAGATTCGTATAGGTCCAAGTGCAGCCGTAGTTGTCTTGGATCTTATGCATATGTGGATTAAGGATGCCTCTAAATAAATAAAAAACTCGTTTTGCAATTCTTAATCTCACGCAACGAGCTCTAAGCACGAACTAGTATCTTTTTCTGCTGTTCGATGTTTAAAGATTCGTATGGGTCCAAGTGCAGCCGTAGTTGTCTTGGATCTTGTGCATAAGTGGATTAAGGATGCCTCTAAACAAATAAAAAATTTGTTTTGCAATTCTTAATCTCACGCAACGAGCTCTAAGCACGAACTGGTAAGTTTTTGTACTGTTCGATGTTTAGAGATTCGTATGGGTCCAAGTGCAGCCGTAGTTGTTTTAGATCGTATGCATATATGGATTAAGGATGCCTCTAAACAAATAAAATACTCATTTTGCAATTCTTAATCTCACGCGACGAGCTCTAAGCACGAACTGGTAGCTTTTTCTGCTGTTCGATGTTTAGAGATTCGTATGGATCCAAGTGCAGCCGTAATTGTCTTGGATCTTGTGCAATATGTGGATCGAGGATGCCCTTATAATAAGAACTCCATTTTTAGAATCTCTAAGTCTTACGCAATGAACCCTAAGCATGAACTGGTAGCTTTTTCTGTTGTTCGATGCTTAGGGATTCATACAGACCCTAGTGCAGCCGTAGTTGTCTTGGATCCTGTGCATATGTGGACTAAGGATTCTCCTTAAAATATTTTCAAAACACCCCATTCATTTTCAAACACTCCTTTTCAAGCTTCTCCAAAGGTCAAGCCTTCAAACCAAAACTACGTAAGCCTTGAGTTTCCCATTGCATCGGGGAATACGTAGGAGCAGGATGAAGTCCTGTCAGGCTAACCTCCATCAATCTATTTATTTTCACTCTAGGTAAAGGGATCAAACTATTTTTGATAAATCACACACTTAGTTTAAGGGTACTGTTCTTTGGAACGGGCAAGTGGGGTGCCTAACACCTTCCCCACTCGTAACCGACTCCTGAACCTAAATCTCATCCTCGAGTTAGGGTTTTTCCAAATATTTTTCCCTTAAGGTGGCGACTCCACATTAATCTAAATTAATTCCATTTTCAAATTTTAGCGAGTTCGTCGTCTCGGCGGAATTACGTTTGTTGCATATTCAGTCTGAAGAAAATGAGCTTAGTCATTGGGTTAAGATATGTTAGGCTTGTAACGTAAAACAAGCGTTTTTAGGAGGTAACCTGCTTTTCAATAAATTATTATGATTAATTATTTTAGGACATTAGATAATTTTTATTCCTTTATGTATTCGTATATTTCAATTTTATTTTATTTTCTTTCACATGGATGTATAGAACCTAATTTTAGGATGCATTATTATTATCATCTAGCTCTAACATATGTGCTTAGTGTGAGTAATTTAAGCTAATGTGACAGGACTTCTTTTGCAATTACTAAAATCCAAAAAAAGAGCACATTGAGGGTATTAATGACCTCTAAGTTTGAGAAGGGAGACCTTCTCTCTCCTTGGTACTATTATTCAGGAAAGTCCTCTTTTAGTCTCAACTATTACATATTTGTGTGTGTATACAAGAGCTTAAGTTTAATGAGGAAGACATTCTTCCTCCTATTCATTTTTCAAAATTTATTATACCTCCACTTATTTTGTTATTCTTTCTTATATGGTAGTTAATTTTTCCAGTAAAATTAAGAGAATGATAGAAGATTAAGTTTGAGGAGTCATACTTCCCTCCTCATTTTTTCTAAAAAATGCTTGTACCTTGTGATAATCATATTTGTTAAACTGTTTGGAATGTTAGTGAATTTAGGGTTTAGGGATCTTTGATATTTTATGGCAACATTAAATGAATCTAATAAGGACATGATAATTTTTAATAAAAATAATTGATAATTAGTCACGTTCATTGTTATTTCGTCTTACCGTAAAGTAGCTATAGTAAAGATTGAACTTGCCATGTAACCCTGTCAAGGCTTGTGTAAGTTTATTATATAACAAAAAATGATAAGAAAAATTAGGTTTCTTTGATTGGATTCGGACTTAGAATAACATTTAGTGCCCCATTTGAGCTTAACATATTAATGTCGCAACTGTAATTCCGACGAGACGACAGACTCGCTAAAATTTGAAAAATAGAATTTATTTTGATTATGTGGAGTCGCCACCAAATTTTTATTTCAGGGAAAAAGATTTGGAAAAAACCCTGACTCGAGGAAGAGATTTAGGTTCGAGAGTCGGTTACGAGTGGGGAAGGTGTTAGGCACCCCACTCGCCCGTTCCGAAGAACGGTACCCTTAAACTGAGTGTGTGATTTTTGAAAATTGTTTGATCCCTTAATTAATGTTAAAATAAATGACTTGATGGAGGTTAGCCTGACAAGGACTTGATCTGCTCCTACGTATTCCCCAGTGCAATGGGAAACTTAAGGCTTACGTAGTTCTAGTTTGTGAAGGCTTGACCTTCGAAGACATTTAAAGGAAAAATGGAATTTTGAGGAGGTTTTCATTTTTTAAGGGACCTTTAGCCCACTTATGCAGGAGGCCGGGGCATTCCTACGGCGGCACGGGGCTTATCTGGCTTGTTAAATGCGAACGAGCGGGTGAACCGCCAGTTCCTCGTTTAAAGCCAGTGCGTGAGACCGAGGATCCAAAAATATTCTGAAAAAAGAGCCTTCTATTTTAGGAAGGACCTTTAGTCCACTCATGCACAAGACCCAAGACGGCTACGGCAGCACGGGGGCCTATACAGACTATTAAACGTTGAACAGCAGATGAACCGCCAGTTCCTTGTTTAGAGCCCATTGCGTGAGACCAAGGATCCCAAAATATTTTTAAAAAGAATTTTATTTTTGAAAGGACCTTTAGTCCACTCATGCACAAGACCCAAGGCGGCTACGGCAGCACGGGGGCTTATACAAACTATCAAACGTTGAACAGCAGGTGAACCGCCAGTTCCTCGTCTAGAGCCCATTGCGTGAGACCAAGGATCCCAAAATATTTGAAAAAGCCTTTTTATTTTAGAAAGGACCTTTAGTCCACTCATGCACAAGACCCGAGGCGGTTACGACAGCATGAGGGCATATACAGACTGTTAAACTTTGAATAGCAGGTAAACCGCTAGTTCCTCGTCTAGAGCCCATTGCGTGAGACCAAGGATCCCAAAACATTTGAAAAAGCCTTTTTACTTTAGAAATGACCTTTAGTCCACTCATGCACAAGACCCGAGGCAGCTACGGCAACACGGGGGCCTATACAGACTATTAAACGTTGAATAGCAGGTGAACCGTCAGTTCCTCATCTTGAGCCCATTACGTGAGACCAAGGATCCCAAAATATTTTAAAAAGCCTTTTTATTTTAGAAAGCAAAGGGGCAAACAGGAGAAATCATTTTTCTGTTTAGACGAAGAACTTGATTTTTGGAAGGGAAGAAACTTTATTCGAGATTAAGGGGAATATGGAGTAAAATTAGGATTACAAGAAATTTGGGGTTTAGATTGCAATTAGGGGAAAATCTTGGGGTTAAATTTGAGTGATGTGAAGTTAGGGAACTAATCTACAATTATGGAGAATTTTGAAGTCAATTTTGAATTATGGAAGGTTTCGGGGGTGAAATTCTAATTATGGAAAATTATAGGGGTGAAATTCTAATGATGGAAAATTACGGGGGTGAATCTGTAATTTTGGAGAATTAGGGGGTAGTTTTGTAATTTTGGAGGCTGAGGGCAAATCTGTAATTTTGGGGACTTGAGGGGCTAATTTTGTAATTTTGGAGGTTGAGGGAAAATCTGTAATTTTGGGGACTTGGGGGGTAGTTTTGTAATTTTGGAGGTTGAGGGAAAATCTGTAATTTTGGGGACTTGAGGGGCTAATTTGTAAATTTATGGCATTTGAAGGGCAGGGGTCAGATTGTAAAGTCCACAGTTGACTTGGAATATCAAAGGGGCAAAATGTTGCCCCTAGGATTCGAAGTAGGGGGCAGGGAGGTTATGAGCCAGCCTCTTAACCACTCGACCCACCAAGGCTTGTGAGAATATGTGGGTGATGCATTCGCTATGTACTAAGAGCCATGGCAGCCTGCTTTCCTCCAAGCGCCCTAGAGGTGGGTCCCTACGTTTTTTAATGGCCATTATGAGAACGTGACTCTCCTTGACGTCTCTTCCTGCATGGGCTTTTGCTCCTTCATTCACGTCCTACACTCGACATCCCCTGTTTTAGATGGGAGCTTACGTCCGCATGGGACTGCAGGGACCTTGTATTGAGAAAACCTGAATGTCGACTTGCGCTCGAGGTTCTGCATGATCTGGGGGCGCCCCATGCAACAGACTCTGCCATGGTCGCGTCCGAACACATCACAACTTACCATTCAGCGAATTGGCTTGGCGCGAACGCAAGAGACCTCTAACTTTGGTTTTTTTTATTTGGAGTTCTTGGTGATTTGACAAGCTCCATTGGAAGGCATGGTGGGCCACTTGAACCAAAGAGTGCCTCTTCAACACCGCAAGACTTGAAGCCTCGACTCTCCCGCCTCAATTGTGAACGTCCAGAAGGTGGGAAAGGGATTGAAAGAATAGGTAGGCGATGGGGTCCAAGGCTAGCTTTTCTTGTATGACTTTGGAAGACTCTTGCTCCTCCAAGCAACTTTATACTCAGGTTGTTGGTGTCTAAGCGTACTTGACATAGGTTCAAAAGGGACGTCCACCCCGAAGCGTAATTGCATGGGAACCTTAGATTTTGGCCCTCTAAGAATATTGCCCATAGAAAAATTACTCATCTTGGCGCATGATAACAAACTGGATGACGACCTTTCCCATACTTGATAATGCAAGCTTTGAACCGCTGACGCTCACATTGCTGGATTTCTCGATCTTTATCTGCATGCATGCCTTCCCTATTATTATATGTGGGGTCTTTTACGTTGGGAGAAGAGACGCGCTACACGCTAAAGATCTCCTTTTAATCTGCTTTCTCTTGGCTTGTACCTCGTTGAGATCATGGGACACTTCCTGAGGGTTCGTGCGCACTCAGGCCATCATTGAGATAGGGGCTCTTATGCGACCTTCCCTTGGTGCCAAAACAGCATATACATGGGATTGGGGGGATGATCGACGGTCACTGTTCAACAGCGTCGTGTCCAGTGGGTCGAGATAAAAGGTCTCAGCACGACTAGTGGGTATGCAGGGTCTCTCATGGGTTATTTCCAAGGCCTTTCGACACAAGCTAACCTTCGCTACCTCAAAGGACGACTCTGACGCATGATAAGGTCTACGCGTTTACAACATCAGACCCCACCCCCTGACGAGACCTGCCTAATCCACCGTTGGGGACGTAGGGTGTGGACCTCCCATCCTATTCTTTGATATCTAAATGAATGGATGCACTCTCCCATGTTAACAAACAGACTGACATTCGAAACAGAGTTGATTCGCCATCTTACGACTTGGACCTGGAAATGTTAGGGATGAGCCAGTGCTCCCTGATTCATTGACATTCTTAAGGCTCGGGGTAATTACGCATGGAACTCGATTCTACGTCTCGGTCCTGATCATCTATTGTTAAGTGCTCTCTGCATCTTTTGCTATGGATTCCTAGGGGTACAGGATGAACACTAACATGAATTGCACCTAATTACTATCGGTATCAAGGCTTCCGACTTCTAATACTATGGATATAATACATATTTGCTACTAACTCACAATCTTTTAGGAAGAGTGATAATGGCTAATCGTGCTCTAGTGTGATAGTGACAAGAGTTATGCCAAAAAATCGGAATTAAGATTCATCTAGAGAATCAGATCCACGTATCAATCAGCAATTGCATGTTGTATAGACGAGAAAACATTTCAGATTACCGTGATTCTATGAAGTGTATGAACTGTACGAACCTGTGCGTGATGATTCCGATCACTGTGAGGCTTCTCTTCTGCTTACAACCGATTTGGCATTCGAAGATCTTCTTCAGGTTCTCGATGTTTCTTCGAATCGGTGAAGAATCTCCTTGCCCTTCGCGGATTTTCAGTGCCTAAAACTCTTCTTCCACTCTTTTAGAGTTTGAGCCCCTAAACCCTCTCCGCCAAAAAAAAAAAGCAAAAGCCCCTTGCCAAATCGCTCTTTCCCCATTTTATAGGGTTTTTCAGCTTTGTTCTTCCTTGGCTTTCTTTTATTCATTTTTCCGTCCCTCCTTTTTCATTTATTACTATTAAAATTTTTGTTGATTTTATTTCATTTTTTATCTTTCTGTTTTTTATTTTTTATTTTTGATTTTTGATTTTATTTTCTGATTTTTCAGTTTCTAATTCTTTTTTAGATTATTTATTATTTTTTTTGTTTTTATTTCCAAATTTTTATTTTCATTTCAGATTTTTTTATTATTATTTTTTTCAGATTTTCTTTTAATTTTTTAATTCTTTTCAGATTTTTAATTAATGTTTTAATTCTTTTTAAGATTTTAATTTTTTATTTCGTTTTTTCCAGGTTTTAATTTTTTATTTCTTTTTTTTAGGTCTTAATTTTTTTATTTTCTTTTTCCAGATTTTAATTTTTTTTAATTTTTTTTTCCAGATTTTAATTTTTTTTAATTTTTTTTCCAGTTTTTATTTTTTTTTCCAGATTTTAATTTTTTTATTTTCTTTTTCCAGATTTTAATTTTTTTTATTTTCTTTTTCCATATTTTAATTTTTTTATTTTCTTTTTCCAGATTTTAATTTTTTTATTTTCTTTTTCCAGATTTTAATTTTTTTTATTTTCTTTTTCCATATTTTAATTTTTTTATTTTTTTTTTCAGATTTTAATTTTTTATTTCTAATTTTTACTTCTTCTATCTTCGGATTTCGTTTTCAGGTTCGCTCCTCCCTTTCTTATTTTATTTTATTTGTTTTCTTTCTCCTTTTCCCTTTTTTCTTTCGAAATTTTATTTTCCTTTAATTTACCTTATTTATTCCCTCCTGCTTCGAAATTCTCTTCTGCTTATCCGTCTTTCTGAATACATATTTTTGTTTTCTTTTTAATATTCATCTATCACTTAAATTAGGGTTGATTAATAAATTTAGCGACCGGGAGCCTCGGACGTAATTGGGTGTTTACAATTAAAAGTTATATTCTTTTGTGCCTCTAGTTAATTGTTTTAATTTTAATTACCCTTAGATTAAAGCTAAAACAAAATATATGCTTGGAAAAATACGAGTGATCGATAAAAAAGAAAAAGATGGAAATAAAGAAAAGAAAGATGAAGAAATAAAAAAGAACTTCAAAAATAATGGAAAAAATAAAAAAAAAAATTCATGAAAACTAAGAAAATGTGATTCAAGTCTAAGGGTGAAAATTATTGAAGATATAACCTTTGTGCTCATTTTCCTTCTTATATCATATATAATTCCTTTGATCATGTTACAACCTTGATAAAGACCTTTTGATTTTTGTATATGATTTGACTTTTAGTACAGATTTGAGGTATATAGGAAAGTCCATGGTAGTGTGCAATTACGAGGAGTAGAGCAATAATGGTTTGTACCTTCATGCATTTGAGAGATGGTAAGATGAGTGACCCTTCTACATGTGACACTTGATTTAAAGGAACTAAGATTCTAATTAGATTATTACTAATTGTTTCCATGATGTTAATTATACTTGGTTGCTACATTCTTAATATGTGATGTTCCTAGATTCTATACTTCCTACATTTCCATTTCTTGGGTTATTTCTTAAGGACAAGCAATGTTTAAGTTTAAAGATGTTTAAACCACCATTCTGTTGATTTATCTACGGGAAATTAGTTACAATTACAACATAATTTATGATTATTTAATTATAATTCTATCTAATTTACCTTATTTTTGTAGGAATGGTGATAAATGGATTTTTTTACATTTACTTTCATTATGTATTAGGCTTAATTGGATTTTAATCATGTCTAATTTTATCATTTTGAGTGATTTTTATGTTATTGGACTTCATTGGGCTTAAGTGATAAAATTGGTTAATTTTTAAATTTTAATGTCTCTTGACCTTTGTTCATTGTGCAGGTCATATCTTGGGCTATAAAATTGATATTGAAGTGATTCTAGAGGCATTAGAAAGATAAGAGAAAATCCTAAGATAACATGTATCCATATATAGCCCAAACTCAATGGATCATAAACTTATTTGGGCCCAACCATGATTCAGAGCTTCTATCTTAACAATCCAAACATATTCCAATAAAATAAACATATCTAGGGTTACAAAGGTAATTTTTAGATGGGGTTAATTTCTAAAGATGAAGGATACAATTGTCTACAAAATTTGTTCAGAAGTAAAACCCTAATTTGGCCATCAATGCACTAAAAAAAATTTGGAAAAAATAAACGTGAGAAAAGATCCCATATTTCATGCATAACTTGAATTCAAACAATAGAGTCAAACAAGAATTCAAGTGAAAACCTAGAAGAAAAAGGGAACCAACTTAGACTTTATCTTTATTTTAAATTTTGAATTTAAATTTCAAATTTGAATAGGCAAACTGGGTCTATAAAAGGGAAAACCCTTACACATTGTAGACACACCGAAATCTATTCACAATTCTCAATAAAATTGCAATTCTTGTCCTCGTTCTTATTATCATTCCTATTCTTCTTTTTTATTTTGTAAAAAGTCTCATGGAAGGCTAATTTCCATGGTTGGCTCATTGATTCTAATTCTACAAGTAAGAGATCTGAGGTTTGTTCTTAATAAAACTTTTATTGCGATTTATTTTTCTTTCCCTTTTATATGTTGAAATTGATGTTTGTAATGATAAAATTAAATGCTTAATTTAATCGCATGATGCAGTTATAAAACTAGGGTTTGCTTAATTCTCTAGTTTATAGGTAAAAAGGGATATGAGGTTTCCTATAAATTTGATGATTTCAATTCTAAAAAAATTAATTTGAGAACTTCGGGTGATGCTTAATTATCTAAACATGAATTAATTCAAATTCTAAGTGTTATTCTAGTAGGGAATCACGAATTTAATTGACGCTTGCTTGATTGAATTCAAACCAAATAATAATTAAAAATTATTTTCAAAAAATATTTTTTTGAACCTATGATAATCTCGCTTATGAATTTAACTAACAAGTTAATTAATTTTTAATATTATAAATTTATTAAGTTTCATTTTTAATTTACCCAAAGTAAATTACAAATTCCCTATTTTTTTCTAAATTTAAATTCAATCAAATTGTTTTCCAAGGTCCTTGAGAAACGACCAAGATTGTGCCTTGTACTGCATTTTTTATTTACTTTTATTTTATTTTCACCTGATCGCAACTTCGGTTATCAAAATTGGCGTCGTTGCCGAGGTGACAATTTTGCACATCCCTCTTCCCAACAATTTCAACACAAGTAATCACCTTTCCAGCCACAACCTACTCCCTGGCAACGACACTAATTTTCATAACTAAAGTTGCGATTAAGTCAAAATAAAATAAAAGTAAATAAAAAATGTCATACAAGGCACAACATTAGTCATCTCTCAAGGACTTTAGAAAATAATTTGATTGAATTTAAATTAAAAAAAATAGGAAATTTGTAATTTACTTTGGGTAAATTAAAAATAAAACTTAATAAATTTATAATATTAAAAATCAATTAAGTTGTTAATTCAATTCATAAATGAGATTATCATAGGTTCAAAAAAATATTTTTTGAAAAAAAAAATTTAATTCTTATTTGGTTTGAGTTCAATCAAGCAAGCGTCAATTAAACTCGTGATTTCCTATTAGAATAACACCTAGAATTTGAATTAATCCATGTTCAGATAATTAAGCATAACCTGAAGTCTCCAAATTAATTTTTTAAGAATTGAAATCACCAAAATTATAGGAAATTCCATAACCCTTTTTGTCCTATAAACTAGAGAATTAAGCAAACCCTAGTTTTAGAATTGCATCATGCAAGATGAGATTAAATCAAGCATCTAATTTTATCATTGTAAACATTAATTTCAACGTATAAAAGGGGAAGAAAAATAAATCACAATAGAAATTTTAATAAGAACAAACCTCAAATCTCTTACTTGTAGAATTAGAACCAATGAGCCAACCAAGAAAATTAGTCTTCTATGAGACTTTTTACAAAATAGAAGAAAAATAGGAATAAGAATAAGAACGAGGATAAGAATTGCAATTTTATAGAGAATTGTGAATAGGTTTCAGTGTGTCTACAGTATGTAGGACTTCCCCTTTTATAGACCCAGTTTTCCTATTCAAATTTTAAATTCAAATTCAAAATTTAAAATAAAGATAAAGTCTAAGTTGGTTCCCTTGTTCTTCTAGGTTTTCATTTAAATTCTTATTTGACTCTATCGTTTGAATTCAAGTTATGCATGAAATATGGGATCTTATCTCACGTCTTTTTATTTCAAATTTTTTTTAGTGCGTTGTCGACAAAATTATGGTTTTCCTTCTGAACAAATGTTGTAGAAAATGATATCCTTCAGCTTCAGAAATTAACCCCATCTAAAAATGACCTCTGTAGCCTTAGATATGTTCGTTTTATTGGAACATGTCTACACCGTCTGCATAGAAGTTCTAAATCACAGTTCAACCCAAATAAGTTTATGATCCATTGAGGTTGGGCCATATATGGATACATGTTATCTTAGGATTTTCTCTCATCTTTCCAATTCCTATGGAATCACTTCAATTTCAATTTTATAGCCCAAGATATAGCCTACACAATGAACAAAGGTCAAGAGAGATTAAAATTTGAAAATTAACCACTTTTATCACTTAAGGCCAATGAAGTCCAATAACATAAAAATCACTCAAAATGATAAAATTAGACATGATTAAAATCCAATTAAGCCTAACACATAATGAAAATAAATGTACAAAAATTCATTTATCAAATTCCCCACACTTAAACGTTTGCACTTTTGGGCAAAACATAATGGTAAGAAATGTACAAGGGATTACAATGTATGAAGATTTGAGTAGCATACTTTCCAATGAATCCTCATTCAATACAGTGAGCAAGAATCATGAAAATACATCTTAGGATTCAAGAAGTCAAGATAATCATAAACACATTTTACATATTTAAAGTATACAAAAGAGAAAATCAAATAAATTTGTGGAACAAAAGTGATAAAGTCCTTACTAAGCATACTCTCTTACTCTCAAGTGTTTAAAATTTGTGTTTAACCTCAAGAAACTCATGAAAGCAACACTATCATAAGCTTGACAAGCCTCTAATTTTTAACACTTGAAACACATACACATAAAGATCACTAGGACTTTATTAAGGTTGTAATGTGGTTAGGGTAAAGGTGGATGAGAGAAGGAACTTTTGATAATAACCAAAGATAATAAAGGAGCAATGGAAAAATTCAAACAATACATAAAGAAATCTGAAACACATGAATGATAACTCCATTGTTTTTCTCTTTTCTCTTTTTCCTTTTCTTTTCTCAATTTTAAAATTTTTTTCACTTCAAATTTTTTTTCAATAATTTTTTCATTTTTATTTTTTTATTTTAAAATGGTCATGCAAGCAAAAAATTTGAAATAGGAAGTTTTTGGCCAAAATGAGAGTAAAAGGAACATAAAAAGATAAGGCATTTAGTATGACAATGTCATGTTAGCACCAGTAACACAGGCATCCCAGCCAGCCTGCGAATGCTGCAAGGTGACTTAGAATGATCACGATTGTTAGGTCAAACTTGGTCCACAACAATGAAATCCTAATCCACGCATACAAAAAATAGGCATTGCCACACAATACACCACACCATCCTAGGCCCCAAATTCCACACCACTCTTCGGTACACAACCCTATCACTACCTTGGAGATACACTAGTCCATTCTTATCTTTCTTTCGATGTCCTCCTGTAGGACCTTGGAGGCAGAAGCTCTTTCACAGCGCGAGTTGCAATGTCCTATTGTCAGCTAGCTTTGTTAGCACTATGGTTTTCTCATTCTTTGTTAGAATTAGGATTGAATTGTTTTGTTGGATTAGTATGCTCTTGTTTATCTTAGCTCTCTATGTGTAATTAATCTCTAAACCATGAAGTTTTGGTGAAACTTATGATTTAACTAATTGAACCTTTTTTTTTCTTTTATGAATGATTATATGTTTTTCTTATTGTGCTTAATTAATTAGTGAGGATTGGCTACTCTTGTTAATTTCTAATTTAATTGGGGATAAGTGATTGTACCATTGCCTAATTAACGAAACTATAAGATCAACTGAACTTAAGGATTTTGAAGGATCAAATGGAATCTTTGATTTCTAATCGATTATTAATTTAACAATTCTGAACGTTCTTTATGTTTCTCTTGATTATATATCTTGTGTAATCATTGGGGTAGTAACTTAAGGGAAAGAATACTATTATTGCATGATCACTAGGTAGTAATAGAATGAGAATGAATGATTAACACTTCACTTTAAATCATTCATAAGGGAGTTAGGATGAGATTGGATAAAGTTATAAGGAAAAACAAAGTCTCATGCCTTCTCGTAATTAAATTCTTATCTATGCTATTTTTTCTTTCAATTTTCTATTCTTTTTTTTTATATTTACTTTAAATATTTCTAAACAAAACTATTTTCTGGTGAGCTAAAAAGTTGAGATTCAATCATTCTTTAGGATTGTTGAAATAATGTCTATAAAAATAATATTAAGGGTTTTAAATATCCTTTTTTACACCGATAGATACACTTGACAATAGGTAAAACTTTATACGCACAGTAAATACACAACACCCGTGCCACAAGAGTTCATAGAAATCGAGATTGAAGACATGTTTCAACAAATGGCTTCAAACAAAATTTTAGGTCTGAACAACTTAAAGTTACAATTTTACAAACACTTTTGATACCTTCTAAAGGAAGACATATATGACATGTTACGAGAATTATACACAAACGCATCGCTTCCAAAATCAATGACCTCTTATTTTGTCGCCTTAATCTAAAAGAACAGGGTTCCTCAGGGTCTATGAAACTTCCATCCTATCTCCTTGCTAGGAAGCCTCAACAAATTATTGGCCAAGCTTCTAGCTAACAGATTCAAAGAAGTGGTAGGCAATGTTATCTCACATACACAATTGTCCTTTATTCGAGGAAGGAAAATACTAGACGGGATGGTGATTCTCAACGAGATAATAAGCCATGCATACTTCAATAAGAAAACTTGTATTCTTTTCAAGGTAGAATTTTCCAAATCTTACAGCTTAGTGTCATGGGACTTCTTAGAATATACCTAATAGAGGATAGGCTTGTAAGACACCTGGATTCACTGGCTGAAGGTGTGCTTGTTTACGAGTAACCTATCGATCCTCACCAACAGAGTGGTTATGTAGGAGGTTCCAGTGGAGAGGCGACTAAAACAAGGTGACCACTTTCTCTAATAATGTTCCTGCCAGTGGTGGAAGCCATACACGGAATGCTCTAGAATGTAATAATGAGAGGCTTGTACAAGCCTTATAACACAAACTCCCAAGTGTCCCTGCTACAATACACGAACGACACAATATTTGTAGGAGAAGTCAGTCATCAAAATCTATGGGTGCTCAAATCGTCGTTGCATTGCTTTGAACTTATATCGAGATTAAGGGTGAACTTCTCCAAGAGTTGTCTATACGGATTAAATATTGCACCAAATTCCTAATAGACACAGCAACCCTCTTCTAGTGTCAACATGGTCATTTTCCCTTTTACTATTTGGGCTTACCCATCAAAGATAACTTGCATTTCTTTTTGGAGGGTAGATTTCATTGATAAATATGGTGCTCATAAGCCACCAGTCTACTACCTATCATTCTTCAAGGCCCAAAAAATGATCATAAAAAAACTCACTCGACGTCAACATGATTTCCTATGGGGGGATGACGATCACAAGAAGATTGCATGGGTTTCTTCGGAGGTGGTCACCAAACTGATTCGGTAAGGAGGCCTTAGGATAAAATACCTATGGGTATTCAATGAAGCTTTCCTTATGAAGTGGAGGTGGTGCTATGTGCATGAAACAACATGGGATTGGAAGAATGTCCTAGATGCGATAATTAGGCCGAAGGTGCTAGAAACGAGTAGGCCACAAACATAAAGAAGAACTTCAACATGGACAAAAGATCTCATCGATATTGGACGAGTGGAGGCCCAATACTAGCTCCATGCTGGGTTATGAAGGAAGGTTAGAAATGGTCAAACAAAGCTTTTAGGAGGATCTCCGGTGTGGTTTGGAGTTGTTGGGCAAGAAATTTCCACTACTCTTCTCTATAGCAACGAATAAATCATCCAACGTAGCCACCCACCTACAGTAGTCGATGTCAACAAAGAGATGGGACTTATTGTGGCGTATAGGTCTCTTTGAATGGGAAAAGGAGGAGTTGGATCGAATGTTAGTGCTGCTCAATAGTGAGTTCATCTATCACCTAGAGGAAGACTTATGGGTGTGGTCTTAAGATCTAACTAGAGAATTCACTTTGTGCATAGTATACGATAAGGTGGGACAACTCATTAACTAAATTATTTTACCTTATTAACTAAAATTGTGGAATTTCCTTACATCCTTGTTAGGATTCTCATTAACTTTATTCTCTTTTGCTATATCTCTAAATCTCTAAATGTATCATACAATAAGTTGTCAAATTCCATCATGTGAGTTCTCTTGATCTTCCTTATCATCATCATTAATATCCACCGGTAATGGTATTCACTCTCCATAGTTTACCCAAATATCATATTCTTTTACAAATCCTATGTCTATTAAGTAATCATAAATCATGTCTTTTTTTCCATAAACGATTTCTACACTTTGCACATAGGCATGAAATTTCTTGTCCTTGTGGTCGTCCTTTATTGTAAGCAAAATAAGATTCAATACCATCGATACTCTCTCTGCTAAATCTTAGTAGTTTTATTCACTCTTTATTCATAAATTTAATCTAAATATAAAATAAAAGTTGATATGTTTAATAATTTTGAACTACATCTTAACAACACACAAATCTAAACATAAGAAAACACACCTATTTGAAAAAAGTATACAGATCATATTTAATTCAATAATTTTAGATGCTTTAACAATAATTAAGTGTATCAAAATTTGAAGAATAATATTTGTGATTTAACTGTATGTATATACTTTCTTCTCTTCTTTTATGGTAAATAAAATGCTAACTCTAATATAAGAGAAAGAATAATAATTTGGTGGGATAGTCATAATATTTTTCTATTTAAATAGGGATCAAATTAATTTTATTTGAAAAAGTTAATTGAAAAGCATCTAGTGTTTAGGTTCAAAATAAAATTTTAAAGATTTAAAAAAAATATCTATAAATAATTTATCATAGTCTATTTTTTATTTATCTTTCTTCTCTTTTTATCTTTTTGAAATAAATTTTAAATCCTCTAATATATATTTTAGTACAAAAAATCAATATTAACATTTTTATTAGAATAGAACTACACACAAAATCATAACCTATAATATCACAATTAATAAACTATAAATAGAGTTAAGTTTTTAAAAAAGATAAACTTACTTAAAATAAGATGTTTGATCCATAAACACAGAACTAATTAAAGAAAAGAGAAATGTCTTCTTGATATCCAACAACTATTTTGCACTTAATTTATCAGTTATTATAAGGATTAAAAATAGAATAAAAAAATTCAATTTATATAAATAGAAATAATTTATAAACTGAGTTAAATATTCATTACAAATATGCTTAAGAATTTTGTGTGATAATGCTTCCAGAATTCAAATTATTTAATAACTTTAAAAAAGTTATATTCAATTCGTGTATTACTCCAGGTAAACAACCTTTTAAGTATTTAATAGTTATTTGTATATTGTGCTCTTACAATACACTAGTTTCTGATCAAATTCAATATTCTTGTAAAGCCAACATTTAGTTTGCCTAATTATAAAAATATTGCTAGAATTTTCGTGACAAAAGCTACACAATTGTTAAATAGTATTGATTTGTAACATTTCAAAACTTACATCTAAATACATTAAAGAAATAAAACTAGAAATTATGATATAAAATTAAAAAAATTATGCTAACTATGATAATAATTAATATACAAATTTTTCTATTTATTTTAAATTAAACCTAAAATAAAATTTCAAAATATCTTCAAAATTTATATATATATATATATTCTGTCTCAAATAGCACACTCAACTTTTTATTAAAGAAAGACATTATATTGATCATGTTGAATGCCATAAAAGGTAAGGATTCAAAATAGTATTGCATTCAATGTTTGCTCAAAATATACAAATCACAAAATTTGTACATCTATGAACAATAACACAACGACACAACATATAAAGATAAATAACATCTAATCCATTCAACCAAGTTTAAGATTCTTACTTGTAATATTAGCACAACGACACAGAAAAATTTAAATCATCGTATAAAAACTAAGCACTCATCATACATTACTTGTCAATTTTAGAAAAGTTTTCGTATTAGAGATTTTGATTTCTTAATTATTTTGTATTTAGGAGTTTTTCAATGATTAATTTTTAAAATATTTTTTAATAAAATTTGATACTATTTTTAAATTAGAGGTTTTTTTTTAAATTAAATTTGGAATAAAAATTTAGCATAAAAATATAATTTTTCAATAGAAGTTAATTTTAGTAAATAATTTGTACAAATAATTTTTTATTGTAAAAGTCATACTAAATAATTGTGATTAAATTTTTTAATAATGATTGTCTACAACTTTTAGCTCATTTAACACGATTGGCAAAGATCAATAAGAAAAAGTTTATAATTTATTTTATTAGAATATAATTTATATACTTTTAGTTATGGCTAAAAAATTATTACCTCTTCTAATTTTAAGAAATGATTTTCTAACGATAGATAGAAAAGTTGTTGTCTAGGATAAAAAATGTTGTAGTGGTATGTAATTTGATTGTACTTATTTTTAATCAATACTTCACATGGTTGTAAGGTCATTGACTTGTGAGTATTTATGATGTAAACATAGCACCATATTAAGTAAAAAAAATCATCTAATAGATTCTTTACAAGGGATGGAAGGTCTTATGATGAGAAATAGGACCAAACATATGGAACAAGTACTTCAAGATCTCATAAAGGAAGTTCAAGAAAAAGGCTACATGAATCCAAACTTAAATCCAACATGAGTTAATTTATGTAGTCATATTATTAAAGATCTTACGTGATAAGGTTAATGATTTGTAATTGATTTGCTATAGATTGCATTATGATTTTTTCATATTTATTTACAATTTATTTACTTTAAATTATTTACAAATCAAATTAAGATTCTAGATTGATTTTCAATTTAATTAGGATTTCATATTTGTTTTCTTTTTATTAGATTTTCTCCATATTTAGGTCAAGTAGGTTATCTATATAATAAGAGTTAGGAATTTAGTGAAAAGACAGATTTTGAAGAATAATAATATTTCTCTTCAATAGTTTTCATCTCTGTGTGAGTTGATTCCCTTGGTTCAGGCAAAGAACTACCCTTGACAATGTTGGTTCTTCCGACAAATCGCGGTTTGTGTTGTGTTCTTCTATCTTATCCTATCCAGATTCTCAAGACATTCAATTATTGTTTTTGCATTTTGATTTATTCATATAGGATGAATCATATGATTTGGCATCAGAGTTTCAGCTCTTAGAATCATGTGTCATCTATCCCTTGTTTTATTTTATTCATATCTTTTTTGTTTTTCACTATCCTTCTTGTTCTTGTTCATCTTTTGGTTTATCCTTTTTTTTTCTATTACCTACCCCATAAATTCTCTAAGAAAACAAAATAATTATATTTCTATCTCTTGAAGCATTAAAGTTCCAGTCTACCAAATATTTCATAAACATGTGAAAAAAAAAACAAAAACAAAAAAGAAGCAAAAAAATTATGATAGAAATTCAAAAATAAGAAAGAATTCAAGATAATTTAATATTAAAAAAATATAATTCAATCTTCGTTTAGTATAATATTTGAGTTCTTATTTCTTTGGCTAATATTCCTTACCCTATTCATCTTGTGTATCTGTGACTCTTTCATTATCTGTCAAAAAATCAACTTGTGAAGTTCTTAGTTCAATGGCTTATAAGAAGAGTCGAGAGGTAAAAGAAAAAAGTTGGTAAGAGCATTACAGAAAAATCCAATTTGAGTGTAAATATGAGTGAAGAGCGTCAATATTGAGAGTAAGGGAGTGATTAGTGATGTTTTATTATACTGACTAATTTTATTTTGTTCAATTTGCAACATTGCCAACATGAGTGGTGAACTCCATCAAAATGAAACGAATCTAAAATATTCATAAAATCAATTCAAGATCAATTCAAACAGTTGAATAAGAGGTTGGAGGATATAGAGGATTGGTCGAGGAGAAGGTCTCAAGTTTCTCGTCGAAGTAGTTCCCAAAGATTACTTTACCCTGATGAATAAACAAATTGGGAGAAGAAGTTAGAATCAGACAGTGGAAGTTTCAGAGAAAGAAAATGATGGAAACTTGGGGAGTATTAAATTATCACTTCCACCATTCCAAAGAAAGAATGAACTTAAAACTTATCTTGAGTGGAAGAGAAAAGTTAAAACTAGTCACTGTATCTTTTAACGATTATGCTAATATTTGGTGGGACAAGTTTATGCTTAATAGGAGGAGATATGGAGAGAGACCTATCCGAATGTGGGAAGAGATGAAGGTAGTCGTGAGAAGATTTGTGTCAAGTCACTATCACAGGGACTTGCATCGAAAACTACGAAGTCTTACTCAAGGTGCCATGGGTGTTGAAGATTACTACAAGGAGATGGAAATTGTCATGATAAGAGTTAATATGGATGAGGACAGAGAAGCCACTATGGTAAGATTTATTGGAAGGATAAAAAGACAGATAGTTGATGTGATGGAGCTACAACATTATGTGGAGATGGAGGAATTGCTTCATAAAGCTATTCAGGTGGAAAGACAACTCAAATTTAGGAGCACTCACAAAAATGTTTCTAATTCATCTTGGAAGTCTAATTGGTCCAACAAGAAGGAAGGTCCTAAACCAAAGGAGGAATCTTAAAGAAAGTCATAATACCTATTTCCAAAGGTAAATCCAAAACTAAATCCTCTTATAAGTCAAGTCACATTTATTGCTTTAAGTATCAAGGCTTGGGGCATATTGCTTCCCAATGTCCAAACCAAAGGACCATGACCATCCTTGATAATGGCGAAGTGGAAAGTGTGATCTCAAAGGAAGAAGAAATGTCGAAGTTGGAGGACTGTAGTGATGTGGAGGTAGCAAAACCTGTGCATGGAGACATTTTGATCACAAGATGGGCATTGAACATTCAACCAAAGGATGAAGGAAATTTAGAGCAAAGGAAGCATATCTTTTATACTCATTGTCATATGAAATACAAGGTATGTAGTATGATTATAGACAGTGGCGGTTGGACCAACGTTGCTAGTAGAGAAATTAAACTTGTCTACTAAGAAACATCCTAATCCTTATAGGCTGTAATGGATGAATGATTGTGGGAATGTAAAGGTTAGTAAAGTAAGCAAGTCTTAGTGTTCTTTTCTATAGGAAATTATAAGAATGCGGTATTGTGTGACGTTGCCCCTACGCATACAGGCCACTTATTGTTATGACGTCTTTGACAATACGATAAGAAGGCTATGCATGATGGATTTAAAAATAGATATTCTCTTATAGTAAATAATCAAACAATTTTGTTGATCGCATTAAGGTCTATTGAGACTTATTTTGACCAAATGAAAATTTTGAAAGAATGTAAAATGAGAGAAAAATAATTAGAAAATCAAGAAAGAGAAAAGAGAGAGAAAATTGAGAGTTAAAAAAAAAGTAGAAAGTCAAAAAAATGAGAATGAAAAGAAAGAAAAATAAAAAAATAAAGAAAAAGAAAAAAAAAATTTGTGTGTTTGCTTACAAAGGAGAAGTCAAGTGTTTTGAGGGAAAAGAAACAAGTTCTTGTACAAGGATGTTTATTTTACTAATAATCATAACTCTTCTTTCCTTAATGTGGTTGAATCTTTATTGTAAAAATTTGATTATATATTTTCTAGAGAAATATTGAAAAATTTATTTATCTTTTGAAGTAATCTTAGTATTTTGGATGAATCACACTAATATCCTTTAGAAAGTTAACAAGAGAAAATAATTAAACAACAACTCAGACAATAAATAAATTGAGTCTCTAAGGGTTCCAAAAGTACATAGATATTAGCATACCCATATAGTGCTTCCAGTGTTCATTGAGTTCCTTTGGGGTTTTGCCATAACAATTAAAGGTTACCATAATGTTTTTGCATAGACCATTTATCATTGTTGCCAATTCTGTGTCACTCCCAAGTTCATGAACAATTGCTTCTTTAACAACCAGCAAATTCCACATCTTCCTGAGTATGAATCAGTGAGTCAATTAGAGAAACATAGTTGCATATGGAAGGTTGGTCTGAATAGTGACACTATTCCAAAGCAATGAGGTTCCTTAGAACACATTCTGTCACTTGGTCTACTTTCAAATGAGGAATTTGCAAATGGGCTTTGAAACAAGCGGAGAATGGTAAGCAACCAAACGCAAGAACTAGCTAAGGATTGGAGTCTTCTTCACAAACCTTATGTCTAAATAGCTCCTACCCTCAACTTTCTCAAAGCTAACCCCTGCCACATTCGACTTTGTTTCAGTCCTTAGTACATATTCTACTGGACTAGGGTGAAATGTTATGATGGATTATTTAACCCCTCACCTTGGATTTGTGTTGGAAGGTAGGTATATCTGATCAAATCAGTGAAGTGTTTGCAAGATTTTCAGTTCTTGATCATCTCCACTTTTTGGCTTGACTTGTGTGGATAATAATCTTCAAAGCAGTTAAAGGAAAGCTCAATATAACTAATACTATTTTCCTTTACAACCATTATCTCCAAGTAACACCCTTTTGAGCAATGCCTCCAATACAAACAAGGGAAGTTGGTTGTCAAGTAGCAACAAGTTCCCTTTGGGTAATCTTGCAAATCCATGATGTGGTGAACATGTAATCATTTTTTCTGTTCAGGATTTGTTTGACTTTCTCAAAAATGCTCCATGATCAGGCACCATAGACTCAATCTATTCAGGAATTCCAATTATGTGTTGGATCTGAGGTTTAATTTCAGCTAAAGCTGTGTGTAATTAATAGTAGATGCCATTCAAACACAAGTTCATCTTCCCTAACTATAACACAAAAGGTACATACCATAAATCACTTGCAATACATAGAAACAGACCTTATAGCCACTTGCATTCGAGAGAAGATTGAAAACTATATTTTTGTGAAATGAAAAAAAAAAAACTGTATATAAATAATAGATAGTCACATAGTCACATGCAACCAACCAACACCAATTGACGAAAACTGAAACACTTTTATTACACAATCAAAACTAGCCTTATTGGCATTTTGTTTGTTACCTGGAATGAGAAGTGTTTCACTGATATGGTTGCAAGGCTTAAAAAGAGTATCACCTACCTCTTCCTTTCAGAATATGATATATGAGTTGTGATGCTCTCTATGTCTGTTTGGGCTTTCGTTTCATAAATCTGCTTTGAACAGTATATGGGATTGGATTTTTAAATTAAATCAAATTAGTTCTAATTTTGTTGACGAGATTAATTTATTAACTCCATCTTGGTTAGATTTTTACTCATGTGCTCTTTCCCACTTGCTATTTTTGTTTATTTTCTCCCTTGCGGCTACCATTTGTCAAATTATTTAAAAACTATAGTTCAATTCGTTCAAATTATATTTGGTATAAAAATTTTCAATGACAATTGTCAAGAATGTCTCATAATAAAAAGTAGTTAAAAATTGAAAAAAAAAAATTACAATCACATGGTTTAGCATTTTTCCTCTACAAAAGGAGTAAATTTTCAATAGTATTATAATGTCTATTCTTTTCTAGTTACCTTTTTTTATTTGGGAACTTCTATTTTTAATTTTTCTAAAAAAATTAATCTGAAAATTAGTAATTATACAAAGATAATTATTGTTATTTTAAGGAAAGGAGTATGAATGTATGTAATACTGCAAAGTTTTTCATACAAAAGCAATGCTGCTGAAGTCATGAAGTGATGGTCTAATTAATGCAATTGTGAGATCAGAGGAGCTGAACAATGATACAAGGAAATGAAGTAAATTATGAGAACAAAAAATTCAATGTTTTGGATTATATAAATTTACCACACGAAGAAAGTTGACAATAGCAAATAAGAAGATAACAACTCCTACAGCAGTTGAGCTGAGTCTCCAAGGATCACGAAAGTACACTGATCTTAACATACCCATATAATGCTTCCAACAACAATTGTAGTGATGATTGAGTTTCCTTGAGGTTTTGTCATAATAATTGCAAGTTACCACAACATGCTTGCAAAGACTATTTATCATAGTTGCCAATTCATTATGGCTACCAAGTTCATGCACAATGATTTCCTTGTCAACCAACAATTCCACATCCTCTTGAGTGTGAATCAGAGAGTCAATTAGAGAAACATAGTTGCATATGAAAGGTTGGTCTGAATAGTGGCACTGCTCCAAGGCAATGAGGTTCCTTAGGACACATTCTGTTGTTTGGAGCACTTTCAATTGAGGGATCTGCAAACGAGCTTTGACACATTTCGAACATGGTAAGCAACCTAAGCATAGAAACCAGCTGAAAATTGGAACCTTCTTAAACTTTATGTCTAACAAGTTCCTGTGGTGAACTTTCTCGAAGCTAACCCCTGCCTCATTCAACTTTGATGCAGTCTTAAGGACACACTCATCTTTAAGTGTGAAATGTGTTAATGGCATCCACCCCTTGACATGAACCTTTTCTGGAAGGTAGAAAAATCTTACCAAATCAGTGAAGTGCTTGCAAGATTTGAAGTTCTTGTTGATGACCATCTCTTTATTTTGATCACTTGTGAACTTGTGTGGATAATAATCTTCAAAGTAGTTAAATGCAAGTTCAAGAAAACTAGGACTCTTTACCTTTAAAACACTTTTATATAATTCTTCTAAGACAAAGATTGGAAGCTGATTTTCAAGTAGTAACAAGTCTCTTTGGATACTCTTGCAAATCCATGATGTGGTAAACATGTAATCCTTTTGTTGTTTTGATTTTCTAAGAAACAACTCCAAAATGAAGACCGAGTCTAAGAGGATCATATCCACAAACTGATCATTAGTGAGGCTATCTGGCTCTGCGAATGATTTCAATGTTTTCATTGAGGAAGGCTTTGTATTTGGCCAAAGCCTTTTTGTTTGTTACACGTTCCCAAAAGCCAAGAAAATACCTTTGCTTCTGTTTATGCATCGACACTAATTCTGATTTGTTGTGATGAAAAGGGCCTATTGAGATCAATTGTGGTGTATAGGCTTCCCCATTATTCAACTTTCTGAGATTGGTGGGAGCCTTGTAAATGCAACACACATCATACAAAGCAGGCTCAATCTCTTCAGGAATGTCAATTATGTGTCTAATTTGAGGTTCTGTTTCAGGAACAATGCTATAACCGGTAGCAGAAGAAGCCATTGAAACTCAATTTCCTTTTCACTATAACAGTTCAACAGGTCAACATACAATAAATCACTTGTTAACTACTAACACAACCTTATGCCAAAACACTTGCAATCATTATTTATTTTTTTCAATGAAAACAAAGGCATGCACAAATAATCATGTACCAAACCAGTTAGCATGAAAGAATCCTTTGAAAGATATCTCATCCACAATTAATCAACTTTAACAACTAAAAACTTAAAACTTGAAGCATAACTCATAGGGTGCAAGGTAACTATTCTCTCTTGATGGAAATTGGTCAATACTTTGTTTTCCATAAGGTAACAAAGGAAATCAAAATGAGCATACAAACCCTTTTTTCTTTCTCATTGACAATTAAATCAAGGAGCAACATGGCTTGTTTAATTAGTAATTACCTGTGATGGAAAGTGGTAGCTCATGAAAGAGTTGCAAGGCTCTTTATCCATTCAAAAATTTACTTCCTTCTCAAAAGAGGCTATCAGATATGTGGGAAGCTCTCTCTTCTCATTTCCTTCCTAAATTGTTGGGTTAATGTGTTTGCTTTTGTTTCTACATCACTGCTCTGGGAGATTAATTTATATGTGCAATTATTTGTCTCCTTCAATGTTCGTTTCATTTTCTATTCCTATTCCACGTTGTCTTTTAAATTCCCACTGAGACCAAACAAAACAGAAAATCCCACTTGCCATTTTATTTTGCATTCTCCACTTGTAGACAGTCCATTCAATATATTCATTCTAACAACTTTGTTAAAACTTTTTTAACAATTTTTAGATATTTAGAAGTGCTTAAAGGAAGCATATGAAAATAGTACATAATTCTTAGAAGTTTTTTCCATATCTTATTTCAATTAGTTTTTTAGTATAATCTATTGAACGAGGGTTTTTTTAATTTATTTCATTAAATTTTATAACCAAATTTGTGCATAAATTTTTGTATGATAAAAATTTGTTGAATAAAAATTTTCTTAAACTTCTAATCCTAAGATATTATAATTAATATAATGATAAGAGGTTAAGAATTAGAATAATTTTATAATAAAATTCTAAATTTTAACCTCATTTTTCACATTGTACCTAAACAAAACTTCTAACCCTAACACATCCTAAGTGGTATTTTCTCTTTAGTACAAGAAAAATATTAATATTTTGAAAGCAGTGTTAAGTTGTGTGAATCCGTATTAGAATTCTAAAATGAAATGCTGTAGATCCAAACTTTTGCTAGTTTTTTTTTTTTTTATCTCCTTCAAAATGAAGTGTATCATTCTAATAATAATGACTTTTGATAAATATGCATGCTATTAAATTGAATCTGGCTCTTCTTAAAGTTTGAGAAAGTGTATAAGGTATATTAAAAAAATTATATATTCAACTTTAATTAATTTGAGCTAAAATGTCACATATTTAATTATAAATAAATATATGTTCACTTTCTAGCTTTTCATACTTTTTTTTTTTCATTTTATAGCACTAGAATAATATTCCACCATATTCTATTCTCCCATGCAATTAAACGATTTGTGAACAATAATATAGTAAACGGTTCACATTGGGTCATGCTGACTTTCTTCCACACTTGTTGGCGAGAAGGATTACTTTAAGAAGTCAATATAAAGGAATAGATATATAATAATGTTTTCTCCTTGCGCATCAGAAGTATGATATCAATCATTTCCAAAGAAAAAGATAGGATCATTTTCGGTTCTTCTTCACGAATTAAATAATACCCATTATGTTTGCACAATGAAGAATAAATTATTTTTTAATTGGGTTTCATTTTCAATTACTCCCATTATTACTACTTAATTAATTACAACAATCCTAACCTCATTGGGTTTACGAGGGTGTAATAAGAATTCAATGAGATGGTCTCATCTCCGCGTTGGTTAATAAAAAATTATAAAAAAATAAATAAAATATAAAATAAGAAGTTAAATTATGACAAAAATAAATAGCAAAATAAAGGATATTTTATTTATAATTTTATAAATTACAGATTCAAAATAACTAATTCATAGAACAACTTATATTATAAATTTGAATTAACAACCTTATATGATAAAATTTTACAAATATAAAAATATAATGTAGAAAGACTCCTTTTTAAATAAATAAAATTTTTTGTTTATATTTTATTACTTATAGAAAAGATATTTATATTTATATAATTGCTAATATAAAAATTATTTTAATCAATTTTAACAAAATTATGTATAATATAATTCAAATTTTTAGTATAATTTTAATTAAATTTTAATCAAATAATTAAAAAAAAATTCTGATAAATTAAAAATTAAATCAATTATAGTTATTATAATATGATTTAAATTTTTAATATAATTTTAATTAAATCTTAACAAATTTAATAAATTAAAAATTAAATCAATTAAAGATTTAACTTAAATTAATATAAATTCTAAAAAAAATAATATCATATCTTTTTAAATATTGTGATCTTACTAAACACAATATCTTCTTGAACTTGCTTAAAAAACTATAATTTTATCTATCTTTTTTTCTAAAAATAAATTTATATATTTTTTAACCTTTCTCCTTTTTCACAAAATTTTTATAATTAAGATTTTATCTATTTGAACTTAATCAGATCGTCCAAATTCATACTAGGATATTAATACTCTAATTAAGTGATTGAAAATCTACCATTAATGAAAAAAATAATAAATGAGATAGTCTGTAAGAAGATAATATGTATTAATTTTTTTTATCATTTATGTTTTACATCTCAAATTACAAAATTGTTAAGTCAAATTAGTGTAGTGATAAAGGGTACACGATTTGAATAGTTTTAATTACAAAATTGCTGCTCTTGCTGTTTATATCACTTCTTTTTACTTTTTTTATTTAATTTAAAATTTTGAATTATTTTTATTAATTGATATAACTAATTAAATATCTTGCACACCTATTAACTCGAAATTTAATTATACTTTAATTTCTTTCATGTTAGAATTAAAATAATAGGGTTTTGAGATGATCAGAAAAAGTATTTTAAAAATTTCAGAAGTGTTGTTTACATTGTGTAACTGTTTGAACTATAGCCCCTGCCAATAGATTGGAGTGGCCACCTCAAGTTGTATTCTATACCCCTTTTAGACAATTGAAGCTAAAAAGTCTCATATACGCTTCCATAATTATGCACATTCCATAACTTGCTCAGAAAAGGTTCTGCTCTTGCTCCAAACATAGTCATTCTAAATGCAATGACTCCAGCCACTGTTATTGGTATAGTAGTAAAGAATTAAAAATTAGAATAATTTAATATAAAGATTCAGAATTCATTTATTATTTTATATTGTACTAAAAACAAATGCTGAATTACAATGTTGTACAGAAAATTTTCAAAGAAATTCATTTGCAAATTACTTCACGTATTAAATTTGTATAAGAGTGTTTACTGTTTAATGCATTCTAAAAATAAATTTTAAAAAATAACAAAAACAATATGGTATGAGAATAAAAAAAAGTAGGAACATCGATTCTCCTGTTTTGTTCTGTATTGGAGCAATTCTTGAATCCAAACCCAAGAACCCGTATCCAGGACCCAAACTTAATCTCATCATTAACTAAACCTTGATGCTAGAGGGTACTTGATTTGCACACTTCTTTTATTGAAGTTATAAGTTTAATATTGGAGTTATCAGTGATAATTAACTAGTCTAAAATGATACTTGTAATAATTTTTTAATGAAAAATAATTTTTATTAATGTAACTATTAATTTTAAAATTTTCATAATATAGATTAAACTTAAAAAAAATTATCATTAAAAATAGATATTTCATTTTCTAACTTTATTTTAATATATGTTATGTTATTTAAATTATTAGTAGATAATTACTATTGGATGATAAATTTGTAAATATTTAAATTATGTAAAATTTTATATACATGTTTGTTATAATAATATTATATTAATCAATAATTAGATTAATAAAATTTATTTTTAATTAAAAATTATTAGAAATATCACTTATCAAATTTTACATCTACTATCATTTAATCTTGTTTTTCGAAAAATTAATAACTCTACCATTACTGATTGAAATAGAGGTGAAATGTGAACCAAACGAATTTTATTTGTTCGTTTGTATTTTAGGGGGTGTTTTTAAGTTTTAACTTTTAGGTATTATGCCTGATCTGAGGCCTAATCTTATAGTTATGAACCTGAGAATTTATCAGTCATTTTTTAACAAGAAAAATGTTTTGTACTCAGAACATAACAATTAAACTTCCAATTTCCACAATTACATTACCTGTTACCTTTCTGTTTTGTATAGTCAGGTCTAGATATTGATTAATTGATGATATTTTCCTGCTCATTTTATAGAAAATTTTCCCTCATTTGATTTTCTTGAAATAGAAGTCAAACAAAGTGTCTGAGAAAACCATAGATAAAGCTTACACAAGAAAGAAAGAAACTAATCACATTAACCAAGTTTGGCAAGGACATCATTCAAAGAAGATATTGTCTCAGCATAGTACTTCTCTGCTTCTGGGCTGCTCTTAATTTTTGCTGCATGATCCAGCTGTGAAACCAAAACAGAAAACAAAAATTAAGAACTTTGATTAATTCTCTAAAACATTCACAATCCTAAGTTGATAAAGAATTATGGGGTTATCTCCTTTTTCTCCCGTTTAGCAGAGCCCAAATAGGGTTGGTTTCCATTGTAATGGGTGAAAAAAATGTACCTTTATTTATATCATAAAATAAAAGTTTAAATTCATTCTAAACCAATATTTTATATTTAAATAGATCAGAATCTTTCAAACCTGATGAAAGAAAAATTCTATTTGATCGAGTTTGGAGAAAAAAATTTAAGATCAAACTTCTTCATTTTTGCTGGCTTAATTAGACTAGTTTAATCAAGCCAGTGCATTTTATCTACTCTACCTTTCCTTTTTCAGTTTTAACTCATTTTGTTTTGAAAAATGATAGTTTTACTATAAATATACACTAAATTCTATACAATAAGGAGATAGAAAAGTACAATGAGTGATGTGATGAAAAGAGAAAGAAAGAAAAAGTATGTTTCATGAACTATTGTATAAATATGTAGTAAAAATATTATATGTGGTTAACTTACATTACTGATATCCTGGAAGAGCTTGCCAGTGAGTTCCTTGAGGGATTTTTTCTCATCCTTAGGCTTTGCAGCAATGACAGTGTTAAGATCAAACCGAAGATATTCAGCCCTCAGGCGCAGATCATTCTGAACATATGGCCAAGCCTTCTTCTCTATCAATTTCTTAACTCCAATAATTTCCTTTGCTGATTCTTTTGCCCTTTTTGCTGCCTCAGTAGGAGACAATGGTTGAAGGAAGAACCTATCTTTCAGTGCCAGTTGAAGGTCTCTTGCTTCATCTGAGTTCAGTGTTCCAGCTGCCATATTCCATAACACATTCAAAATGGTTATGTATAATTGTCTCCAAACTCCATTCTTTTTCTCACTACTAACAATCCCATTTCATTTTTGTTTTAATTCAATTTTCCTCATCTTTGCCTCTAACTCTTTATTAGAAATGAAATATACTAAAACCAAACTCAATTCTACCTCAAAAATTTTCTACCCTACTTCCATTTTTCATCATTTCTGTTTAAAATTAACTTCTTGTGTTACATACACTACAAATGTTACTTGAAAATTAGTGGTATAGTACTACAATGTCACAAAACCCCATTTCTGATTATATTTTTTTGGTTGGTTTAATGTATTCCCCTCTAACCCTTTATCAAAAATCAAACTCAATTCTACCTCTAACCTTTTCTACCTCATCCCCATTTTTCAGCTTTCATCCTTTAATGCAGCACCCATAACCCATCAATTATTTCCAAGAGACAAGTTATGATCATCCATCTAATAAATATATGCATACATATATACAAGATATATTATATATGAAGTAAAAAATATACATATGATCTAGATTAAGGACTATCCTCTGCAATTATTAAGTTAATTTATAATACATTGATAATTTACTATAATATAAATAATTAAATGGTTGCATGATAAATTTCAAGGGTAATTACAACAGAAGATTCTTATCCCACGATTAAATACATGTTTTAGAGAGATCAATTCTACAAAACTAATCTTTCTTTTTCAAAAAATATTAAAAAATTGATTATTTCTTTAAAATAAGTTAAACCAAAGAAGAGAAAAAGACTTACGCAATCCACCAGAAGGTGGGGGAGGAGGCCCAATTTTAATGGGTTTGGCCTCAGCAAGAACAGCTTGAACAAAAGAGGCAGAAGCCAAACCAGCAGCAACAAGAGTGAGCACTGCCCTGCGGCTACTTTGTGCCTCACCACCAGCTGGCACGTGTTGTTGAGCTCTAACTATGAACCCTGCACGTGTGGTTGAACAAACCTTGCTTCCACTAGGCACATTCAACCTTGTTGAGCCAGTCATGGATGCCATAGCTTGAGCCATTGTGATTTTGAGTGAGCTATCCTAAACTTGATTTTGTGGAATGTGACAAGAATGAAAGAGAAGCCTCAAATCATATAATTTTATGGTTCTAAGTGTTGGTTCAGATTATGATTGTTGTGTGTGTGATCCTCAATCATTCTTGCTACTTCCCTTATCTACCCAATTTCCACTTGGATAAGTTGGATGTGGTCTTAACCAATCATGGTGTAAGGTTTCTGCCTGCACTATGACATGCTGGATTCTTCTTCCAACCTGGACTTTTACCAGTGTGACACGTGGATTCACAGATTATTCAATAGTTTTTCCATTATTTTTTTATTTTTTCAGTTGGGGTGTTGAAAGCTCAATGAATTGACTAATGTTGAGGCAGTCCAATCAGTTGGCTAATAGTGAGAAAAAAAAAAACAAGTTTTTTGAGATGAATTGTTATGTATCACTATCCATCAATTGTGGATATTTTAATCAATGATTCATTAAGTACATAGATAACTTTTTTTAGAAATTCATACATTTTTCTTATAACGTCACATTTTTACATATACTTAAATTTTGATATTTCCAATGTGCAACCGAAAAAATACTTAAATTTGGAGAGAAACTTAGACTAAAAGTATCTGTTCGTAATAATGACTCTATTTTAAAATAGCTATTGTACTATTGTGTGTGAGATAAAGTCTGAACATGTACATGATTGATTCCGTTAAAAGAAGATTTTTCAAATCTTAATGTATGGATAAAATTTTTACCAAAGATAATCTCACCATAGTATTGAATATTTTCAAATTAAATAAAATTATTTTATAAAAAATATTTATAATCTAGACTTAAAAAAACACGTTAGATTTGAAATCAAATCACAGTAAAAAACAAGATTTAAATTCACAGGTTGCAGAGATGACTTAAGAATTTATTTTTTTTAAGTAGTTTATGATCACATGATTTTTTTAAGAATTTTAGTAAATCTAGAAAATAATTATAGTATCACGTGATCGATATATATAAGATTAGTCTACAAGTTTATTTTCATTATTTTCTCATTTACTTTCTTTATTAATTTTGAATTTTAATAAACATGTTTTCCTTTTAAACCAAACTTGAATTCTAAGCGTTTAACTCAACTCCTTTATGCTCTTATATGAAATGATTGTCTTCAAGAGGATGGGTCTCAAAGCCAGTTATATCATCACTAAAGTCTCATGTACTTACGTAGCATTTATCTGTAAGTTCATAAATTCATGTCAAAAAAGTTTGATTATTTAACCATCATACATTTTTGTTTAAAAGTCAATTACTTAGTCATCATACGTTTTTGTATTTCCATAGATGGATTAAGAACAAGACGAGTTGAACGAGTTGTTGATTTGATAAAAGACCATATTTTTATTCTTTACAGATAAAGATAGAACGAAGAATCAGTTAAATTGTTGAGTTGCCAGCTACAGCATTGTGATTAACTGTTATTTTCTGCTGCCCAATGACCTCATTCCTGTGATTTGATAAAGCAATTGTTTACTACTTTGTTATATAAAATAACAGTTTTTCTAACATTGATTCTTAAGACTAATTTTAAATATTTAAAACTGATAATTTTAAAAATAAAATAAAATAATTTTTTCTATAAAAAATTTACCACTCTTAGATGTTCAATCCGGTCTCTAGGGTTGACATTAGCATTTTTCATGAAATAAAAGGAAAACATAAGTGCAACTAAGTAGATGCAAGCTTCATTTTCAACTGAACTTGTGAGGCACAAAAATGGAAACTCCCCAAATAGATAACATTTCATATAGGAATGGTATAAAGCAGTATAGATAACATTAAACTATTATGCCTCCTTAACAACTGATGAAAAAGAGGCTCTTGGACAGGAATGGTATAAAGCATATATACACAAGCTTTCTTTTACCCCCTTTTTTGCTGCTTCTATTTCTTATGAAGTAAACTTGCTTAGTCAAGTACAGCATGACATCCTTAAACGGTCTCAACATTTGACTGAGTGTTTACTGTTTAATCATCATGCTTCTGAACTTGATGTTTACATAGAGACATCACAACTGGTATAAAGTAGGCTTCATGATACAAAATGATTTCTCTATATTTCCTTCTTTTGGTTCAATATGTGGCAGTGTCAGGCAGAACATAATGCATACATGCACAAAGGTTGGCAAGATAACATTGTAAGGAAGAATCAAGGTAGCCATTGATTGAATGAATTTTTTTCTCAATCAATTATCAATCATTGGTGAAGATTTGGGAAGTTACATGGAAATGGAGCTTTGGCTTCAGTCTATTTTTTTTTTTTAATGAATAAAGGAATAGGGAGTACAAAGTGCAGTCCAAACCTCAATACAGAAAAAACAAGAGAAGGATGTTAAAGTGAAAACCAATATGAAAATGAAACGTGCAGAAATTCCATCCAAGGAAGAGATAACCAGCTCCATGAACAATGCTTAATCAGATTCATAATACCAATAAGATCAGAAGCCTCCAGCTTGAAGGTGACTTTATTGTGGTGTAGCCAAACAGACCATAACACAGCAAACCATAACAGCTGCCATAAATTCTTAAATGTCAGCCACGAATAGAAGGAAGACCAATCAAGAGAAGTTAAAGAACAATTGAAGAATAGATGTGGAGATGTTTCTTGAAAAGATACGAGTTTAAGAAAAGTAGTGAACAATATTCCCTTACCCCATTATTAGTTAAGTTATCAAAGATACCTCATGTCATCAGGATAGTCACTCCAACTAACAAACCACAATCTCAATCACTTTCCAAAATTTTTAAATTATCTTTTATTAATTTAATTATGTGCAATTTATGCATGTTCATTAGGGAAATAGAATCTCATTTTCCTCAACTTGCCATTTCACCTTACTCATCTTTCTTTTAATGGTGTCATCAGTCAAACAGAATTTGTGTTGAATGTTCTGTTGATCTTCATTTTAGTCAGTTTCACTCTGCCACAATCAAAAAATCTAGACCCAATCTTGACATGTTCATAATCATGAATTTTCTTAATATCTCAACTAGTATAGCTTAAAACTGTTCTAGGATGCAAGTTACTCACCTGAATAACACTAATTTCAAATTTTTGATGAGGGAATATAAGGTGAGAAGAAAACATGATCCTCGTTCGAAATTTTAGCTACCATGAATAACAATTAATATTCCACTAGCCATTGAAAGAATAACCAAGGAAGAAAAAACAGAATCATTTTGAATTATGGGGTGTGCTCTATAATAGCATTTGAAGGGTGAAACTTGTGCTTGAGCAGAACTTATTTGAGCATGTGTACTAAAACAACAAACCAAACAACTTCAGAAATTTTCAAAATTCCCATGACAGTAGTTAGACATCCTAAAGGAGAAATATGACTGATTCAGATGCAATAATGTAGAAATAGAGAATGCATTTGGGTGAGTGTATATATGAGCTGCTCTGTTAGTCAGATCAGTTATCTTAATGGAGTGCAGTGTTACTTTTAAGTAAAAAAGAGAGGCATCATTCTCCACCATCTCAGGTGGAGTGATTAGCATACAAAAAAAAACTATAAAAAAATAAGCTAACCCAAAGAAGAAAAAGGTCCAATTTGGATAAACTTCTCAACAAACACTTGCAAGAAAAGAAAAATAAGGAGGTAAAATCAAGCTTCTTCTCTTTTAAGTTAAAATCAAGTTATGCAAATTAACTTCTAGAGAAAGCCGATAAAAAGCTTAAAATAGAGTTAATGTCCATAAATTGATTTTAACTTATCTGAGAAGTTCGATGTATTTTACCTTCTTATTTCCTTCTCCTACAAATACTTATTTAGTTTATCCAAACTGGTCCAAAATCAAACACTCAAAACTTGTCCTCAAATGTAAGATTCCAAATTAGTAGGCTGCACTGCACTACTACAAAAGATGCTTACAGCAGCACCATTACTGGGAGGCCCATGATAGATAGTAGCATTCTGACCATTTCTATGATGTTGGATAACCATAAGGATGAGACACCCAAAATACATAATTACTTAACTAAAAGATTTTGTGTTTAACCACATGATGACAGTATGGTTTATCCATTGACTTCAGACCAACTGCTTCACCACTTATACAGCTTCTCAATGATCAATTCTCTTCCTAACTTATTTAACATTGATGTAGAAAACAAAAATTAAAATAGTAATAATCACCGGAATAAGTTACCATCATGAATAAAATTTACTAAAAGAATTCTTCCAACAATATTCCCAGAACTAGGCAGTCCAGAATGAACAGAAATAAAAACTGCAGTATATTTCACTGAGGCAGGTGCTGGTTCAAGTCAATTCCAAACTGATTTCTGTGGGAACTTCTACAAAACTCTCAAAATGAAAGTATACACAAAATGTTTTGCTTGCTACATAAAATGTATTCAAAAACAAGGTACACAACCACAATCCACCAAAACATTAGACGAGAAAGTAATGGTCCTAGGAACATTTAGAAATCTAGAAACAGAATGACTTGGCAAAGTCTGGCATTCATTTGTACAACTATTCCACCGTAGACAAAATGTTCCTTTTTCTGCAAAATATGCAGTGCAAGAGTGCTCTGGGCTAACATGCAGCAGAATTATAATTCCACTGATTTGTACCTAAACCTAATATACTAGCCATCATGTCATTTATTAAAACCTGGTAAAATGCAAGTTTTCTGGAAGGATAAGACTTTCTTCTGTAAAAGGGTTTCATTGATTTTCCAGCTTGGTATCCATTAATAGGTGTTTACATAATATAGAAGGCAATCCTCTTGGCCTTTGCCTTCCCTAAGCTCCACCCTCCCTGGTGAAGGATGGATTTGTTCTCAGGTCCTTGCACTCACTGAAAATAGATTTCCTAGTTTTGCTACAATAAATTAACTATAAAGTAAAGATATCAAATGATTCAGAATTTTGGTGACTTTTTTACCAACTCTTCGGGTAACAGATAACCAGCTAAACTTTTGAGAAACCATTGAGAAAAGTCATGCAAAAGTGAATGATACTATTCATAAGCAACATTAGATCCAAGAATGGTGCTCTTGTCATCTGAAATTGGCAACAAAGGCAACAAGAGAGGAAGAGAAACAGATACATACAACAAATGCTCCCATCCAATCCACCTCCTCAACGGTTATATCATTACTCATTAGGAAATACTTATATTGTAAAGTTTGTTAGCATTAACAAGTCTATTGGGTAAAAATTAGGATAATCTGATCTACTAATTAATACTTGGTAAAACCTTAAGTCCATAAAGAAGTTTCTCTGAGATCTAATAATATCTCCTTGGCAAAAAAGTAAGCATATGTTTGGTTTTGCTTAATTTTATACAAAACGGTTTTCCAGCTACAAGCTCTCACTGCAGCATAGTATAAATTTTTCTGAGCACAGAAATAATATGCCAACATGCACTATGTCCAAGAATCTTAGGAGCTGTTTGGTTTGGAAAAACGTTTTTTATTTCACTTTTAATTACAAAAAATACCACCTTGTATTCACTTTATTTCCTGTTTTCAAAATTTGTACAGTAAATGGTGTAAACAACTTTTCCCATGCAAAATTTAGAAAATAGAAGACAAAATGAAAAACAATGTCATTTTCATAATAAAAAATGTTTAACAAACCAAAAAGGCTCCTAATGTCTGAAAATAACTTTTAAGATTAAAAATTTAGTGTCATTATGGGGGCCTCTCCTCACTCGAAAGGCTAGAGCACCAATGGGGGTTCTTAGACTCAAACCCAAGTCAAGCAGTTGTCATGAGTAAAAGGTCAACCACAAAAACAAATCCCCATTGGCAATGTCTGTGAAGCTTTTAGAATGTAATAAAGTATTATTTATGTATATAGGTGTCTCTCTCAGTTATCTGGCTATTTAGTAGTTAGCACCAGTATATGAACCAACCTGCCTTTACCATCTTACCACAGTTGCACTCAATAATTTCTGAATTATTTATCATATATATAATTTTTAAATAAAAGAGGAAAAACAGGTTGATTGAAAATATCACAATAGTGAAGTCATGTTAAAAGTACAAATACTTACAATTACAAATTGTCTACCTACCTCTGATATAATCACTTTGAAGAAGCACAACTAATGGTTCGCTTAATTTGTGGTTTCTTTTCCTCAAAATTGAGATCAGGTTGTAGGAATTGAAGTATTGCAAGATATATTCCTGATGTCCCACTGTCATTGCAAATTATATAGACCTATTTGTAAGGTTTTTCTCCATCTCCAAAAGATAGGAAGTAACCAACTTGAAGAGTCTGTATGAATTCATCTAGAATAATTGCTGGAGTTCATACTCGAATGTAAAAAAGGAATTGTGATCATCACAATGGCAATTTGTTTAGATAGAATTGCTCAAACCAATGTTTTGGAGCAGCTGGATGAATTTTAAAGGTGCGAGAAACAAAAGTCCTGTCACTGGTTGCAACTATGCTCGCAACAGAATAGGTTTTGGAAAGCAGACCTTTTTGCATAATCCACATATAAAACCTATACCTAGGCTTAATGCGGTTCTCTAAGTCAAAGGATAAGAACGCTGGAAATGTGAGCAAAAGCTCTATTGAGTTCCCCATTTCCAGACAAAGGAAATTAATCTTTTGCTCTATAGATTCAGGTCTTTGGCTTAGAATCTTAGGATGAACCGCTATTATTCTACATACGAACGAGAACTCAATCCCGAAACCTAGAAGGCTTTCAAATCTTTTTTGTAATGCGCCATTTGTTCCGTGCAAGTGAGTCAAGACCTTCATGGTCAAAGCATTTTCTCCAAAACCAATGGCATGCAAGAAATTCAACTTGCTCATATTATGAGTTGGCATTCTCGAAGCTCCAATTTTCTTCAAACACCCTAGATAATATTTATCTTTGTCTTCATTGGGATAGCTCATGACATAACTAACCAACAACTGATGATTCCCATCCTTGATTTTATCGAAGAACCATTCATGTAAACCCAAAGCCTTCATTACATTCGGCAGATTAACCATTCTAATCGTTCCCAAGACATGGGCATAATTCCTCCTAACATTATAAACATCTTTGGAGCGCATTCCAAAGTGTTTCAACAGCTTCGACACATTAATCACCGACGTCTCGAAATCAAGACTCAACAATTCTGATCCCTGCAGGATTAAACGAGCCACTTCCTCCTTGTTTACCAAACACCTACAAAAAAACTCAACTGCTTGCACCAACTTCCCTTCCCCATTCTCAACAATGACATGTTTATTCCTTCCAATAAGCTTCACTGCCTTACCACCACCATTCAAATCATAAAACACCTTGATTTTCCTACACACCTCATACCAAACATCCGCATCGCCCTCAACACACCCTGCCAAATCAAAGTCCAAAAAGACTAACCTCAAATCAGCAAGCAAACCATCAACCTCAACACCCAAATGGTCACTGAACACAAAAGGGAAAGCCAAGCATATCCCCACAACTTGGACATTGCAAAACCCATACCTTTTGAACTCAAAAAGCCTACCCTTCAACTCAGAAGCACTCCACCTGAAAACAAAACCACTCTCCATATACAACATCCCAAGTTTATCCCAGGGAAACCCAAATTCAGAAAGAGCACAAGCAGCATCGAAAAGGGACCCATCTTCAGAAAAGAAAAACTTGTTGGGGGGTAACAAGGCATTGTGGTGAGAGGGGTGTATGCCAATGCTTTCAAAAAAGAACTCAAATTCATTGATGGGGTTGTACCGGAGGAACTTGTTGAGGTTGTTGGTGAACGTGGAAGTGGAAAAAGGTCCCAACTTGGAAATGAGATTGCTGAGGGACCGGAGGGAGTTCTTGGCAATTTGGTCAGCGTAGGCATAAGGGATGCACCTTGTGGCATGGAGATACTCAGTGAGGGCTTGTTGCCCTTGTTTTATAGCAACCTTCTTGTACCTCCATGGAATCTTTGAGGTGGTCGTCGCGGTGCAAAGATGCCGCCGGAGTAACATCATTGTTCTGTGTCTTTGTCCCATCTATGTTTTGGAGGTTTCACTCCTCTTTCCCCTATCATGCCTCAGGGTGGAAAGTGGAAAAAATAAATAACAAATTGATAAAAATTAAAATTCAAGAACACACATCGTATTTTTACTAATAATTTCTATAACATTTTTTATAATTATTTTTTTATCATATTATTTATTTTATTAACTTTTTCTATCAATTTTAATTATTTATTAAAAAATTATATATTTTGGTAGGAATAAATTTACCCTTCAGAAATTGGTGCAGTGAAACTAGGTTATTTTTTTAATATATTTTGAAGTTTTTTATAATATTAAATTTTAATCTTTTATTATCTTTAAAAAAATTATTTAGATCTTTTATTTTTTAAAAATAATTTTACATTCTGATAATAATTCAAATTATATTAAATTTAGTTAGATTAATTATATTTAGAAAATTATATTTAACATATTTTAAAAAATATGTTAAAATTTTAATTATAATTAATATAATTTGATTTAATTTAATTTAACATCCGCTACATTAAAATTATACTTAAGATATTTTTAAAAATAAAAAATTAAAATTAAAATTTAATTATTTTAAAAAATTAAAATATATTTAATCAATTATTTTTTATGTTAGATTTTTTTCAGAAATTTTTTGTCCATGTTTTATTTATAAATCAAATGTTGTCCATACTTGTGTTTTTAAAACAAGAATCACATAAAATCTAAAAGTTTCTTCTATTTTTTTATTTTGTTTTAAATTTTTTAAATATTTGATACCAATATGTTATCAAAATAATTTTTTATAGTTTTTTTTAGAATAAAAAATTGTTTTTAAAACAGTTATTGGACAAACTTTAAATTTCTGAAAATGTCTTTGATAAAAAGTGATAGATTTTTATTAAAAAAAGTATTATTGAAAATAAAAATTTATTAACTAAAATATAAAACATAATAAATATTTTTAATATAATATTATATTTAAATATTTAAAATCAACCTTAAAAATTAAGATTAACATAATTATTAACATATTTTAAAATAAAAGTTTTAAAGAAAAAAACTATGGCACAAATAGCCCAAAAAAAAGAGGAATTGAAAAGTAATAGCCTACTATTCGCCATGTTTTTTTTTTTTTACAACTCTTTTTTATTTTTGGTCATAAAAGTAAAGAAATTTTATTTTTATATTACTTTTTTTATTATTTTATTATTTGTTTTTTGAAAAATAAATTTTCAAAAATTTTAATTTTAGAAATTGATTACGTAAATTATTCCCAAAATTATAATTTTAAAAATATGTTTGTGCATATTTTTAAAATTAAAACTAAAAAAATTTATGTAAATAATAAACAAAATTATTCAAAAAAATAACTTTCCCTACAATAAAGGACCAGAGGCCTATTAACACGGAGGCCCGAATGGTACAAGACATGGCTGGATATGCGGTGCGCGTGAATAATATAGACAAGTTCAAATGTCACTCACCACGAAACACAAAACAAATCTAGCCCGTGGGCCAATTCAACGCCATTTGCCATATTCGTACACAAATTATATCACAGTGAAATGGGCCAACTTAACATAGAATTCGTTTGTCTGTGGGCTTTTGTGCAGATGAAAATAGATGGGCTTAAACTTCACGATTAGCTTTCCAATAAATATTAAAATAGGGGGAGGGAATTAAAGCTATCCAAATTCTTAAAGCTTCATATTACATAAACTCACAGTAGTAAAAACATTATTAGTATTTTTTTTGGGTTACGGACTTTTAACAGAATTTTTTTCCTAAAATAAAGTTCAAATCTGAGACTTTTCTTACGGAGTACACATTAACCGTATGAATCAATCATTGATTAATTATACTATCATAAATTTATAAAAAAATCATTGATTTAGCAAAATAAGAATTAGATTTCTGAGTCAACTATTAAATTCATCTTCATTGATGAGATTTTATGTTATTTCAATTAAAATATGATGATGATGAGTTAGATTATTATTATTATTATTATTATTATTATTATTATTATTATTATTATTATTATTATTATTATTATTATTATTATTATTATTATTATTATTATTATTATTATTATTATTATTATTATTATTATTATTATTATTATTATTATTATTATTATTATTATTATTATTATTATTATTATTATTATTATTATTATTATTATTATTATTATTATTTAAAGATTTTATATTTTTTGTAAAAGAGATATGAACACATATGTGAATTTTTTTTTTAATCTTTCATTTTCTTATTTTAATATGGTATCACAAATTTTTATGAATTTCAATAAAAATGAAAAATATTTTTTTGATCAATTGCTAAATTCTTCCGGTTTATATTATCTACATCTTGAATAAAATCTAGAAGCTATCTTTATTTCACCATAGTTGGATGGATGAACTGTCATTCACGAAATTGATTAATGAAGCATGCTCTCGTCTCCAAGAACACATTCAAATTTATAGAAGAATCTATTTCAATATTAAATCAAAAGACATTACCTATCCTTTTTGGGAAAAATGCAACACCATGATTGTATCTTGGATCATTGGACCTTTGAATCCACAAATTTCTCAAAGTATTGTCTGCATTAATAATGCCTAAGAACTTGGGGAGGATTTGAAGGATTGATTTTCAAAAGGAGACTATTTTTGAACTTCTAATTTGATACATGAACTTCATTCCATCAAGAAAAGAGAAAGAAATATATCCTCCTACTTTACTTATTTGAAAACTAAATAAGAAGAATTAGTTTTTAAGGCCCACACCATCATGCAAATGTCTAGTAAAATATATTTGTGATTTAATTATATCTATCAAGAAATATAAAGATACAAAAATATGTCATTTATTTTCTAAAGAGGTTAAGTGATCAATATAGCACCATCTAAAGACAAGTTCTTCTTATGAAACTTCTTCCTACCATAAATAAAGTGTTTTCTTTAGTTTTACAACAAGAAAGATGGATAAGTAATCACATCATAGAAATATCCAAGATTCTCCACAATGCCACTAGTTAAGCCTTTAAGCCTACAACTAGTAAAGGATCTTCATCTATCAAAAGAAGAGGAAAATTCACTAAAGTTGGAAATTTAAACAATTTATGCACCTTATGTGGAAAAGAAAGAAATATCGTAGATACATGTTACTTTAATCATGGTTCTCACCTAACTTCAAATTCAGGTTAAAAATAAAGTATTATTATAAATAATGTAGGCTCAAATAGTGAGATACAAATAAAAATTGACAAGGATTTACATGTTAAAAATTAGCAAACTTCGATAATCATCAAAGAATAATATGCTCAGTTATAGGCTATCCTCCATAATACATGTTTCTAACCTAACCACTTAGTGAACCAAGTAAGTCATGCCAATGCTGGTGATTCATCCATTCATGAGCAAGTAACTTAGCACACCATAGGTATGAATCTTACTTGGATTTTAGATAACAATTCCATTGATCATTTTTGTAACAATATTAATAACTTTCTTATATATAAACATATCAAACGTATTATTGTTAGATTATCCAATAATGAGACTGTTATTGTCAAGATTTCAAGAGACATAAGACTTTCTAATCAACTTTGTCTACATAATGTTTTATATATACCAAATTTTATATGTAATTTGATATCCATTTTTAATATGACAGAATCTTTATCTTTCAAACTAATTTTTTATAAAAAAAAATAATCCTTATATAGGACAGCAATACCTTGAGGATGATTGGTTTTACTAAAATTCAAAATATCTTGTACATACTCACTAAGTCCAATCGTTTTTCTGCTTATTCTACTTATGTTCCCAAAAATGTTGCATAATATTTTTAAGGATAAACATGATGAATCTTCTTGGATTTTTTATCTATGGCACTATAGATTAGGACGTCCTTCCTACACTATTTTACAAATCATTTGCAACAACTTTCCTTATGTAAAATATAATCCTAAAATAATTTTTTATCATTGTTGCCTAGCTAAATAATGTAAACTTACTTTTCTTATCATTAACAATAAAATTATTTGTCCTTTTGATCCTATGCACATGGATATATGGGGTTTTCTTGGTATAACTTCTATCCATGGACATTGATATTTATTTACTATAGTTGATGATTACGCTAAACATACTTAGTTATTTTTAATCAAATCTAAAGGTGAATATAGGGATCTTGTGCATAATTCTGTTTCTTTGGTTAAGACTTAATTTGATAAATCTGTTAAGATTACTATAACTGATAATGCAGTTGAATTCTTTCTTCTTCATATTATTCTCAACATGGGATAGTGCATTAAACTTCTTGCATTGAGACTTTACAACATAATTTTGTTTTAGAAATGAAGCATAGACCTATTCTTAAAGAAACAAGATTCATTTTGTTTCAATCTAATATACCTAAAGTTTATTGGAGTTATGTTATCTCGCATGTTGTCCACTTAATAAATAGGTTACCTTTCATTGTTATTCAAAACAAAACTCCAGAATATTAGTTAAGAAGATCCAACAAGGTTAGATAACCCCCTTGTTGTCTCCAAAATTTTCATTATAATGTAACAGCATCTACTTTATCTAACTAAAATATAAGTTATCATATTTTATTTGTTATTTTCTATAAGTATTTTTTTTCATCTTATTTGAATTATACTCTCTCTGTTACTGTTAACAGTAAGCCTAAAAGTTATACTGAAGTAAAATCTCATCAATGCATTGAAACTATGAAAAATGAATTAAAGGTTCTAAAGAAAAATAACACTTAATCTTTCATTACTCTCCCACCAAGTAGAAAAACTATAAACTCAAAATGGGTATATAAAATTAAATATATTTAAGATGGATCCATAGAGAGATATAAGGTTTGTCTTGTTGCTAAAAGATACAAACAAATAGAATGGTTAAATTATTTTAATACTTTTTCTCTTGTAGCTAAAATTTCTACTATAGGACTTTCTTTTAATGTTATAGCTTGTTAAAATTGGATACTAGAGTGCAAATACTTTTATTGTCTTCAATACTTAGGATACAGTCAATCTCTACATGATCATTTTCTTTTTACCAAACTATCCAATTCTAAATTCATAGATATACTAATGTACAGAGATTATATAATTATAGAAGGGATTGACATTTTTTAGATTACATATGTCAAATATCAATTGGATGTTAAATTTAAAATTAAAGATCTTGGTCCTCCTCTGAAGTATTTTCTTGGTATTAAAGTAACCAGATCAAATAAAAGAATCACTATCTGTCAAAGAAAGTATGCCTTAGACATTCTATGATACATGGATATTCTAACTTGTAAGCTAGTGTCTATATTAATGGTAAAGAAAACAAAACTCTATCAAAATGATTCATATTGTTATGCTGATACAACTAGGTATAGGAAGTTAATTGAAAAACTTCTTTACCTAATTATAATTAGACCAAACATCACCTTTGTTGTACAATCATCTCAATTCATGAATTCCCTTACCTGTCACCATTATCAAGTTGTCATTTGGGTCTTGAGATATATAAAAGGAACACCAAGACAAAGGATTTTCTATTCAATTAATTCACTTATTCAACTCAACGCTTTCAATGATTTAGATTGGGATTTATTAACATATGTAGATCTATTACTGGTTTAACATTTTTTTGGGAAGCTCCTTGATATCTTGAAAGTAAAAAAATATAGATCATTGTATCTCGATCCTCATCAAAAGCAGAATACAAGGCTCTTACCACTTTTGTTTGCAAATTACAATGACTAACTTTCCTTTTTTAAGATCTTCAGATTTGGTTTACTTCTCTAACTCCTTTATATTGTGACAACCTATTTTTTCAACAAATAGTTGCTAATTCTATCTTTCACGAAAGAACGAAACATATTGACATAGACAGTCATATTGGCCATGAAAAACTTCAAGCCAATTTGTTTCATCTAATATTTATATTCTCTTCCAATCAAATAGACAATTTTTACAAAACTATTGAGCCCTAATCTTTTTTCTCAGTTTTTTTCCAAGTTATGAGTGATCAATATACACTCTTCAACTTAAGGAGAGATATTAAATTCATCTTGATTTGTTGGTTATATTTTATGTTATTTTAGTTAAGGTGTTGTGGTGATTAGTTAGACTTTCTATTATTTAAAATTGAAAATATATGTGTGTATGTGCAGGTGCATCAGGTTTTGGATCCTTTGTAAAAGGAATATGAACACACATATAAATATATTTTCTTCTTGATATGTCATCTTCTCTTTTCAATACCAACATCATATAAGATTTTATTAGTGTTTAATTTTAATTTACACATAAGTTAGACAAGACAGCTTATTTAAACCCATATTTAATCAAATTGAAAAAATAAAATTCAATCATAGATTAAATATATTAGTTTATAGTTTATAAATCTTGACGTTTTATGTAATGATATTAACTAAAAAAAATTTGAATATGTTACTTATCACATTTAGTAAGGTTATATGTATTTTTACAACATATAAGTGGTATAAGTATATAAAAGTAAAAATATATTAACTTAATATAAAGAAGTATAAGATTAGATAGAAAGAATTAGGTTATATTTAAATTGGTAAAAGAAGATAAAATAAAATAAAAAGATATGATATGTTTATGTAGCATTATTTGGATTATAAAAATATAAAAAAATTAATGAAAATTATAATTAAATATATACATATATATAATAAAATATATAATTATTTAAATATTAATTGTTAATTTTTTAAACATAATTGTGTTTTTTTATCTTTTAAAATAAATTCCACACTTACAAAAATCTGAATCCTAAGATTATAGAAATATGGTAAATAACAAATTTTATCCTCTTTTAAATCCTATTTTTTAAATCCACTTTTAAAACCACCTCAATTCCATATAAGTATGTGTAATCATTCTAGATTCCTATTTTCATAATATATAAAAGTGAATACTTATTTACTACACTAAAATAAAAAATTAAAGAATTAAATCATATTGTTAATTTAAATATGTAAGGTAAGCTTTATGATTTAATCATTATTATAAAATAATTATTATCAAAGTCATTTTCAAATTTGAATGGAAGTAGTTCTGAATCTTCTAAACGTGAGGTCTTAGTTTCAACAAAAGGGGAATACTATATTAAAAGAAGTTGTCACATCTACTGTACAGTTAAAAAATTAATCTTTTAAATATACAAACTTTCACTATTAATATATTAAGATAAACCTAATAATAAACGTTATGAATTTGAATTTTCTTTTATCAAAATTTAGGAGAAACAAGATAAACACGACATATGCATACATAATTACTAATTTAATACAATGCATACCTACAAATAGGATATGCGGAGGTAAATAGCTTTATTAAACATGTTTTTACAAGATTTTTTTGTCATATAAAAGTTTATTGCATACATATATTTGATTGTGAAATTTATTAAAATAAACTTTAAAAAAATTATTTTAATAATATATTAAAAAAACTTATTAAAATAAATTTAAAAAACTTACCAAAATTATAATTTATTTTTATTAATTTTGGATGAACTCTTCCAAACATTCTTATAAATACCTGTACTTAGAGTAAATATGAATATTTGTAAAATTAGAATATATTTATTTTATGATTATTTATGAAATAATAAATTTCATATGTAAAATTCATTTGTTTTCCTATCACATTAAGTTATTATTAAATCAAGCCGCAACCTAATCCAACTTATATATTACTAGTGGAAGTTTCACTGTGCATTTTATGTTTGATACATCTATATACCTTGTTAAAGACTATTTTTATTTTGTCTATTAATTATCACTATTTAAAAATAATTATAGGAATATATGAATTTACAAGTTGATCCATATTAAATAATTATATAAAAGATTATTTAAAATTTTTTATATTCTTTTTATTGCTTCCTTAGTAATCTTGATATTAACAACTTTGTCTAGTAGTAGTTTATGAACCCTTCTAGCTTGATATTTTTAAATTAAATTTTTATAACTTGCATTAGATTGATTTGGTATAGAAACATTTTACTTTGACTTATTTATTAGTCAATTATTATAATTAATTTTTTTTATCTTTTATTGGAAGTTCTTTCTAATATATTTAAAAATAATTAATATTTTTTATTTATATACTGTTAATCATGATGAAAGTATTTTTTCTTTTGAAACAACGATTTTACAATGATTTGAGAATGATTATTTTTGAAACAACGATTTTACAATGGTTGGTTTGAGAATGATTCATTCTCAACTAAAAAATAGCTTCGAGTTTATTTAGGCTTGATAGGCTTAGGATGATCTTTAAAAATGGTGTGTCAGTGATGGAGCAATAAAAGTAGAACATATTTTTACAAATCAAACTGTTTTATCTGCGTTTCATATTAAAGATTAATTTCGTTAAATATTATATTAACTAATCAATAAATTTCAGATAATTTCTTCAAATTAAATAAAAATATTCTAATAAAAAGATTAAAATATTTTATAAAATAAATCTAAAAAAATTTAAAAGATAATTTTAATATTTATTTTTATTTTTAAATAAATTTTTATAACACCTTACTTTGTGCTATTGATCAATTATGATTACTAATTTTTTCATTCTGTTATTTGAAGTTCTTTCTTATATATTAAAATAATAATTGATATTTTTATTATATTAAAATTATTATATAATTTATTATTATTTATATCATTATAAAACATATAAATATAATAAAATAATAATAAATATATTATTTAAAATTTTTAAAGTGACCGATAAAAAATAAATTATAAAAATTGTGAAAGATTATCATACGAAATAAATAGTTGTTTTACTTTAAAAAAAAAATCATAATTAGTTTATCCTTTACATCTTCTCTTTTTTCCTTTATCTATGCAATTCTTACTAAAAACTTCTGTAAAAGAAAAATTCTGTGTTACCTTTCTTTTAAATATTTGAAAAAATTAATATCTTATAAATTTAAATTTAATATTTTAAATAAAAATATAATAATTATTATTTTTTACATAAAAGAATCGAAAAATTGAAAGTGTCAGCTTTAAAATTTATTTAAAATAATAATAAAATTAATTTTGATTAAAATCAAAATGCCAATTGTATTAAAAATATAAATATTTTGACAAAATATTTTATATTTAAGTTATTAAAATCATTTATAAAAATTATAATTTTAAAAATTGGATTCAACTCGTTAGTTAGTTAAACTGGTTGAATTAAAAATAGAATATTTTTTTATTATTTGAATTATATATTTTAATATTTTAGAAAAAAATAAATTTTTATTTAATTTTCAAATTTAAAATAATATATAATTTTAATTATATAAAATTATAATATTAATAAATAATTATTATTATATATTTTAATATATTATATATAATAAATATTTTTAAATAATTTTAGATTAATATCAATTAATTTAATTAAACTTAAATTATTAAATTTTAAATTAATATCTTAATTGGTTAAAAAATTCATCTTAATTTTAAAAATATCTTAAAAAAACTATCTTAGATTAATAATTTCTAGTTTTTAACTTTAAAAATTTTTAAAATTAAAACCAAATTTTATTTTAATTTTTAATTTTAAAAATTGATTATAAAAATAAATTAAATATTTTTATTATATTTTTTATTGTAAATTTATAATAAAATATATAAATAAAAATATTAATTAAAAAATTAAATTACATTGAAATAATATAAAATTAAAATTTTTAAAAAATAAAATTTATTATATTATTAAAAATAAAAATAATATTTATGAGATGATAATAATAATTGGATGATTATCAGTAGTTAAGATATATAATTTTATATATTATTATTATATTATTTTTTATATTATTTAATATTTACTTTATTTAAAAATAAAATATATTATAATATTATATTATAAATAATTTTATAATATAAAATTATATTATAATATTATAAATATAATATAATATATATATTAGATAATATAATCTTTAATATATAAAAATTATATAAATAAAAAATTATTTTTAAAATTATAAAAATAAATTATTATTATTATTATTATTTGAATGATAATTATAATAATAGAATTAGTTATTATAACAATAATAGTTATAATATAAAATATATTATTTAATTGTATAATTTTATATTTTTATCATTTGATAATTAATATATAAGATAAAATAATTTTATATATTATTATGATATTGTTTTTATATTATTAAATGTTTATTTTACATAAAATAATATCTATTATTTTATAAAAATTTATATATTATAATATTATAAATTATTTATAATTTTTATACATTAAATAATTTTAGTTATTTATAAATTTATAAATAATTAATAAATTTTAAAATTTTTAAAATAAAAGTAATTAAAAATTATTATTATTAATATTAAAAATAATATTAATATCGGTAAAGTATTAATAAAATATTTAATACTTTTTAATATATTTTAAATTTTTTAATAAATATAATATTATAAAAAATTTAAAAATTTATCTAAAATTATATAATTAAAAATATAAATTAATGTAAATTTATAATTATTTTAAATAAAATTCAAATATTAATATAATTTATTTTTATTATTATTATCATTTTGATAGTAATGATTGTAATGATAACAATAAAAATAAATAATATTTATAAAATAATAATAATTATTTAATAGTTATAATATAAATAATATTATATAATTATATAATTTTTTATTTTATATATTATTTAATTTTTAATTTTAAAATAAATAAATTTGGATATAAATATTTTATATATTATTTAAGATTTATGTTATATAAAATTAATATTTATTATATCATTATTTTATAAATAATTATATAATATAAAAAGTATATTATAATTATAAATTTAATATAATTTATATATTAAATAATTTTTTTAATTTATTTTTAAAATGAAAATTAAATTAATAATAATAATAATAAAATAATAATAATTACAATAATTATAATTATAATATTATAATTACAATAATTTTATAATAAAATAATAATTTAATAGTATTTATGATAGAAAAATATCTGTAATGATAAGGTTTAACGGTAATGTTAGTGAAATTTAGATAAATTAAAAATTAAAAATATGTTGAAATTGAAAATAGAATTAAAAATATATTATTTTTTAATATTTAAATTAAATTATTTTTAATATATATTTAAATTTATTTTAAAAAATAAAATAAAAATCGAAAAAATTTGAGTGCGAAGGAAAGAATCTGGAAGCACAGTACAGTGTACAGAAGAAGGGATGAGTGGGACCTACACGACACGATCAACAACGCAGACGTGCATTCATTACATTTGTTCCGATTTCTGACTTTAACGTTTCGATCTCACGCACGCTCGGTAGGACCCACCAATAATTTTCAACTGAAAATGATCAGTAAATATATCGATAGTGTTATTATATTTACATCCTATCTTTTGTTTGGTAATTTATTAAAAAAAAGCGTAATTAACGAATAATAATTTATTTATATACATAATATGTTGATTATTAAAAATTGCATAATCAATTATATAATTTTATTTATTTATTTTTAATCATTATTATATATTTTTATAATCAATTATTTATTAAATATACAATTAAATTAAATATATTTTTATAATATTAATTATAATTTTTTATAATTTCGAAATCGATTATTAAAAGATATAAACATATGTACATGTACCTATCTTTTCATATCATTACCAAGTTTTCAACTCCTTCGATTTCTTTCCTTGCTCGGATGCACGGTGTTTAAGCGATCCAAATACAAATAAAAATAGAAATAAGATGTTAATAAAAAAAATTAAAATATAAAAAAATTATTTTAATAAATATGTTACTCTTAAATCTTTATTTTTATCATATTAATAAAAATATTTTATGAAATTTTTTTACATATTACTTAAATTTTTCTAGTCAAAATTTAATTATTACAATAGAATAAAATTAATTTTATAAAATATTTTAAAAAAATATTAAAAAATTTCAAAACACAAATAAAAGCTCATGTCATTAAATTTTTATTGTAATAAAATTTAAATAATTCTTACCATTTGAACAAATAAAATTATAATTAGTTTTATCATTGATTTTTTTATGCTACTTTAAACTTTTTTTATATTTAAATATTAAATAATTTCAAAGTTTTACTACAGTAAGAAAATTTAATTATATTATAATTATAAATTTAACCCTTTTGTGTGTTACCTTGTTCTTTCAATAATAATAATAATAATAACAATAACAATAATAATAATAATAATAATAATTATTATTATTTAATAATAATTAATAAACTTGAAAGTTATAAACTCTGGGAAAGGCTGTATCTATGTACAAGCTATTATTTTTTAAGAATATAGTTACTATATTTTAAAAAATAAAATAGTTTTTATTAATTTTCTAAATAAAAATAAATATATTTAGCATATTAAAATTAAAAATATATTTATTTTTTATTTAACAAGTAAAAATATTGATAATAAAATGGTTGAGTAAATTTAATTTTTTTAAGAATAAAAATTCAATTTTATAATAAGTAAATTTAAAAATCAATAATAAGATAATAATTGTAATTAATTAATTAAATTAAATTTTAAATTTTATAATTTAACTTATATGTGATTTTAGTTTTATTTTATTTTTTTAGTTAATTATGTGTTCTATTTTTAAAATTGAGTAAGCTCTTATTTGTTTTCTGGTTAAAACGTTAACTTTCATACTTTTCAATAAAAGATACAAGTTCTAATCAAAATATGACGCTTCTCAATCAAACAACAGTTCGTAACAGTTGTAATTTTATTTAACATTAAATAAATGGAACACTAAATTTGTTTCTTTCATTAAATTATTTCTATTTAAAATTCTCAAATTTTATTTATTATCTAAATATTTAAAAAAAATTTATTCATTTGAATGCTAAAAATGTTTAAACATTAGAAGTTAAAAATTTAAGAATCGAGTAAGATTTTGATAAACTTTGAAAGAGTTTAAAAAGTAAAAAATTTAAAAATTTTAAGAGCTTATTCTTAAAAGGGCATCACCTACACTATTCTGTATATTCATTCAGACTTCTCGTTACAAATAGCCACAATCCAACATGAAACATAAAATTATGTTATTAAAGTTGGAAAAATAAAATTATGTTATTAAAATTTAACAGAAATGTTAATTAGTATTGAAGCCTTTATAGTTAGAACATTTCTCATCATCTTGTTACAAAAATAAATAGGTTAATTTTATATTATTTATGGTAAATTTTGATTCTTACTCATCTTATAAATAAATTTATTAGAAAATTTTTTGAGTTAGAAGATATCAATCTCGATCAAGTCCCGTCAAAAGGATTTGTCTTGGAGCACAGTGACTACACTTCAACTAAATATACTAGAGTCTCATTTATCTTGAAATTGAAAGAAACCAATTTCAAAGTCTATATACTTTATAAAAAAAAAATTTCCTATACCAACAACGCATAACCATCCATCAATTTTCTTCTTAATCCTATTATTTTTATAAACAAAATACTTTTTGTTAGTAAACACAAGAGATAAAATTGATGAAAAGTATATATAATGTCCACTAACCTGAATGCACATTTAATGTTAAACAGACTTTGTTTCTTGCTCAACAAAAACAAAGTGAACACTGTCACAAACACCATTGTGCGATATAATATTGGCAAAGTGAATGATCTACATGCTTTTACCATTATGAGATAATAAAAATTCTCTATTTTAATTGAACTTGCTTTGGAGATGAAGAAAGAAAAAAAAAGTGAAAGTTAATGAAAACTTAGAGTATATATATAGATGTGAGCACTGAAACCATGATATTGTTGACTACTAAAACTGAAGCTCTACATTCATTTGAGAGGAATACAAACTCGAGAACTCTCTTTGTAAAAATAATGAAGCTTATTTCCTTTGAAAATTAGAAAATACTAGAGATTTAGAGGATGATTATGAAAGAAAAGATGATTGGATTGTTATGCGCAGGAAGCACAAGAAAGAAAAAAATAAAAATAAGAATCCGATTATTCCATCTTTTAATATTAAAATGCCTATCCCTATTAGAAAATTCTTTTTATTTGTCAACGGTTAAAGGAAACAGAAGTTTGTATTAAATGTTTGGCTTAAGTTGATAAAATCATGGACATTATTTAATTTTTCTATGGTTTATCACACTCCAAGTAAGAAGATTTCATTAAAAATAGTTTTCTTTGTAATGTCTGTTATAGATTTAAGTGTTAAAAATGTTTAAACATTAGTAGTTAAAAATTGAGTAAAATTTTGATAAACTTTGAAAGAGTTTAAAAAGAAAATAAAAGTTAATTTTTTTTCAGAAATACTAAAAAATGTTTTAAATATAATGATTAAATTTTTTTTAAAAAGTATTTTTTTAGCTAATATGAGTAAGACTAAATATTTTTATCATTTTAGATAAAAATTAATCTTTTAGTTAGAAGTTTAAAGTAGAAGAAGGTTTAGAATAAATGAATTAATTTAACTTCTAAAAATTTTGAGTAAAAAAATTAACTTAAAAATGAATTTATTTAATTTAAAAATAAACTTGAAAATTTTTATTTATTTTTTAAAAATATTTTTATTTTTAAAAATTAAATAAAGTATTTTATAAGTGCAGTTTTTAAAAATTATTTAAAAAATAATATTTTGATTTTAAATTTTAAATTTTGCTATTTTTCTTTGTATTATTTTTATTTATTTTTTAAAAGTAAAAAATAATTTTCAAAATTAAAGATTGAAAGTATAATGAAATTATTTATTTATTAGTTAAAAATATAAAAATTAATATTACACAAAATATAAATTAAGAAAAAAAAACCAACAAAATAACATTTAAACCTTATTAATAGTGGATTACACACTTATTTTTTTACTATGCGAAGAACAATAAGCATGTACTTGAGATCCTCATGCTAAACTGCTCTACTTCTCAATCCTTCATCATTATACAAATCTTAGTAATTTATAATTATGGTTTGTTTAAATTACTAAAAAAATAGAAAAAATAAAATAAAGTAAAAATAGAATAAAAAAAATTGTTTAGATGGTTAAAAATAAAAAGAAAACATAAATTTTTTTCTTCTCTTGTTTAAATAAATAAAAAAGAAAATAATCTTTTTTATTAATAATACAAATATTATCTTATATAAATTAAAAATTTAATTTAAACTTTAAACATTCTAATTTTTTATTTTTTTAAAACATTAATAATTAAAACACTAAAATTAAAATAATGTACATCCTCTTAATTTTTTCTAATATGGGAAATTAAAAATACATGAAATTTTCAAAAATTAATTATTTCCTTTTATATAGAATAAATTCATTCAAATATATAAAAAAAATCTTCCATATTTTCTTTCTATTAATTTCTTCCCACCTTATTTTTTTGTCCAAACATACTATTAAAGAATGTAAAGTGATAGAGGCATGATTTTTTTTTACTGATGTAGATTCAATGAAAAAGATAATACCAGAAAAATGTAGAGGTATTTTATCTTTTTAGGGTAAAAATTAAAATAAAATTCGTATATAGGTATATTATATGTATATGAAACAATGATTGTTGCATATTTAGAAAATGAGACACATTTGCTGGAAGAGCATGAACATGCGCCATAAATGATGGAAATATTTGAAAATACATCACAGATTTTGGTTTGCAGTTTTTGCGTCAACGTGCCTCCTCTCCAATATGTACCACAAGATGTCATTAGATCTATCAACTACTTTTGCAGGTCTTGTGCAATGTGCTTCCATCCCATCCCTCAAATCAATCAACAACAACTCTTATGAAATGTGCTTTTGCAGCTCTTGTGCAATGTACGTCCAGTATGCCTCCTCTTGAACATGCATCATAAGGTGCTCTCAGACCACAATAAGTTTCCTCAAATTAATTTGGATAGCTAGCAGCTTTAGGCCAAACACATGCATATTTGGTAGTTTCTTATGGTGTGTCATAAGCTCATATTATAGTGGTTCCATTGCAAAATACGCAATAACCGCACGGTTCCACTATATATTGACCCTTTAGTGTAAAAAATTTGAGCCTAGTGAGTTAAAACCAGAAAGAAAGAGACGTGAAGAACTTATAGGTTAGCGTATATTTAATTTTGTTAAAATACTTTTTATAAAATAAATTATATTTATAATAAATTAAATATGTATTAGTTTACATTATTTCGTGTGTATAATGTAAATAAGTAAATTTTTAATAATATTTAAAATAGTATTTATTAATAGTACTTGAATTAATTATAAATTTTAGAAGGTTAAACTAGTAATTAAATTTTAATATAATTTATTTATATTTAAATTTAAAAATGATAATCCATTTTTAAAAAGTATATGATATTATAAAATTATATCATTAAAATAAATGTTAAGTTTAATCAATTTTGTTAATATAACATTAAATTTACAATGTTAGTATAAATGATAATGTTAATAAATTTTATTATAATTTAATAAAAATTAAATATATTTAAAATTAGATAATATATATAAATATATATTATAATATTAATATTATGATTATTATCTAAATTATATTTAATTGGTTAAATATTAAATTTTGTCAAAAATATATAATAATACTTAACTAGTATTTTAAATAATTTTTAAAATTTATTATAAATTAATTTTAAAAATAGTATTATAATATAGAAAACTAATAAAAACATATATATGATTAATTTATTATGTTAAAGTTTTTATATTTTATTATAATATTATTATATTAAAATATAATTATGTTAAATACATTACAATAAATTTTAAATTTCAATTTATTTTAAATAATAATATTTAGATTATATTATATTTTCAATATTAATATTTAAATTTATTTAAAATATAAATGTTTAAAGTATATTATATTTTATTATATTGATATATCAATTAAAATAATTAGATTTTATTATAATATAATGTAAATAATAATGTTTAAATTATATTATGTTTTATTTAGTATATTTTATTATTAAGGTTAAAAAAATTTAAGTCTAAATTATAGAATATTTTAAATTATATTATATTTTGTATAATTTTGCTTAAGTTATATTATGCGTTATAGTTATTAAATTTGATTATTAATTTAATATCAAAATTTTATATTTTTTAGTTTATTATATATTAAATTAAAATATATTTATTAATTTTAAATTAATATTTTGATTATTATTATTATATTTAATTAAAATATATTTGATAATTATAGTTATACTAATGATGTAGTTAAAAAATTATAATGAGATGATTTAATTAATTATTATTTGTTAATTTATTAATGGTTAACTTATAATTTTTGTATAATTTGTAAGAGGAAATTTAATGGTATCTTTGTTACAATTTAGTTGCAATATTAGATCAGAGTCGAATAATTCATCATTCCTAACGTTGCAAAACATTTATATGTTTGAGCAAATTTGGAATGGAGCATTGAAACAAGACTTAAAGATTCATAGAGAAAAATTATTTCATGAAAGAGATAATATTCCACAGATTTCACCATAGATTATTGAGCATTTAAGGAGAGCTGACTTTTTAAGGAATGCTAAAATTCAATTCTTCTAAATTGATCCTCTTTTGATTGAAGCTTTGGTTGAAAGGTGGAGACCTAAAACACACACCTTTCATATTCCACTAGGAAAATGTACAATCACTCTTCAAGACATTGCAGAATTAACTAGTCTACCTATAAATGTTGTTCCAGTTATTGGAAGTACTTTGGCTCGTGTGTGGGAGTCTATTGTGATGGTACTTTTGGAAATTTCTTCACTCAAAAATGAAATGCATGGAGCCTTTGTGAACATGACTTGGTTGAATCAACATTTTTCCAATATAGAGGACTATTTGGATAATGAAGTTCAGTTGCATAGATATGTTTGTACCTATATTATTCAATTGATTGGTGCAGTAATTATTTGTGATCATTCGAGCAATAGAGTATCGCTTAGGTACCTTTCACTATTAGTTGATTTCGATCATTATGAGTAATATAGTTAGGTCAGTTGCTCTAGCATATTTATATTGTGAGTTGTGCACTACGACTAATTACGATAAGAAAGAAATATACGGATTTTCATTGTTGCTACATTTATGGGTTCGGGATAGATTTTCTCATATTGCTTAGGTTGAGTATACCATAATAGACTTTATACTTCGTATAGAGCTAGGTATAATAATTTTCAAGTTTTTTTTTTCAATTCAACACTTAAAATTATTGTCATTTAATATATTTACTTTTATAGGGGGAAGGGATGTTCTTTTAAGGTAGTTAGACAATATTTACAATTTTATAGATATAATTTTAAAACCATGAAATAAAAAAATGTAAGTAATTTATTTGTATGATGTTTAAAAATCATATGATAAAAATTATAAATTTATATACTTACTTTTGTATTGTTTTAATATGCAGATAAAATGATAATCATATGCAAATGTAATTCACCTATTGCCCAAAGCATGCAAAGACGGACATGATTTTTGGACAGCTGTTGGGCCATTATTTTGCTTTCATATTATAGAGTGGCACCAACCAGATCATGTTATACGATAGTTCAGAAGGTGTCAACATAATCCCCAACCCCCATGCCAACTAGAAAATATTCATGGATTGACATTAAAAGGAAAGTCAGATGATAACTAGGTTCGAATTTATGCTCCATTTCTAGATTTATGGAATAACAAGCAATAATTTATGTGCTTAGGAATGCTTGATGATGATGTGATGAGTGTTAATTCAGAATATATGAGACGGTACACACGTTATACAAGGAGATGGATCACAAGGGAATATACAATCAAAGGTCGAGTAGTAAGTCTAAGAAAAAGATATTTGGAATCTTCACAATTATATAAATATGATTCAATAATTTGTTGTTCTCTTATTTGTAGGTCGATCACGTAGAGTTAATATATTACATTACAATGGATATGACTTATTCGGGAAGAGAGTCCTTCCTACTCCTTATGGATCTCATTCGACAACATGCAGAAAATATGCTAATGATGTTCGAAGAAGAGGATCGTGTTGTGATCGCGTGAATGGCTGCACCAGTTGCTACACAAGATCCACCTCAACAAGAGGTTCATGCGGACATGCTAGATAATAGAGTTGAGTGGCAAGACCTTCAACATCGTTGTAGACGTTTGGAACATTAAACTCATACCATTCTTTCCTCTCCAACTTGATAGGAAGGACAATATTTTGTGCCATCGCAGGATGTACCACCATCACCATTGCCAACTTATGCATTTCTATCACAACAATTTAGTGATGATACATGTTTGTCATGTGCAGGACCTTTAAAAGAAGGTCCGTCTATTGCACCTAGTTGTTATGGACAAGTATTGTATGATGATATTACTTTTGAAGGTAGACTATCATCATTTCAATTAGGAGGTCCTTCGTTTAGGGTGGAGGAGAATTACCAACATTTGCTTGTTTCACATCACTTGATCTCCCATCTCCTAGGGCATTGTATGGTGTTTCTCAAACCTCACCTTTGACAAATCTTGGTTTTGGTAGAAATTTTTATATGTCATCTCCATTTAATCCCATGATGATCACATCACCTTCGCCCATACACACATATGTACACAGTCTAGATATATTTCAAGATTTTAGTGGTCAAGGAATCGACTTAAATACATACTTATCATCTGCATTCCATGATGGTGCTCAAATTGATGATGCTCAGCTCGATGTCACACAGTATTGTCGTCGCAATCCAAGAAGATCTGTGAGGGATAAAGGTGTTGATGATAACTAGTTTTACCTTTGGTTTATGTTTATTGACTCTTTTATCTTTACGTTTTTAATACTTTATGTCTTTAACTACTTCATATGTTTAACTACTTTGTTTGGATTATTATGGTGAACTTTTATTTGATTATTAATTTGTTCATTTAGATTATTATGTTGGACTTTATCAATAAATATGTTATGGTTATTAAATGATTTATTGTTAGAACAAATTGTTATGCCACAATAATGTAAGGAATACTAATAGTGAAGTAAACTTAATAAAATGCTAATGTAATATGACCAACCATTATTAAGATGCAAAACATTGATCAATCTTTACATCATCATTAACTATCATTTTGTCCTTGTCCTCTACGTGGTCATTGAGATTGATTATGACCAACCTCTCTACAAAGACGACATTGTTGTCTTGGTTATGATTCAATCCAATCCATTTCATTTCTTATACATGTAGACTTCGACTGACCTTTTCCTCATAATCTCTCCTCAGTTGGCACTAGTATCCATGAATTAACAACATTTTCGACTGTATTAACAGAATCCACAAACTGGTAAAAGCTCATAATAACAATAGTATATATAGCGATAATATGAGAGCATGGATATTTGAACAATTGAAATTTACCACATTGACAACATCCTTATGACAAACTTAGAGCTCATTTGTTACCACCGCATTGTGTGATGGGATTGAATACTTCAACCTCAAAAACGTGAATATTGTATGTCATATCTTTGCACTTGATGAGAATGTGCTTCTTCTTGATTTTTTTCCTAATGTAATCCGCTAGTTTACCACAATATCATTGATTTGAGTTAAGTTCTGTCTTAGTAGCTGCACCCATTTGCACAAAATATTTAACCAGACGGCTATACGTACATTTAACAAGAGTTGTAATTAGGAGATTACAAGCACCTTTTAAAATTTTATTGATCGACTCTGACAAATTTATGGCATGTGCCCATATCGTTTACCATGCTCATCGTAAGCCAAACCCCATTTTTCCTTTGAGATGCTATCAATCCATCTAACAATCTCTGAGCTACTTTGTCTAAAATTCTCTAACTTTTCGTCAAATATATGTTTACATGGTGTGTAACCTATCAAGGTTTAACAACATCATTAACAAAATATCTATTGACTATTATTAATAATGCAAGACTTCATAAACATAAAACATACCTAATTTAAGTAACTCACGCTTCAATTTTTTATCCTTGAAACGATGATCAATATTACTTGCAATGTTCGAATACAGTACACATGATAAGCACGTGGAGGTTGTCATCCTAGGTACTGATTGTTCACAACAGATTTGCTGCTTTGGTGCCGGTCTAAAATAAGACAAATCTCATCCATTTGTGTTGCGTGCTCCCGTAACAAGGCTAGAAGCCAACTTTATACCTCCAAAGTCTCACCCTCTACAATAGCAAATGCAATCAATAACATAGAATTATTATCGTCTTGAGTTATTTCTATTAATAATGTACCTCCGTATTTTCCATATAGGAAAGTTTCATCAATTTGAATCAATGATTTGCAGTATTTGAAAGTTTCATAACACTCCTTAAATTTCCAACAAAAAACTTTTGATACCGGTTGTCAATTTGTTGACCAATAACAACTTCAATCGTTTCAACTTTATATACCAATCCTAAGGAAAAATTAATCATGTAATGTAATCACCTCGGTAATATTGCATAAGAGTCATCCCAATCACCAAAAATATGAACAATCACTTTCTGTTTGGTAATCCATGCTTTCCTATATAAAATTTATACTCATACTAACTTTGTATTCTTTCTTGTATCAAAGATATGGATACAATGGGTTCTTAATTTACCATGCCTAAAGAAAAATAATTAAAATTTCATTAGTTTAACATATTATATTTTATAATAAATATATATTTGATTATATTTCATACCTAAAATGCATGAACATATGAAATCTAAGTCAAGTTTGCTATAATCTTGCGAAAATGATGCATTGACGCATGTGTGTAGTCCATCCCATTTTGTTACAAGCCATTTATCTATTCTTTTTCATTTGATTGCTCGCATTTGCCATGGACAACCATGCACGTAATTTGGACATTTCACATTAAAAAAAAACTTGGCTTTGATTCAATAACAATAAAGGTATGATGTACCTTCATTGAATAATGTTTAACTGTCATCTTGACCTCATCTTTTGTCTCAAATTATAACCCAACATAGAACGCATCTCCTATACACCAATTGGGAGGTGCATTGAATCCAAATAAATTGATATCTTCATCACCATGTTCCATACAAATGTTCATATAATGTGAAGAACTATTCTAAAAAGGTTCACCTTTTGCATAAATTATTTAAACATGTTAACAAAAACATTAATTTACAAGATATATTACATGTTTACCATTACTTGATTAGGTTATTCGTTCAAATTCAAATAAAGATAAACCAATTGAAGAAGATATCGACTACCTCTCATTTGATTAGGAGTAGGACTAGTACTCATTATTAAATTTGTTTGTTCTCCTTCATTTGAATTAGTTAGATTATCCTAGTCAACACCTTTGTCAATATCATCATTATCCTCACTACTTCACCATGTTGGTGGAAAATCATAATTTAGATCATCGCAATCATCATTTGATAGATTTATACCTTCATTAAAAGCTACTTACAAAAATAACTTCTTAATTAGTAAAAGTCTTAAAATAATTTCACAAAAATTGTCAATATTTATGCACACATACATCTATTAACTCACCAATTATTGAAGGTCAATCCTCTACAACTTCAGTATTAAAACCACAATGTTGTATCAACATTTTTGAACTACTAATCACATCAATCTTCACATAAATCTCTAATGCTAACATTAACGACTGTTGCTCATAAACATTAATCATGCATTTAACATCATCATCTTCACATATTTGGAAACCATTATATTCAATTTTGTGAGTTGAAATCAAAAACTTTCCTACTAAAGAAGAAATCACTTGATTTGATGAAAACTTCATGTCGCAACCGTAATTCCGACGAGACGACGAACTCGCTGAAATTTTGAAAAATGGATTTCTTTTGAATTAATGTGGAGTCGCCACCAAATTTTTATTCAAGGGAAAAATATTTGGAAAAAACCCTGACTTAAGAATGAACTTCTAAGTTCGGGAGTCGGTTACAAGTAAGGAAGGTGTTAGGCACCTTACTTGCCCGTTCCGAAGAACGGTACCCTTAAACTGAGTGTGTGATTTGAAAATGTTTGATCCCTTTAAAGTGAAAAATAATTTGATAGAGGTTAGCCTGACAGGACTTGATCCTGCTCCTACGTATTCCCCGGTGCAATGGGAAACTCAAGGCTTACGTAGTTCTAGTTTATGAAGGCTTGCCCTTCAAAAAGTGCTTGAGGAAAAATTGTTTGGTTTGTGAAGGCTTGACCTTCAAAATGCTTAAGAAAAGATTATCTTAAAGATCTTATTTTGAGAAAATGTTTTGAAGATTTTACTATTCGAAGGGAAATTTTAGTTTTAGGAGGGATCTTTGGCCCACTCATGTACAAGGCCCGAGGCGGCTAAGGCAGCACAAGGACCTATACGAACTACTAAACGTTGAACAGCAGGTAAACCGCCAGTTCCCCATTTAGAGCCCATCGCGTGAGGCATAAAATCCCAAAGCATTTAGAAAAGATATATATTTTATTTGAAAAAGACCTTAAGTCCACTTATGCACAAGGTCCGAGGCGGCTAAGGCAGCACAAGGACCTATACGAACTACTAAACGTTGAACAGCAGGTAAACCGCCAGTTTCCCATTTAGAGCCCATTGCGTGAGACCTCGAAAGTCCTAAAATACTTGGAAAAGGGTTTTTTAATTTTTGGAAAAAAGAAATATTTTGTAGAAGTCATCAATCTTTGAATAAAAAGAAGCTATAAAAGAAGATTTTTCGCTTCTTTGTATTTCCAGAATTTTCTGTATTTAAAAATTTTATGGATTTTCTGAATTTCCTAATTTTCTGGGAATCTTTATTAATTTCTGTATTTTTATTTAATTTCCTAAATTTACTATGTATTTATTTATTTTCTGAAATTTTTATTTAATTTCCTAAATTTTCTATGTCTTTACTTATTTTCTGAAGTTTTTATATTTTCTGAAATTTTTATTTAATTCCCTAAATTTCCTATGTTTTTATTTATTTTCTGGAATTTTGTTTATTTTCTGATTTTTTTTTATGTTGGAGGGTAAAATAGTAATTCATATGACAAGGGCAATTTGGTAATTTCAAACTGTGGGGTTTGCTGGGAATTATGGACTCTCCCAGGGGCAGAATAGAAATTCAGCATAGCAGGGCTTGTTGGGGAATTATAGGATTCTCAAGGGGTAGTATGGTAATTATGAAGACCATTCTTGTAAGCAAAAGAAAACTCGTGGGAGGCAAGGTTCGAACCCAGCACAGGAGCCTCACCAGCCAACTGTCTCACCATTTGAGCCATATCATCGACTAATCATCACTCTACAGGAACATTATATTAACTGGTTGGGTGGTGGTGACAAAGACAAATGCAAATAAAATGTGAGAAATGCATTTTGTGGGTATCGAAAAGCAGACCTGAAGGACACAACAGAGTACTTCTACCACTAGGCTAGCTTCTTAACTGAATACAAACTTGGCTCTCTGTATCTATAACTAGACCCCACACCCGGGTTTGTTTTTATGAAAGCGCGGGATTCGACCCATGTTATCAGAATAAGAGCATTCATGTAGATTCTGTTTTCTTCACATTTGAAAAGCCATACAATATTGGCGTCCCTTGATGTAGGGGGGGTATGCATGCATGCTGGACTCTCAAGGAGACATGGCATGGCCTCATCAAGGCCTGGAAGTCATGACAGTACACTTCGAGTCCCAGTGCAACAGTGAGCAAACCAAATTCTGCTCTTGAAGGCCTCACACTTTCATACCTCAGGGAAAGGGTTTACTTGAGACTGAAAGGGAGCACTAAAGATACCAGGCCATATAACAGAATTTGGCCCCGAAATTAATGATTTGCCAATAGGACTTTTAGCACCTCTGCATGATTCTACCTTCCATACATGAGGTATCTACTGAGTCCAATGTACTGGTCTGGTTTCAGCAAGTGGAGCTTGCCTCAAGGGGGACCAATTAGTCATGGGCTAAGGGATTACTCGGCAGCATTTTATTACACATTCGGATGGACATATGGTGCAGATTAACTTAGTTGAGACAAGACTTTACCATAACAATGGTCTCAGGTCAAAATGTATCACTAAATGAGATATGAACTCTCATGATTATATCAGATTCAATAACAGATCCATGATCATGATCTCACACTTTCATACCTCAGGGAAAGGGTTTAACCTTAATCTTCTGTAACTTTGGACTATATTGCCAAAAACTTGGTCAGGAATTTAAGTAAGGACAAGTTCCAAACCAATTCACTGGACATATCACAGGGCCTGATGCTGGGGCTACCTGGAGACCCTGCCCTTGCACCAAGCTGATTTAGTTACTGCCACTCAGGGGGTCATTTTGTGCATGATATAGAACCCTGACCCTACACTTATCGTTATATCCGAGTAGTCAAATTTCAAACCTGATTCTGTAGTCACAGTGTCAAGGCTTGCAATCTGGATCAAGTGACTAAGAATGCCTCCCTGCTAGGTCTGTCTAAGGATCATAGGAGCTATCCCATGGTTTGCAACTGGTAACCTTGTTTCTAGATTTCAAGAATCTTAAGTCCTGGTACAACCAATCAAACTAAGCTTAGGAGCAAGTCTTACTTTATGCTACGGTGGATCCTAAATTGTTTATTCAAGCACTGGCCTAAGTTCTTGGAGTCTGCATCTGCCCACAGGATCACCCCTAAAGCCACGATTGTACCTATTTGTTAGTGTCCTGGATTATGATTCTACTTTCAACTTCTGTATTCACACTAACAATATTAGCAGTCTCTATGTTTTGGCTCACTACTACAGCAGTCCTGAAATTCAGGCCTTGACATTAAACTCCTATCCTAAGGTTGGCCTACAACTAAGAGTTTAGTTTATGCAGGAGTTTTGCCAACAACATATTGATCAAGGGTTTTGGGAATCTTAGATCTGCTCCTCAGAATGGCTTACTGTTTGTCTCAGGGTTCCAAATGTAGACTTGTTTTGGATTATTCCTATGTGGGATTTACTGTTGTTAGTCTCTCCTAGGACAATAAATGATTCTCTCATGCTTCCCAAGACATTGCCTGATATCATTGGAGTGGAAACTTTTTCAATCCAGAGGCTCTTCAAATTGGACAAATTCTTAAAAGCTGAAACATTATGAAGACACACGTATGTTGAACTGTAGCCTGATATTACTAGTGCCCTCAAATTCATCGTTCTTATCAATGAAGGGAGGCAAGAAGTGTTCGGTGGATTTGAAATCAGTACTTCCCTATCCAGTTTGCATGTATTTGTCAGTGCAGTGGTGTGAGGGAATTCTCTTCTCTCATTGCCAATGGCTTGAAGTTTGGGATTGACTCTCTTCTACTTGTTGGGGAAAAATGATGGCATAATCAAGGTGGTGAAGAGCTCTCAGAGGTAGCATTCAGAACCAGTTTGGAATTCTGGACAACTCCTTGACCTTGAAGCTCACAGAACTCATACCAGCACTCATCTTTCTACCCACTTCAGCACCACCAGTTTTGAGAAGCTCCCCCAAGGTGTTCACTCTTCCCATCCAATTTTCACTCATCTTAACTTCTTTTGAATTTGACCCCACGCATGAATTCGATTGGTGTATGAGAAGATAAATAGGATGGTCAAAGAGTGAGTAAAATACTGTGTGCAGTTCTTTGGAGTCTCAGCCTCCTTAATCCAATGTGACACTATGCCTAACCTCATTTTCAACCCTGGATCTTTATGAGAAAATTGGCACATATGCAAGGGAATTCAACGTCTGCATTTTGACTTCATTAACCTTTTATGAATATCCTAAACTAGACTTTCTGAAACCAGACTCAAGAATTCAGAACAGGGGCATGTTCAAGCATCATTCACGCATCTCTATCTTATTCATGCAATATTAACATATAAGGGGAACAGGATGCTCTTGTTCCATGGCCAAGAACGATTCAGTTACACAAACACAAACATCAGATCAAATTCCTGGACGTCTAGATTTCTCAATCATTAATCAGATTACATACAAATTATCTTAGATGTTCTTGATCGTAGGAAAGTTAATAAAACTTCATACAAGAGCAGGTTTCTTGTTTCCCTTTATTGAAATGCAGCATTTCAAGAATTGAATCCTTTCAAAGACAATCAAATTCTCGTAGGCTAACCTGTTTGGTGGAACCAAATCGCCCCCTGTACCAGTTCAAAGTTCAGAATGCCAATGCCTTTCGTCTCCCCTGCTGAAGATTATGTGCTCACAGTAATGAACTTCTTGAAATCTTTTCTTGGCGTCTTTAGGGGGAGAAAATTGCCTATGATCCAGAATGCCCGAAAAGGATAGAAATCCCAAAAAAAACCCGCCCCTGTTCAACGCTTTTCTGCTTATTTTATAGGCTTCAGCAGGCCACCTCTTTTGCTTCTAATGTTTTTGTCCTTCTTTGCAAATACACAAAACTTGGCTTTTCTTTCATTTTGCATTTTCACCCTTTTCCTTTTTGGCCTCTTTTGCAAATTTTCCAAAAAGCAGAAAAATAAATAATTTTCATTTCATTTCTGTTTTCATTATTTTTATTATTACTATTTTTTCGTAAATTATTTTTTCTAATCAATTTTATTTATCTATTCCCACTTATTTATTCATTTATTCATTTTTTATTTTATTTATTTTTCTTTTGGTTCAAAATTTTCAGATTTTAATTTTGTTTATTATTATAAATTTTTATACTTTTTATTTGGTTGTTAAAAAAAACTTAAATGACTTTTCGATATGCATTTATGTTTTCATGTTTTGTTTTATGTTTTTACATTTCTGTTTTTACTTCCCTACTTTTCGTTTTTGCTTGTTTTCGTTTGTTGTTTTGAAAATTTTTGATTATAAATCTAATTCAATTTGAATTTCTTTATATATTGACCACCTTAAAAAGAGTCTCGGACATAATCGGGTGTTCTGATTTGCCTCTTTACTTATTTTGCCCGAATAACGTGAAACGTTCTGCGAGTTATCGTGGTAGGAAGAGAACGTAAGAGGCATCATTTTATGTCAGAGACGGTTGTACTTTTGAAAAAACTCAAGAATGACATAGAAGCCTTGAGCTTAGGTGTACGCATGGGTGACTTTACCGACTTTGTGTGTTATGATATGAGACTTAAAGAATATGGAAGGCACGTGTATGGAAGCTGAAAAGCGATAAATCTAAACTAGAGTGACGACAACATAGGCACTGAAAGCGATAAATCTAATCTATGGCGGCTGACAACATAGGCACAAAGCGATAAATCTAATCTACGAAGCGGCACGACAACATAGGCACAAAGCGATAAATCTAATCTAGGCGGCTTTGACAACATAGGCCTAAAGCGGTAAATCTAAGCTAGGGGCGGCTGACAACATAGGCCTAAAAGCGGTAAATCTAAGCTAGGGCGGCACGACAACATGGGCACAAAGCGGTGAAAGTCTAAGCTAGGCTGCTTTGACAACATAGGCTTGAGAAGCGATGAAATCTAATCTGAGGCGGCGACAACATAGGCCGATGAACGAATGCGAAGATGTAATGCTATGGCGCGACAACATAGGCATGAGTGAGCGAGGAAATGTCAAGATGCGATGCTTATGGCACGACAGCATAGGCCGATGAGCGAGATACGAGATGTAATGCTATGGCGACAACATAGGCGGTGAGCGAGAATGCGAGATGTAATGCTATGGCACGACAACATAGGCCGGTGAGCGAGAAATGCAGGATGTAATGCTATGGCCGACAACATAGGCCGAGTGGCGAGAAATGCGAGATGTGATGCTATGGCACGACACTATAGGCCGATGAAGCAGAAATGCGAGATGTAATGCTATGGCACGACAACATAGGCGAGTGTGCGGAAAATATGAGACTATGATGCTATGGCACGACAACATAGGCGATGAGCGAAATCGATGAGAAATAAACTTGCTGATGGCACGACAACATAGGCCAAGGTGCGGAAAGATGAAACTGTGATGCTATGGCACGACAACATAGGCCAAGATGCGAAAAAGCTAAACTTGATGAGGCACGACAACATAGGCCAAGGTGCGATAAAGTAAACTTGATGGAGGCGACAACATAGGCCAAGGTGCGAAGAAGTAAACTTGATGAGGCGACTGACAAGCATAGGCCAAGATGCTGAAAAAGTAAACTTGATGAGGCCGACAACATAGGCCATAGATGCGAGAAAAGTAAACTTGATGAGGCATGACTAACATAGGCCAAGGTGCGCAGAAAGTAAACTTGATGAGGCCGACAACATAGGCCAGAGTGCGAGAAATGTAAACTTGATGAGGGCGACAACATGGAAGCGAGTGATGCAGAAAAGTAAACTTGATGAGGCGACAACATAGGCCAAGGTGCGAAGAAAGTAAACTTGATGAGCTGCGACAACATAGGCCAAGGTGCGAAAGAAACTTGAGGAGGCACGACAACATAGGCCAAGAGTGCGAGAAAAATAAACTTGATGAGGCGACAACATAGGCCAAGGTGCGAAAAAGTAAACTTGATGAGGCACGACAACATAGGCCAAGGTGCGAAAAAGTAAACTTGATGAGGCACGACAACATAGGCCAAGAATGAATGATGCATTCTACCTTGCACTTGAGGTTTTTGCTTTGACGATATTTTGGGCAACCATCTTGCCCAGTTTGGAAATTTCTTGATAAGCTGAGAGACGTCTTGATTTGAAAGAATTTTGGGCGAAGTGTTTGCCTGATTTGGAAGATCTTTTGGCGGTCGAGGAATGCCTTAACTTGAGAGGATTTTGAGCGGCGCACTGCAGCGTTTTGGAATTCTAGAATTGAGGATTGCCTCAGCTTTGAGTTTCCTTGGGCACTTGTTTGCCTTATTTTGAATTTGGAATTGAGGATTGCCTCAAATTAAGATTTTGTGGGCAAAGTGTTTGCCCCAGTTTGAACTTGATGTTGAGGAATGCTGAGTGGATGGTGTGAAGCGGGGATGTTTGCCACAGTTTGATTCTTCGACGTTGAGGTGAGGATTGCCTCAACCTGAATTTTCGGGGAAAATGTTTGCTTTGATTTTGCTCTTGGTTGGTGAGGCGACCAATTAAATTTTGTGGGATCTTTGATTTGATCTTAGGAGTTTGAGGATAACTCAAATTAATTTTGTGGGCAAGCGTTTACTTGATTTGAATTAACTGAGAATTTAGGTAACCTAGAATTAAATTTTGTGGGCAAGCGTTTTTTGATTTTGACACTGATTCAGAATTGAGGGTAACCTCAAATTAAATTTTGTGGGCAAGCGTTTGCCCTTTTAAAAGCTTGATTCAGTTTTAAATATTAATTGGGCGATTTTTACACGGATCTTAATTAATTTTTGAAAAGATCGCGATGCTTGAATAAAAGATGTTTATGTGTTTGTCCCGAATGAGTGAAGAATATGATGTTAATGATGTGAATAAATGCTAAATGATGCGGGGGTTCTTATTTTAATGCTTGAAAAAAATTTTTTTTGAAACAAATGTCATGGGATGAATGCAAACCATGAAATAGTGTAAAACTTTTGTTACTCTTGATTTTTTATTTTTATGACACATCCTTTCTACAACTTATAACAAAGGTGAGTCGTAAGTCAAAAATCGGATTGATCGACTCAATTTCGATGTTTTGGTCAATCTCTTGGCTTCTCATCAGCTTTGGAACTTTTCTTTTCAGATCTTTTCGAGATCCAACAATGGTCAATAGTATTGAATGATACACACTCCTTTTTGTTTTGGTGGCCTCGTGAGTTGTGGAGAAGGTCAATCTTTGAGAACAATCTATCGTGTTGCGATGGTCAAGGATTCATCCGGCTTGTCATAACTTTTCAAAATTAATCCTTTTTTATTTTTACATTTTCACATCTCCTTTTGAACACTTATTTATTGAGGTGTGCGAAATGGTTTATGGATGGTTAATGAAAAGATAGAGAAAGTTTGCAAAGGATGTTTGAGGTAGTGTTTGAAGAAAAAAATGACAAAAGGTGTAGGTTTAATTGCCCAAAAATGGCACCTTCGATGAAGAATATCAATCTTTGCTTTTCATAATCTTGATTGTCAAATTAACCAAACTTGAGAAATGGACAAAATTTTGCCCCGATTTTAGGAAATATGAGGTGCAGAAATGTCATGTTGTCTAGAGATTCTTGGATTGACCTTAATTTTGCCTGGGTTGTTCTTTTGAGTTTTCAACCCAGCAGGTCTTTCATTTAGCCCTAACCTTTGCCTGGGTCGCCCTACGGTTTCGACCTAGCGGGCTTTTGTTTGATTATGCCTAACTTTTGCCTAGGTCTCTTTTGAAGATTCGTTGACCTAGTGGGTCCTTGCTTGATTGCGCCTAACTTTTGCCTAGGTCAGCCCTTACGGGTTGTCGACCTAAGCGGGCCTTATGCTTGGTTGTGCCCAACTTTTGCCTAGGTCGTCTCTTGAGGATTGTTGACCTAGCGGGCTTATGCTTGATTGTGCCCTAACTTTTGCCTAGGTCTCTTTTGAGGGTTGTCGACCTAGCGGGCTCTTGCTTGATTGTGCCTCAACTTTTGCCTAAGTCGTTCTTGACGGATTACGACTTAAGCGGGCTTTTGTTTGATTGTGCCCTAACTTTTGCCTAGGTCTCTCTTGAGGATTGTTGACTCTAGCGGGCTCTTGCTTGATTTATGCCCTAACTTTTGCCTAGGTCTCTTTTGAAGGTTGTCGACCTAGCGGGCTTAACTTGATTGTGCTACTTTGCCTAGGTCACCCTACGGGTTTTCGACCTAGCGGGCCTTTGCTTGATCCGATTTTGCTCTGAATTGTTGTTAGCAAGCGCAAGACCTTTTACATCTTGACTTTGATCAATCATTATTTTGAACTTTAACCCTACTTTTGCCTGGATTCTTTTGGCTTTTAATCCAGCGGGCTTCTCTTCTTCTTGAATTTCATGTTTTGACCTTGATTTTGCCTGGATTATTATTTTGCTTTAATCAGTAGGTCTTCTTCTTTTCCTTGAATTTTGTATGTTGAATATTGATCTTGCCGAGGATCATCTTGGTTTCTAATTCAGCGGATCCTTTCTTGCATCCCTAAATTTTGCCTGGATTTAAACTTGATTCCAGCGGGATGTTTTATTTGACAATACACCTTGAATGGTGATCTAGAATCCCTTGTTGTTTATTCTGCCTTCTCATTGGGCTTTTCTCTTTTAAGCTTGATTAATCCGACATTCAAGATTACTTATTACAGCACTAGCATCCTCACCAATTGGTATTTTATTGCTTGGGTATAGGAGTAAGAAGTGGGTTGAAGAGATAAAAAGAATGGTAAATTTTTGGAAGCGAAGCAAGCACGTCAAGTGATATGAAAATATTTTATATTTATTCATTACTATGACATAAAAGATTAAATTTTGAAAAAGATTGCATACTTACGAGTATCTCGATGCTTGATTTTGGCACAAAGCAACTCGGTCTATTGTTCTCATTTCTTAGCCACTGGATGAGCTCTATGATTCAGCACTCGATTAGGAGGATTTTCCAGTTCCACGCGCATCAATCGCTCAGACCTTATGCTTCTTGTAACTGGCATTTGAATTTATCACGACTTGCGATAAAAATGTACATATGGTATTGGTGACGTATCTACTTAGGTATGGTGGTTTCTGAGGTTTCAGTAGAAAGGAACCACCATGATCTTCGATTAACTGAGAAAATACAGGTCATTGAAATGGATCAAGCTGAGCTTGAGATCTTTCTCCTTTTTCTCGAGTTTGGCTAGAATTTGAGCTCACAGGCTTGATTTGGACCGCATGCGCATGGTCGTTTATATGGTAAGTGATATGGTAAGTGTGTATGGTGTGAGATCGCCTCTGACTTAAGCCAGCATTATAAGTTACGACCGCCTCTCTTTCAGAAGGCATCAACCGTCTGTATACAGCGTGATTTTTCCTGACGATGCCACCATCCTTTCTCCAACGATGGCTACATCTGAGAAGCTAGAAGTTATAATTTACCATCTTGCTTAGCATCCTTTTGGAGTGTGTCAATGAATGTGCTCGACCGGCTCTTTCTCGGATAATGGAGGTTGTACTTGAGCGGCTAACTCCCTCCATCTTTGAGCATCATTGCTTAAAGGTCTCATCTCCTTTCTTGGCCATGATGCAGAGTTGGGTTCGATCGGGGGCCATCTCCATGTTGTACTTGGTATTGTTTGAGGAAGGCCTCAGCCGGATCCCTCCACGAGACGGATGTGGGTCTCGCTCAGCTGTGTATACCGGTTGGCGACAGATCCGGTTAAGGCTGTCTTGAAAGAAATGGACAAGCAGTTTATCGTCGTGCATGCAAGGAGACATCTTCCTGCAGTACATGGCCAGGTGGCTCTTCGGGCAGCTAGTTCCTTGATACTTCTCGAATTCAGGAACCTTGAATTTGGGAGGGATTACTATGTCCGGAACCAAGCATAGGTCAGCTGCGTCTCTGGCTTCATAAGTACTCCCTCAATTGCCTTGATTCTTTCCTCTAGGATTCTCCATTTTTTAATGTCCTCATTCGAAGGATGACGTGGGTATTCCTCGGGCATAGGGTAAGGTTGGAAAAATGGTGTGTGCAGGGATGAGGCCACTTGGGTGAACATAGGGTGCGTTCCCCAACGGCTTGCTTAGTAGGCTTGTGAGGTGGTGTTTAGTGGTAGGTTATGTGTTTGGGCTTGTGTTTGGGCTTGTGTTTGGTTATATGAGGGTGCATGCCCATGAGGAAACCCATGATGAACTCCTTCGGTTGGCGGAGGCATAGTTGATGGTGGAGTGAAGCCAGGAGGGTGTGATAGGTCAGTTGTTTCTTTCGGCAAGGATTTCATCGCCTCCTTTTGTTTTGACAATTGGATGGCCTCCATTAACTTAGCACTTGCTCTTTCGGTGATTTGACCTCATTTCTCGGCTCCTCGTTTTGTCTCTCCAGCTCAATCCATGACTTTTGATTGTGCACGAGTCCTATAAGGATGTCGAGGAAGTTGTGTTTCTCTAATTTTACTGTTAAAGTTTGAAAATTAATTTTTTTGAAAAATAATTTGAATGCAAAAATCGTGAATGATAAAGATGTTGATGCAGTGAGTATGAATATGTGGAATGATTTTTTGAAATTCTATGAATGAATGAATGAATCAATGCTTTATGCAAATAATTTTATGATTTTTGAAGTTTGACCATTTGAAAATAAATTAGAGTTGTTTTATCTATTCATCTTTTTGATGATAAATTCATGATTGAATGAATGCATGAATAAGTTTTAGATACTTGAAGGTTGACTATTCGAAAATAAGTCAGAGTTGCTCTATTTATTGATTTTAAACAAATTTATTTTTTGGAGTTTTGGTATTTTTTATTTTGTTAGAACAACCTTTAGTTTTATTTAGAAAAAAAACTTTTTAGTTTTGCTAAGAATCTTTTTAGAAAGCATTCTTTAGGTTTTAAATTTCATTTTCTCTTTTTGAATCTTTTCATTTTTCAATACTTTCAAAAGATTGTTTTCTTAAATTTTCTATTTCTAAGACATCCATTTAAGTTTTCTTTAGAGTCTTTTCAATATTTTCAAAATATTTTCCTAATTTTCTTAGGAATTTTCTCCTTCTATTTCGGTTTTCTTGATTTTTATCTTGATTTCATTTTTGTATTTCCCCAATTGTAGCCTTCAAATCGCTTGTATCTTGAAAGGGGTGTGTGTGCCCTCTTTATTTCTTATGTAGGTTACTGTCCTAAGGATCTATGGCCTTTTATATGAACCTCTCAAAGGTGGTTAATAATCACTGGGGTATAGAGATTACTACTAGAGCCAAGTTCAATCCATAATGCTAACCTGACGATAAGAAGTAGCCACTAGTTGTGGGGCGTTATGAATAGGAGCCTTCTCAGTTGGGATTTTCATGATAGCCACACGGGACGTAGGCCCCGGCGTGACACCACTAGATCCCTCTATCCTGCGTAGCACTCCGGACCGGGTGTAGGGCCCGACTCATGATAAATGCACATGCGATGTATGAGGGCACATAAATTTGGGATACTGCAATTGGGGAAATCGCCACAGGATATATGAGCAATTTATTGTTTGTCCATCCTGAGGGTTATACGGAGAGAATAAACAAATAAACAACAAATAAGTAAACAGAGTAAATGAATCGTGAACAAA
>JAMKYM010000547.1:0-51632 GCA_026541065.1 Canavalia ensiformis
CTGCTTAAATAACTATTTTACCACCTTATGATATACATGTTACATTGTAGAAGAGTGGTTCCAAAGCCATAACTTCAAACCAGCTTAAAATATATTCTTTTTTTTTTTTTTTTGTGCAGAGTAATGAGGCTATAATAGAAGAATGCGCTCAAGAGGTGTCTAACTTCACAAACAAAGAGCGAGAAATAGGTGTTATTTCTGCTGACAACATTATTGTAACAGGGCGAAATGAAGAAGAACCAAAGAAGGAATTTGTTGGAAGAGCTTCCATTTCTGAGATGCCTGCCATAGCAGCTTCACCAACAGATTCAGATATGATTAAAGGGTCATTTCCAAGTCTCTCGAATATTCCTCTGCCTAAAATACACTCAAATGTGAGTTTATTATAATCTTTTCTCTGTAATGTCGGTGGAAACAAATGGCTTGAGAATAATGCCTCTGTTCTTATCCTTTAATTCTTACAGGAATTGGTAGATGGACAATTACGGGGTGAACCATGTTTAACAAACCAACAGAAGCTACTTGGAGAAACCGTATGTACCGTTGAAATTCGGTAGATGTACAATCAAATGACTATATATTTAATGTAAATAATTTAAAAGAAAATGAATAGTAGAATAAGAAACAAGAGACACTGAAAGAAGTCACAATAATCTTTCATTAATAATTTTCTGAAAAGAGATACAAACAAAAACAACCGTAGAAAATGTAGAAGTCTATAGTGTACACACACATAATCAAATTCTAAAGAAACACTAGTTATTACCATAAGTATGAGGCAAATCCGTAGTCATCCATTTTGTATTGCATGTATATCTTAGAAACAAACGTCAAGTCTGCAGCTTGTTTAACTTTTGTGTTACATAGTGTCTCAAAGAAATAGTGGATCAAAGTACTCAAGAGGATTATAAGTTAGAGAAACTACAAGAGCAACTTATCCTCTGATTTGGAAACCAGAAACAAATCACCAAGACCATTACTTGCTTCCCTCCGAAAGACGTCCAACTGATATGATTATTTTGAATTTTAAAATGGAAATGGAACTATGGAAGTGTAGTCCAAAATTACTTTCTTTTTCTTTTGTGTAGAGTATTAAGAGAGGTGATGCAGGAGAAGCTACATCAGAAAATGCTAAGATGGAAACTTTGTCAACTCATTTGAAACCAGTTATTTCACAGCCAGACCCATTAGTTACTCCTCAGCATCAATCATATCCACATGTAAGTTTATTGAATGTAATTGACCTTTCCAACATGTTGGTAAGCTTAAAACAATGTTTCCTTGTTTGTTATTCCTTATCTACGATAGGAATAGGATCAACAAATTGACGTACTTAATTTGACTCCTTACACTTTTATACAATGATGCAGTGAAAAATTTGTTGTTTGGCAACTATTGTGGCTTATTCTAATATGTTGTGTTATTCTTTTCTTTGTGTTCTTCTCAGAGTGAAATCGGACTAAGCCAAACTGAGACATACATTAATAAAGAAAATGAAGGTCATCCTGATCCTATAAATATTCAAGACTTAAGGGATGATGATCTTATCAATTTATTTCAACCTGAGGAGGAAGATAACTTAGTGGTTAAGGTCCTTACCGATCTGGAAGAATGTCTAAAGATGCCTCTAAAGGACATAGCTAGCTGTGAGGCTAATAGCCTTCGTCTTCTGAAAGCTCTTAACTTCTTGTCTCGACTTTCTTTAGAACATGTTACTCTATCAGATGGACTTAAAGTTATAATACATTCTCTGCACAAAGAGTTTCCAAGTATTCTATGTTCCTTCAAGCAGGCCTTTGCGACCACGGACAAATTTGCAGTGCTTGAAGAAAAAGATAAATCTATAAAGGAAGAACTTGCCAAACTTTCCAAGGCAAAATATTTTATGGATGAAGCTCAAAAAAAGGAGGCAATGTTGAAGGAACGAATGAATAGATTGGAAAAAGAAATGAAAGATTGTGAGGCTGACTTATCATCCCTTCAAGAGGAAAAGAAGAAATTTGTTGCAGAAACCAGGGGGTACAAAAAGGAGTTTGAAACTCTAAGAAATGAGAAGTCTCAAATGATGGAAGATCAAAGAAAAGCTCGGCAAAAATTATTTGAGGCCGATTATAAATGGTCGGTTCTATGCAGCCAATTTGAGAACAGCCGCATTACTGCTAATAATTCCTCTTAAGGATTTTTCTTTTCTTGTTTGTTACTTTTTTAAATAATTATTTTCAATAAGTTGTGGAGGCTACTGCATTATCAATTCAGCACTCATGTTTTATGTGGATTTTTTATTAACAAAAACCATGAAGACATGCAGTTACTATACTATTCAGTATTTTGTTTTTGCTTGTGTATGCTTTGAATAGTGGTGTTAGTTGTGGAAAAACTTTCCCTTAGTTTGGTCGTTCTCTTGTTCTTTGAAACAAATGGAAAGAATGAGAAGTTTTCTTTTTCTAAGATCCATCTATTTATCTATTTCCTAAGTTTAATCTTCAATGTTTCATTTGACCAAATCAACCTTTCCTTGAGTTGTCTTCTGGTAAATGAAACTTTTCTTCCCTCTGTTTTGAGATTAGGTGTTTCACTTGATTGCATGTAACTCTGCCCTTGGAATTGAAAGCCTGTTTTTGGGTTTAGTTTATGATTCCAAGTAGCTAACATGAACATAAACAAACCAACAGTTAGCTATAGCCTACCTGTGTGGCATTATGTACAATTGCATCAGTTTTTATATTCCTTATGATTGGTTTGATCTTAAAGTCTTAAACAGTGTTATGGCTTCGCGTAGTGAAAACAGAAACAAGAACGAAATCAAGATTCAAGGTTGAAGCAGTAATAGGTAGCACATAACAGCAATTAACGATGGTATATTGATTGGCATGCAATGATTCACTCGGATACAAGAGATGGGTTAGCAAAATTGATTTTCAGACAGTTCCAAAAATGATATACTTCAACAATACCTCGCAACACTTTCGAGGTTTGTGGTAATTGAAGAACGAATAGAACCCTTGCCGGCATGGATTCGCAGACAGTAGTCTTTATATTCAATTTTATCTTAAAATACATTTTTTATACTTTACTTGATTAATTACTGTGTATGGTCATTAAAAGTAATAATATGATAAAAAAATATTATTATTGCATAATTATTGAGCAACAGTACAATTAAAATCAATGGTTAACAATTATTTATTATGACAACTTTTAAGAAATTAAATGTAAAACTTGATAAATTGGCAAGTAAAAGCAGAGCCCCATTATTCCTTTTCATATCAAATTCCTAATTGAGTAATTGTCTAAATTTTTTTATTTCCATCTTTTATTCTTTGAATTCTTTATTTTAAGTTTTACCCAACAACACGTATCTTTGATAAAGTTAAAAGTTAAGATATCTTTAATCCGATACTTCTTATATATAATTTAATATTAAGGATTTTGAAAACTCTCTTTTACTACTTCCAAAAGAGATATATTTACCCGCCGCTAAAACTCACCGTAGAAATCGTAATCAACGGAAGATAAAAATAAAAATTAATAACACAATCAATAATATAATAGAAAGACAATAAAAAATGTATTATATAAAATATTTTATATATTCATTATACAAATAAGGCAGCTCTGTTGTTTTCTTACTATGATTAACAGCTCCATCTCATCCTCTTGGCTGACTAGTGATCCGTAACAATCAAATTTTTTAATAAACAAATTTTAAAACTAACTGTTAATATTAATTTTATTGTACGATTGAGAGATAAGAATTATTATTAAATAAAATAACAAATAAATCATAATATGTATATTAATTTCAAGATAAAAATAGTGAACAAAAAGTAGATACTATTATTCTGTTCCTTATTTTATATATTGTTATAGATTATAATAAAAACTATTTTGAAATCATTGGTATTTTAACATATCAAATTGTTGTCACAAATTTTTTTACTAATATTTAATGTATGAAGAGGTATACATTAATTCATTAATTATTTTTAATCGTATATGTAGAGAGCTTGAAGCTTATATTATTATTACTTTTGGACTTGGAGTAGCAGTAGTTAAATATAAGTTTTTGCTAGCATGTCAAGTCTACAATTTGAATATATAATATTAAAAATTAAATTTGTTTAAAATTGTAGTCCACTATTTCTATTATCAACCGTCATAACATCAATTAACATTTAATTTATTTTAACTTATATATTTAAAATAATATAATTTATATTTGTATTACATTAATATTACTACATTTCATTTCACATCTTTTTTCATTAAATCTCACACTACCTTAGATTTCTTTCTTTAAAGTATTCATTCTCTGAAAAATTGTAGAAATATTTTATTCGCTTTAAATCTTGATGTTTTTATCCATTTATTTTAATATTTTAATATAATATTTAATACTAATATATAATAAAAATATTAAAATTATTTAACTCTCATTTATAACCATGAGATGTATAAGTATAATGATTAATTTTATTTAATTTCTTAAATAACTTTTTGATATCTATATTTTTGCACTTTTATAAATTTGATTCTTGCCAAGTTGTTTTATGGCTCTAGTCTCTTGTTTTTTAAAAGACTCATTTTTATTCTCATCGTTGGCTTTATCACTCTAACATATTAATAATCTAACAAAATTATAATTAATTTTTTTCTTTTTTATAATAATTAATTTTATTTTGATAAATAAATAGATCGACACATATGGTTGGATGATTAATAAATAAACAAGTAAATCTCTCTCTCTCTATATATATATCAACGGTTAATACAATGCAGTAACAATTAATACAAAAGACCAGGACTTGGGTCATTTATAATGATGGGGGACCTGACTACAATAACGAACTAGTTGAAGTTGTTTGCATGGTAGTGAATCTTTCTTGCTTTTGTCTATTGCATTGTTCATCTTGAGTGATGCGTTGTTTGTAGTAAAACATAATATTTTAAAATTTAAAATAAATTATTATTTAAAATATAATTATAATTCATTAATTATCTGATTAAATTGTAATAATTAAATTTTTAATATAAATTTTATAACAATTTTTTATTATTGGTTTTAATTCTTATTTTTTTAATATCTGATTAAATTGTAATAATTAAATTTTTAATATAAATTTTATAATAATTTTTTATTATTGATTTTAATTTTTATTTTTTTAAATGTACATGAGTGTGATTAATTATTAATTTTAAATGTTTGTTTAATTTTTATTTAAATTTAAAATTTAGAATTAGAATTTATTTAATTAAAAAATTTAAATAATATTTAATTATATTTATTGATAAACTAAATTTTTAAAAAGTCTTATTTCACGTAAAAAAAATATTATTTCCATTTCAAGATATTTAATATTCTCAAAAATTACTAATCGTGATTTTTAAATTTATCATTTTTATTTATTCTATTTTTTTTACTAAAAAAATAATTGTTAAATTTTAGAATTTTTCATAAAAATATTATCACATATCTCGATCTAGATGACATCTAAATTTTACAAAAATTTTAATAATTTATCAATATTTTCTTGATAAAAGTACACATGCTTTGTTTCTTAAAATTTTATTTATTTATTTATTATTTCTACTAATATTATATTTTACTATACATATATTAATAAATTTATTATATTTTTAAGTGATGTAAATTTAATTATATATATAATTGTATATTTTATAATTTATGTTTTATATGTAAATTGGAAATTGCATCATTATACCTTTACTATTTTTTTATTAAAAATTAAAGTTACTGTTCAATTTATATAAATTTAATGTAAATTCTATTAAATGAAATGTTATTTTTAAAAAATTAAATTTGTTAACTACCTCCATATATATATATATATATATATATATCTAAATTTATTGTATATCATACATATTATATTTAATTTAATAATAATAATATAAAAATAGATAAAAAAATATGTTTCGTTTTATTATATGATATGAAAATTTTGAAAAAAAAATTTGATGGGTTGATTTGTATGTTTTATTTTATTGAAATAACATAATATTAAAAATGTTAAAATTAAATATTGAATTATATAAAAAAATATCTTATTATTAAAAAGTTATTATGAAATATGTTTGAACGAAGTAAAGATTATATTCTTCAAAAAATTTTATTTTATAAACAATATAAAAAAAATACGATTGACTCTTTGTAAGAAAATATTATTATTTATTAAAAAAATGGAATGATGTATTTTAAAAATACAACAAATAATAGATAACAATTTTAAATATGTTTTATGTTATATATTTATGATAACTTAATTTATTTAAATATTTTGTATTTGTTTATAAGATTAAAAGAATTATTATTTTAATTTATTTAAACATTTTGTGTTTGTTTATAAGATTAAAAGAATTATTTCAAAATAATAGAGAATAACTTGTATAAGTGTTAAAATATCATGAATAATATAATAAAATAAAAATATCATTTTAAAAAAATTATAATGATGGTAAAGCATATATTCATTTGATTATATGTCAAACAACTGGCACTTTGTGTCAATAAGCACTCTGCATCATATTGTTAAATTTGTGCTTGTATGATTCATTTACATAACACTACGTACTGATATCTACTTCTCATCTCATTTATTAGAATTTTTATCACATTTAAATTTCATATTTAAAATAAATTACATAAAAGAATAATCCGTTTATTCTTACAAATAATCTTTAAATCAACAATTTAATATATTGATAACTTCATCAATTTACATTTTGAAAATTAAATTTTAAAACATCATAACTTATCATTTGCACTTTTTTACGGCAGAATGTAAAATTTTATATTTTAAAATTTTGATTTCATTGTAATAACTATTTTTATTTAATGTAATTTCTTTTTTTTTTAAACGTCACATATTATAATTTTCATCATTTCTGGTGTTAGCTCACACGTCATCCTCATCTTTTCCTTTTTCTCCAATCCCCAACCCACCCTCTGCTTTCCCATTCTATCATCATTTATCATCAAAATCATCCCCACAATCCACAAACACATTTAACAGTTAACATAACATATTGAATCATATGCTTATATCCATGAAACCCACACGTCATGGCATCATTCTTTCCGTCCAAATCGTGATCATAGGCTCGCTGTCCATTCCCATCGCGACATGCACAAACTACGATACCTTACATTTGTCATGTTATTACTATGTCAGTGTTGCTCGAGCAATTACCGGTGAATTTATGTCCATGATCGTATAACTATAAAATATTCATAATTATATTATTCAATCTTAGTTTCAATTCTAAAATCAATTTTCTAATTATGAAGAGGAATACAAATTCAATTTATAAATGACCAAATTATAGGAACTTATAATCAAATTTAATAAAAAAATAATCTCGAATACATATAATATATCCGAGTTACACAGGTTCAGTGTTTAACTCGACGTGTTTGTCCTTCTTCCTTAATACATAACACACGTAACAGAACAATGTTTACGTTGGCAACGCGATGCGAACAATAGAATGTTTCTTTTTATCATTTAACATTTTGAATACTTTGAAAAAAAAAAAAAAAGATCTAAAATGAGTTTGTACATCTTATTAGCAAATTGTATTATTTAATAGGTTTACCAACCAAACCCACTTGTATCAGATCGATCTCACTCCTGTTCAGTGTGTGGCATGCACAAAATACACAACTTTATATTTGTCATTACACAGTTACATATGAATTTATATCCATCCATAGTTGTATAACCTTAAAGTCTTAAACTACCGAATATGGAAGAAGAAAGGTGAATGAGATTGGAGAGGAGGAAGAGGGAGAAGTGAGGAGATGGAAGAGAATAGGAAAATGAGAGGAGAGGAAGAGTAACAAAGGAGGTGAAAAGAAGATTGATACTTTCTTTTGGATGAGAGAAAATAGAAAGAAGAAGAAAGAAAACAAAATTAAAAAATAAAAATAAATAATTTAGATAAATAAGAATAGAAAGAAAACGAAAGAAATTTTTTTTATTAGATCAATAAAAAAGAAATAAAAAAATATATATTTTATTTTATATAAATTTTAAAAAATAAAATTTAATTTTAAAAAATAATTTTTTATTATATTATTTTATTAATATAATATTTATTATTTTATTTTATAATATAATAATTTTAATAATTTAAAATAAATAAATAAAATTTTTTTATTCACTCTTCCATCTAACAGGATTAAAAATTATGTGAACCTATAGAAAATATTTTTTAATTTATTTTCAATATATAAACAAATAATAAAAAAGTTTATTTATATTTTTTCTTATTCTTTTTTCATCCAAACAAAGTGTAAAAGGAAGGTAGGATTAAAAATTTTAAAATTTTGGATGAAGATAAAAAAAAAAAATAACATTTATTAATATAAAAACTATTACAAATCTTATATTATGTAGATGGTAGAAGAAAAGTTAATCATACATATATAAACTAACAACAACTTTAATTTTTGGATTAAGTTGAATTTTGACCTAATTTTTAACATTTCATCATGCATATATATAAATTAAGAAGAACATTAACATAACAACATATCTTAATCTATTACAATTTTTCAAGTTTCACAAATTTGGTTAACAATGAAAAATAAAATATATAATTTAAAAAATAAAAATTGGGAGGTAAAATAAAATAATATAAATATAAAGATTACAAATTTATTTAAATTTATTATCTTTATTTTATAAATGAATAAATTGGTTATATTCATACACAGTTTATTAATAAATAAATAACATGGTTCCGAACAATTGTAGCATACGGTTGATTAATAAATAAATAACATGGCTTAGGACAATTGTACCATGCACAAACGGGCAAGCTCACAAGTCTTCCAATAACTAATAAAAGAAGACTAAGACTTGTATTTTTATTTTATTTTATAATAATAAATTTTGTTTTGATAAATGAATAGATCCTTAATAAATAAACAAAAAAATCCATATACATACAGACACGAACCATATAAAATAAAAATATATCAACGGCTCAACGGCTTTTTCTATAAGACCAATCATTCCAAGACCAAGACTTGCCTTTTTCTATAATGAAGGGTGAGCTGGCTACCAATAACCAACAAGTTGGAGTTGGGAGTGGGTCTTTCTTGCTTGCTGTTGTTGATCTTTGAGTGATGCCTTTCGTCTCTCTTTCCCTTCCAATTGATCTTTGAGTGATGCCTTTCGTCTCTCCTTCCCTTCCAATCGCCATAGCTAGCAGCTGTACTTCCTTCAGAATTTTACTCTTTTCCTACTCACAATTCTTATTTTATGTTTCATCTCGTAATTGAAGCATCAATAGTTCCACACTTCTCGTATTCTTCTGTTTAGCATGATATCAGATTTCCTTATTGTTAGAGGTAACAATGTTTGTAATTTACTTACTTTACATCAGCTTTTAAGTAAATAAAGAATCATCTAAACTAATGATAAAAATAAATTATGATTTAAGTCTACATCGATTTGAATATAATATTAAATATAGTTTAATTTAAGTTGATTTTTTGTAACTTAAATTAAATTAATTTTTGGATCTAATTTTATCTGTTATGTATCATACATGTAAAAAATCAAATGCATAATAACATAATAAAAAATATATTCAAATTTTTAAATATCTCATCATAAATCACATTATATTGTTTAAAATTATAAAATATTTGTTGAAAGAATTTTAAATTTTTAAAAAAATATACATACATGTTCATACATAAATTGAAAAATATATTTTATAGTTTAAAAATCATAAAATATTTGTTGAAATAACTTTAATTTTTTTAAAAATATAAATACATGTTGATACATAAATTTAATAATATATCCAGTAAATTATTACTTCTTTTATAGACTTAGGATTTTATTTCTTTTATCTATTCTTTAATTTATTCTTTCGTATAAAATATTAAAGTTCAGCGATCATAATATGCTATATAAGAAGGTCGAATCAATAATTTTGCCTTGTATTTACAAATTATTCTTAATATTAAAATTATTATTAATTTATAGGATTTAAAAATTATTCTTAGGTAGAGTCGGAGATATAAGTTGATCTGCTGCACTGGATTTAAAAAGTTCATAAAATTTGACAACTTAAACTTTCAATTTCATGATCTGAAAATATCTCGAAATATTTTGTCTGTTTTAATTTGTTATCTGAAGGAACTTATTGATTTTTTTCGTCGTAGACTTGATACTCCTATACCTGGAAGAAATTAAGGGATGTTTGGTTTGCTAAAAGTCTTTGGTATTTTTATTTTCTTCTTTCTTTTTTATTTACTATCATGAAAAAAAATGAAAATAAACTTGTCTTTTCGATCTTGTAAAAGGATGCGAGGGATATAATATTTTGTTGTGAGGTATATCATCTTCTAATAACATATCTGTGAATAATTTGTGATGCGCTGAACTTGTTGTAGATGACGAGTATTCTTACTGATTGCGCGAACAACATTGTGGGGAGAGTAATTAATCTGATAATAGATGAGAGTCGTAATGTGTGTTGCTTCAAGTGCATTGTCGATGACTTTGAAAAGGAAAAACCAGAGTTGGAAGCCAAGTGGAGGAGTATCAGCAAAGACATTGAAGATACTAAGAGAAGAGCTGATGAGATTCGAGATGATGTTATACATTGGGAAGTTGAAGCTAAGAAGCTCATTGATGAGGACACCAAAACAAAAGTGTCCTGTTTTGGGGGATGGTGTCCTAATTGCATTTGGAGATATAAGAGAGGCAAGCAACTTACACAATTGACAAACGATGTTAGAACACTCAAGGCAACCAACTTCCCATGTGTTGGACGTTCTCCTCATCTTCTAGATGCGGAAATCCATTCTTCCCAAGGTTTCATTCATTTCAAAAGCAGAGAGTCAGCATACAATCAGCTTTTGGATGCAATAGCTGATGACAACAACTACATCACTGGACTCCATGGAATGGGTGGAACTGGAAAAACTACACTTGCCAAAGAAGTGGCTAGAAAACTTGAAGAATCTGGAAAGTTCGATTCTGTGGTCTTTGCCACTGTGTCAAATAATCCAGATATAAAAAAGATTCAAGATAGTATTGCAGGAACCTTAGGATTGTCGTTGAAGGATATGGATGAATGGAAACGACGCAGCACAATATTGAAGAGGTTAACCGATGGAAAAAACATTCTGATAATATTAGATGATGTGTGGGAACATATACGTTTTGAAGAGATAGGGATTCCTTCTGGTGATAGTCACAAGAATTGCAGAGTTCTTCTCACCTCACGTGATGCAAGATTGTGCAATTCAATGGGATGTTCAAGGCTAATTCAAATGGGGCTTTTGTCAGATCAAGATGCATGGATCCTGTTCAAAAAGCGTGCTGATATAAATGATAGTTTCCAAAAAAGTTTTCAGGATAAGGGGCAAGAAATTACAAAAGAATGTAAAAATTTACCGGTTGCAATTGCAGTCATAGCCAGCAGTTTGAAGAAACTACCCATTGAAGAATGGGACGCAGCTTTGACAGCCTTGCAAAATCCCACGCACATGCTCGATTATGATGAAAATTTGACAACAATTTATAATGTTTTGTCGTATAGCTATGATAATATGAAGAATGATAAGGCCAAAAGACTCTTCCTTTTACTTTCTGTATTCCCAAAAAATTATGTAATACATACAGAATTCTTAACTGCAATTGGCATAGGAGCGGGCCTTTTTGGAGAAGTTGAGAGATACTCCGAAGCCAGAAACCAATTACTTAGAATAAGAACTAAACTTATAGATTCTTGTTTGTGGTTGGAGACTGAGGACCGATATTTGACATTCCATGACTTTGTTCGTGAAATGGCCCGGTGGAAAGCTAAAGGAGACATTCAATCATTACAGGTATCTGAGGAAAATCGAAAGGCATGGGATGAAAAAGAGAAGAAGGTTAAATATTTGTGCTGCAATGACTTGGAGGTTAGGGACATGGATGTGTTTCCAAGATGGTTTGATGCTTCAGAACTGGTGATTCTATTCATTTACATGGAAGTCAGTGACTCTGTAATAGTCTCACATGCATTCTTTGAGAAAATGACAAGGCTTCGAGTTTTGGATTTAACAAATAATGCTCTGTCAAAGTTTTCTCTGATGTTGCCGGATCCGCCCCAATCATTATCAAATATTCGATGTCTTGCCCTGTCTAATTGGAAATTAGGTGATCTCTCTATTTTGGGAATCCTACAAAAACTTGAAAGTCTTGATTTCTACGACTGTTCAATAAATGAATTGCCAAATGAAATTACGAAATTGGAGAAACTGAGACAGTTGAAATTGGAAGATTGTGAAATTGAAAGGAATAATCCATTTGAAGTGATTGGAAGATGCTTACAACTAGAATTTTTGTATTTCAATCACAATGAGCTTTCACTCCTTGATACCGCAAATGAAGTTGAAGCAATTCATCAGAATACTACATTTCCTAAATTGAAAAGGTATCATTTGGACCAGAATGATGAAATGGATGCTTTAATATCAAAAATTGTTTGTCTTCCAAAACTTGATGCTTTGATCTCTGAAGCAACATTTAGGGATCTGATGCAAGGTGCAGAGATTATTCAATTAGAAGGAATTGAGAGGAAATGGAGAAATCTGATTCCTGAAATTGTTCCAATGGAAGATAACTGCATGAATGATTTAATTGAGCTCAGTTTGAAATCTTGTTCCAAAGTAAAATGCCTTGTAAACACTGAGAAAAGTCATTCTCGTGTTCCAAATGTTTTCTCCAAGTTGGTTGAACTAAATCTTAAAAGCATGGATAAGTTGGAAGAACTTTGCATTGGTCTCCTTCCTTCTGAATTTCTAAAGAGTTTACAGAGGCTGCACATAGAAGAGTGTGAGTATTTGCAAGGCAGGTTGTTCAAGAGGAAGCTCAACCTTTGCAATCTGAAGATCATGAAACTAATTGGTTGTCCAAAGTTGGGATCCTTATTTCAACCATCCACGGCTCGAACTTTAGTTCAATTAGAGGAGTTGAGCTTATGCAAATGTAAGCAGTTGACAAACATAATCACAAGTGAAGCATCAAAGGACCAAGATGAAGAAATATTAGATGGCAACAAGGGTTACGACACAATGTTTGCAAAATTAAAAATCCTGCAAATTGAATTTTGTGACCAATTAGAAGATCTGCCTTTGGAATTTTTGAAGAGTTTAGAAAGGCTACACTTAAATTGGTGTGAGAAATGGGAAGGGATGTTGTTTAAGGGGAAGTTGAATCTTTGCAATCTTAAGATCATGGAAGTAGTAGATTGTCCAATGTTAACATCCTTATTTCAACCATCCACCGCTCGAAGTTTAGTTCAATTAGAGGAGTTGAGCTTATGCAAATGTAAGCAGTTGACACATATAATAACAGATGAAGGATCAAAAAACCAAGAGAAAGAAGAAGGATTGTATGGTGACAAAGATCACAAGGATTATGACTCTATGTTTCCAAAATTAAAAATCCTTGAAATTGAAAAATGTGATCGATTGGAACGTATTCTTTCGGTTCTTTTTCCTCAAGACATTCCACTATTGGAAACTATCAAAATAGTTGATTGTGCTGAGTTGAAACACATGTTTGGCCGTTACCAACATAACCAGGATTCCGTACTTGGTTCATTGCGAAAAATGGAACTTTCTGGCTTGTCAAGTTTCGTGAGCATTTGTGTCGAATTTTACCCTCCCAAGTCTTCTTCATCAATGAAAAGGTCATCTTCAAGACATTGTTCCAAGACAAAACAACAGGATCCCAGCTACCAGAATATCTTTTCCTGGTCCTGTATTTGTTGTTATTGTAGCAAAAACGGATCAAATTTGAGGAGTGCCACAAGTCACAAAATGCCTGTGGTTTCCCAGGTTCGTCAAACAGATTGCTCTCTCTCTCTCTCTCTCTCCCTCATTTATGGTATTAGGTATATTATATATACGCAAACACTTTTATTTAATAAAAATATCCTGACCTTAAACACTGTCATTAAAACAGTAATACATCACCAATCACTAAGAAGATGATTGTAGATTATAATATATATAACAAGGTAGTTTTTGTTATTTTTCTGTATTGGAGAGATCTAGTTATACTGTTAGAAATTCTAACATTATTGATTAGCTTTTTTTTAAGATATTTTTATTACAAAATTATGTCTTTGAATTGAAAGTTCGTATCTATATACATGTCATGTTGATAAACTTATACATTCTTGTTTGTGGTTTAAGAAGCTTAACGTATGGATTGCAGATACCAAACTCATCTCGTCACTTTGTTGAAAGTGCTCAATGTGTTCCAAAACAACCGCAAGGACTGAACGTACCGATTCTACGCAATACTAGAGTGATTGAACTAAAAGGTTTTGATAAGATAAAATGGCTATTTAATTTATCCATTGCTTCGTCAATGATGATGGAAATATTGAGAATTGAGACATGTCATGGAATGAAACATATAATAGACATTGGAGATGACTGTGATGGAAAGAACTACGATGCTATCTTTCCAAACTTAAAAGATCTCTCCGTCTACGACTGTGGCCAATTGGAATATATGTTTGACCAATATCCTCTGGATCATCAAAATTCTAAGATGACTAATATTCATCTCCCAGCATTGCATAAAATCGATCTTCAAAGTCTACCAAATTTCACCAGCATTTGCCCCAAAAACTCGCTATCCAACACATTGCCATCTTTGAAAGAGGTTTCTACGGATGGATGTCCCCTGTTTGCAGTCACATTTCTCAATGAGTTAGTGCCTGAATCGGACACAACACAATTGGATCACACAATAACAAAGGTATCACTCTTCCTAGCTTGTTCAATTATGCAGTCTTAATTTTCCCTGCTTACAATCAGCTAGACATACTTGAAAATTGATTGATTCTAATACTTGTTATGTAATTAATAAATTGAGGTGTGGTGCTCTCTACTCTATTAGTGAATTCTATTAGTGAATTAAATAAGGATTACATTACTTTTATGATGAGTGAAAACTATAAGTCTTCTTCTATATAAATATAATAATTTGATACTAATGTGGAGTCAATTTTACTTATTTATATAAATATAAATCTAGATTTATTTTCATTAATTATTATATGTTTATTATACGTATGATTTCTCACATTACAAAAAGTATTTAAAAAATATTTAAAACAATTATGAAAAATTTAATACTTAAAACTGTATATTAAAAGTTTTTATTATTTTTTAGAATAATTTTACAATGAATCTTTATAATAAATTATAATAATAATTTAATTTCTTAATATATATATATATATATATATATATATATTATTTTACGATACCCTTTAAATGCATAGGTATTATATCTAATTATTATATAAAATCATAACGCGAAATAGAAGTGTTGAATGGGGAAAATTGAATAAAATTCAGTATTGGAGAACTTTATCTTTGAAGGGTAATTGTAACAACAAAAATAATTACATGATGAATTTAATTGGTATGCTTGTTAAGGAAATTTTATATTGTGATTCCCTGATTTCGATGTCTTGTTATTTATTTTAATGAATGAGAAAATAAGATAATAATAAATAATAATGTGATATTAGTGAATGTTAATATTAAACTTTTTTACATTAAATAGTACATGCTAATTAAACTTTTAGATGATAATGTAAAAATTATATACAATAAAATTTAAATTTTAAAAATAAAGGAGATCAAGTTTAAATAATGAAGTGATTATTTAAATATAAAAGTTAAATACGCATGCTTGGACATACTTTTAGAACAGAGTACATTTAAAATAATGTAGTTTTATTATTATTTGTCTTGTTATCCAATCATGTGTTATTTAGTTAATAAAAAATAGGTTAATAGTTCATGGAGCCAAATGCAACTAAAACTAAAACTTAAATTATACATTAAGTTATGATAATATAAAGTTTAAAAATTAACTGTAATATATCAATTTTATATTTATTTTTTATTTTTATAATTATTTTTTGTTTGTCATCATACTAATTTCTTATATATACATCTCTGATCTGCCATTATAGGATGTAAGCGGGATTGAGAAGCATTTCCTCACTTTGGAAAGTCTACGCATAAAGGACGTAAAAATAGAAAGTATGTTTCATGTAGATGGACTTCAGATAATCGAACTGCCATTGTGTATAGCATTAAAATATCTGAAGTTGGACAATCTTCCTCAGATGACGTGTATTTGTGTGGCTTCCAAAAATTCTTTTACCTTCCAACATCTTCAAACATTACAAATAGTGGGATGTGCAAAATTGGAACTAATATTTCCCATTTGTGTTTTAAGATTCTTACCAGAGTTGAAATATCTGGAGATAGTAGAATGCAAGGAATTGAAGCAAATCATTGAAGAGGATGTGGAGAATCAGAAATTATCTCCACAGCCATGCTTCCCAAAGCTAGCAACATTCATAGTCCGACAATGTCACAAGTTAAAATGTTTATTTGCATCTAATGATCTTCCCAACCTACAGTTTCTCATCATAAACGAAGCCTCTGAGTTAGAAGAACTAATTGGATGTGAACAAAAACAAGGCAATGATGGGACAAGAAGAGTGGAAGTTATGTTTCCAAAACTGAAAGCTGTTATATTTATGGATTTGTCAAGCCTTTCTCTTGGGGCTGAAACATTACAAACTACAAGGCATCGTGTTGTCCTCAATTGTCCAAAACTCTCTTTGACTTCAACAACTTCTCTGCAGACGTTCAGGACTGAAGTTCTTTATGGTGATCTAAGAGGTAAATGCTATACGTGTGTTGCGTGATGGTAACACACATGGTACAATCAAATCTTCAAATATAAGTCCCTATGACGCAAATGTATTTGTATCAGCAAGTGCTCCAAGAAAATATCGATTGCAACCACTTCTTTATGCAATTAGAAAACCCTAAGTTTAAGGCAAATCTTCTCCTACATAACAAATAATTTGTGTGTCCTCGTTCTATTGAAATGAAACCTCTGGAGATTATAATCACACACTTTGATTAAAATACTCATCAGAATTTTCTCAAACAAACAAATCAAATTATTCTCAAATTTTAGTATGCATAATCACATAGTGTTTTTCTTTTCTATTTTGTTAACATGCCCTTCACTTAAAGCAAGAATAATTTAATTATGAAGAATGAAGTTAATTAAGATGATGACTACTAAGGCAGAGTCACCATAGGAGTGGTAAACTACTTTGCCTACTGTAAAACTCCATAAATTGTTTTATATCTTCAATTGTGAAAATAATAATGTTCCATATTTGATTGTCCATGTTACATTTTTGGTTCCTTTGAATGTTTACCTTCTAATGGAATTCTTGTCTGTGTATGTGTTATAGATCTGCAAATCGATGAGTTTTCCATGCATGATATGAGGGAAATACTTTATCGAGCGACTAAGGAAGTCACTCCTGATTATCTACTTGAGCCGGAAACTCAAAGAGCTTCCGCGAGTAAGTTACCTTCATCACAGGTCAGTATCAATTAAAGTACGCAATCTAATTATAACTAAGTTGAATACAATTATAATGATAATAGCATCAAACCAAATGACTCATCCACTGCTTCGATAAACTTGAGAATCGTTTGTAATATATCCACTGCTACTTGCTAACCTACTTCTTGGCACCGTCGATCATGACTCAATTAATCAAAAAAAATTAAATCATACATGTGTTAGCTTATGAAAAAAGAATTGTGAAGCTTTTCTGTATGTTTTGATGTTGCTCAGACTAATGAAGAATCAGAGGAAGAGTTTGTTGGAAAAGTTGCTAGTTCAGAGATACCAGCTGCAACAACTTCATTGACAGATTCTAAATCTGAACTTATTGAGAGGCCATCTTCAAGTCCTTTGGATATTACTCCGTGTAAAACACATTCACAGGTGAGTTTACCGTAAACTCTTCATATTGGAGGAAACAAAACGTAAAGGGCAAAACTAATAACTTTGCATTTATTGGTTCCTACATATTGGAGTTGGTAGATGGACAATCAATGGATGAGCCATTTTTTGTTCACCAACTAAAGCCACTCAGAGAAACTGAAAGTAATATTGAAATTTCTCAGGTAAGTAATGTTATGTCAGCAGTCACTTGACAACGTACATTATGCTAAAAAAGCCTAATGGAAAATGAATAGTTGAAGTATAGTACAAATAAATAAGGAACAAATTCTGATATAGGATTCTGAATCATAAATCATTATAATTTCAACTCCTTCGTTTGATTCAGAAACAAGGAAAACATCACCAGGACAATTCTTGTTCCTTTTCTAATGGCATGGTGCTGAGTACCCTTATTGTCATTTATATATTGAGATAGGAAGAATATAACCAAGTTAAATGGCTTTTGGTTTGCTGCATGTTGGTGTAAAACTATAAGGAAAGTGCACTTTATCGTTTTTTAGAGTAAAGGGTGAGAAGGGTATTGTTTCCATAGGATTTGGTTCAAATATTGAATTCCTACTAGTGTGCTGTTTGAATTAAGGTTATGGGAATCTGTTAACGTGAATGTAAATGAGATACACTTATTTAAATACTACTTCACTCCAGTACTCGCTCTCTATACGGCACAAATGTGAGAAAGTCGATTTATGGAAGATGTTAAAGTCGGAGTTCACCAAACTGAACCTAATGTAATCTGAATTTCTTACTTTCATACAAATTTCATACAAATTAAAGATATGATTAAAGATTGAATTCCCTTATGCGAGTTGAAGGTCAATCCCTTGACTCATCAACACTTCATCCGAATTAGTAATCATAATACCTTAGTTATTCCTAATTGGAATGAGCTTTAAGTTTAAGAATCCACAAAATCTCACAACTATGAATTTCTATTCTTAGAGTACCCGCAGTTATGTTGTTCGCTCTCAAGTCCAATTCCTAATTCAATTTCTCGATTATGAATAAGAATCCAAATCCAATCTACAAATGACCAATTTATAGAAGTTTTACGCAAATAAAAGAACAATTGAAAGAAAACGTGAACTTGAATTCATATAAGAATTCCAGATTACACATGTTCCGTACATGGATCCTTCCTTCCCTAACAAGCGTCTGATTACATATAATGAAAAAGAGATGAAATAGAGAGGATAGAAGAATGTGGCCTAGCGTCCATGGGTGGCTGCACATTGATTCCTCAAACCTACAGTCCTCTACCACTAGGAACGACTCCAACGAAAGGAAGGTCTGATCTAACTGACAAGAGAAAGGTGGCTCTGTTTGTGCGTTCCAAGCTTGCCCTGTCCTGTTCTATTCTGGGTCTTTTATAGGTGCTGGTCTGTTACGTGCGTATGTCCAACGTAATTGCTCTTGCGTTGCCAACGCAGAAAGTAACAAAATATTTCTTTCCTCTCATATTTTCATGTACTCCACGCACTGCTGGTTATGTTGCCAACACGAAATTCTGTAATAGGTTTCAGTGAAAACACTTCAGAATATCAGTGATTCATCACCCAAAAAGTTTTAAAATTGTTCAATACAGAATTTGTATGGGTTACTCAGTTTTCAATCAGTTTCCAATGAATTTATGATCATTTATATTCTAATAGCTTGTTTTTACACCAGAATTTATACAAAATAAATGTCATGTTGAACACTTATTACAGAGGATTAGAAGAGATGTTGAAGATGCAACTACGTATGATGCCATAATATTTACTTCTCAACATAAATTACATGCACTTGTCTTGTGTCTTTTAAAGCATGTTCTTCAACTCATTCCAATTTATTATTTACCAATAGTGTGGGATCCATGACAAAAACCACTTCATTGAACTTGAGCTTGAACCAGATACTTCTTGTGATCTGTTATAAAAGAATCAAATTAGAAAATTTATTTGATTTCTTTTATAAAACTTAGTCTACTTTAATTTTTTGTATCAATTATTTTTTTTCTAAAAATGTCCTTATTCAACCAGAGAACAAAGATTTTTGGACCGACAACATGCGGTTGGAGGAACAATAGTAACCTAAGATATTGCTTAAATAACTATTATACAACCTTATGATATACATATTATATTATAGAAGAGTGATCTTTTTGAAAGCTATAACTTCAAAACAGCTTAAAATATATTCTTACTTTTTTTTGTTGTACAGATTAATGAGGCTACAGTAAAAGAATGCGTTCAAGATTGGTCTAACTTGACAGACAAAGAGGGAGAAATAGGTGCTGTTTTTCTTGACAACATTGTTGTAACTCAGCCAAATGAAGAAGAACCAAAGAAGGAATTTATTGGAAGAGTTTCCATTTCTGAGATGCCTGCTATAGCAGCTTCACCAACAGATTCAGATATGATTAAAGGGTCATTTCCAAGTCTCTCGAATATTCCTCTGCCTCAAATACACTCAAATGTGAGTTTATTATAATCTTTTCTCTGTAATGTTGGTGGAAATAAATGGGTTGAGAATAATGCCTCTATTCTTATCCTTTAATTCTTACGGGAATTGGTAGATGGACAATTACGGGGTGAACCATGTTTAACAAACCAACAGAAGCTACTTGGAGAAACCGTATGTACCGTTGAAAAAATTCGGTAGATGTACAATCAAATGACTATATATTTAATGTAAATAATTTGAAAGAAAATGAATAGTGGAATTAGAAACAAGAGACACTGAAAGAAGTCACAATAATCTTTCTTTCATAATTTTCTGAAAGAGATACAAACAAAAACAACCGTAGAAAAATTTAGAAGTCTATAGTGTGCATACATATAATCAAATTCTAAAGAAACATTAGTTATTACCATAAGTATGAGGCAAATCAGTAGTCATCCATTTTGTATTTCATGTATATCTTAGAAATAAACGTCAAGTCTGCAACTTGTTTAATTTTTGTGGTGCATAGTGTCTCAAAGAAATAGTGGATCAAAGTACTCAAGAGGATTATAAGTTAGAGAAACTTTAAGAGCGATTGTCCCCTGATTTAGAAACCAGAAACACATCAACAAGACCATTACTTGCTTCCCTCCGAAAGACATACAACTGATATGATTATTTTGAATTTTAAAATGGAAATGGAACTATGGAAGTGTAGTCCAAAATTACTTTCTTTTTTCTTTTGTGTAGAGTATTAAGAGAGGTGATGCAGGAGAAGCTACATCTGAAAATGGTAAGATGGAAACTTTGTCACCTCATTTGAAACCAGTTATTTCACAGCCAGAGCCATTAGTTACTCCTCAGCATCAACCATATCCACATGTAAGTTTATTGAATGTAATTGACCTTTCCAACATGTTAGTAAGCTTCAAACAATGTTTCCTTGTTTGTTATTCCTTATCTACCATAGGAATAGGATCAACAAATAGACTTAATTTGACTCCTTACACTTTCATCCAATGATGCAGTGAAAATTTTGTTGTTTGGCAACTATTGTAGTTTATTCTAATATGTTATGTTATTCTTTTCTTTGTGTTCTTCCCAGAGTGAAATCGGACTTAGCCAAACTGAGACATACATTAATAAAGAAAATGAAGGTCATCCTGATCCTATAAATATTCAAGACTTAAGGGATGATGATCTTATCAATTTATTTCAACCTGAGGAGGAAGATAACTTAGTGGTTAAGGTCCTTGCCGACCTGGAAGAGTGTCTAAAGATGCCTCTAAAGGACATAGCTAGCTGTGAGGCTAATAGCCTTCGTCTTCTGACAGCTCTTAACTTCTTGTCTCGACTTTCTTTAGAACATGTTACTCTATCAGATGGATTTAAAGTTATAATACATTCTCTGCACAAAGAGTTTCCAAGTATTCTATGTTCCTTCAAGCAGGCCTTTGCGACCACGGACAAATTTGCAGTGCTTGAAGAAAAAGAGAAATCTATAAAGGAAGAACTTGCCAAAATTTCCAAGGCAAAATATTTTATGGATGAAGCTCAACAAAAGGAGGCAATGTTGAAGGAACGAATGAATAGATTGGAAAAAGAAATGAAAGATTGTGGGGCTGACTTATCATCCCTTCAAGAGAAGAAGAAGAAATTTGTTGCAGAAACCAGGGGGTACAAAAAGGAGTTTGAAACTCTAAGAAATGAGAAGTCTCAAATGATGGAAGATCAAAGAAAAGCTCGGAAAAAATTATTTGAGGCCGATTATAAATGGTCGGTTCTATGCAGCCAATTTGAGAACAGCCGCATTACTGCTAATAATTCCTCTTAAGGATTTTTCTTTGCTTGTCTGTTACTTTTTTAAATAATTATCTTCAATAAGTTGTGGAGGCTACTGCATTATCAATTCAGCACTCATGTTTTATGTGGATTTTCTATTAACAAAAACCATGAAGACATGCAGTTACTATATTATTCAGTATTTTATTTCTGGTTGTGTATGCTTTGAATAATGGTGTTAGTTGTGGAAAAACTTTCACTTACTTTGGTCTTTCTCTTGTTCTTTGAAACAAATGGAAAGAATGAGAAGTTGTTTTCTTTTTCTAAGATCCTTCTATTTATCTAATTCCTAAGTTTAATCTTCAATGTTTCATTTGACCAAATCAACCTTTCCTTGAGTTGTCTTATGGTAAATGAAACTTTTCTTCCCTCTGTTTTGAGATTAGGTGTTTCACACATAGCATGCTCTTGATTCCATGTAACTCTGCCCTTGGAATTGAAAGCCTGTTTTTGGGTTTAGTTTATGATTCCAAGTATCTAACAGGAACATAAACAAACCAACAGTTAGCTGTAGCCTACTTGTTTGGCATTTTGTGCAATTGCAGTAGTTTCTATATTCCTGTATGATTGTTTTGATCTTGAAGTCTTAAACAATGGGACTTCGGTTCGTGAAACAGAAACAAGAACTAAATCAAGATTAAGTATAACCCTCAAATTCGCTCATGCCCAAAAACGAGCCCATTTGTTCAGAAGTTTTAATTTTAAATTATGTTATTATTTAAAAGTAAGATTTGTTAACTTTTAATCCATCTAATCTTCCATCTAACTAGATTTAGAATGTGCTACTCCTAATATCAATTCTACTTTTATTTTATTTTTATTTTATAATTTATTTTGATGTATAATTTTTAACTTATTTTTTGTTACTCTCAATTTTGTAACTCGTTTAAAAATAAGATTTTTTATATTTTATCCTACGTAACTATCTTCAAACTAAACAGAATGAAAATAAATTAAAGTCATCTAATTTTATCTTATAATCTTTTAGATATAGGCTAAATCATTTTTATTTTGTAACTCGTCTAAAAATAAATTTTTAAATTTTTAATTTATTTAATTATCAAAATAAATGGGATAAATATGAACTAACTTATATAATTTTAATTTTTATTTAACTTTTTTTTATAAAATTTTATCTTTTCTCTTGATTTTTTCTCTCATTTTTTTATTTCTTTCTTTTAATATTCTCTTCAGTATTTTTTATTATACTAAAGTATTTTTTACTTTATTTATCTTTTTTAAGTTTTCTATTTTTTTAGATAATTTTTTACTTGTCTCTGGAATTTTCTTTTCCTCTAATGTTTTCTCTTTGTTTTTCAAATTTTTTTATATTTTTATCTTTTATTTAATTATTTATTTTAATATATTTATTTTTCTATCTTTAAAATATTTTTTTTCATATTTTTTTCTCCTCTTTTTAAACTTTTTTATTCATGTTAATTTTTCATTAATATTTTATTTTAAAAGAGAAAAATAAACTAGAGAAATAAAAATTATAAAAAAAAATTTTGAAAAAAAATAAAAATAAAAATGAAACTCACGAGTTAGGTCTAACCCATAGTTATTAACAAGAATAGTTATCATCAAATAGTTAATAAAAAAGAACTTTAAAATTAAGTAATCTTTAATTAAAAATTTCAAAGACTAAATTTTTTAAATAAATAGAAAAATATAGGTAATATAATTTATAAAGTTAAACAAATTTGCTGATATAACAGAACATGTTGGTAGAAAAAATTTAAACTAGTGTCCACCTATATTATATATAGCATATTGGATATAAAAAATTGTTAAGAAAAAATTGATTTTATAACATTAATTTTATTTTTTAACGACAAACTTATTTTAATTCTTAACATATATGTGAATAACACTTTTTTAAAATTGTAAATTATTTTAAATTTGTTTAACATTGCTTATCATTTATAACTTTTGTAATTTATTTTTTTTAATTTTCATAAAGTAAAAGACATGATATTAATTATATTTTTTTATTTAATATAAATTTTTTTATTTTGTTCAAAATATTTTTAATTTCAAAATTACTTTTAAAAATATAAACGTTCCATTTGATAATTTTTTATTTTTAAATTAAAATATGTAATTAATAATTTAAGATAATAATTATTTTTTATTTAAAAATTAATTCTAATCCACTTAATTCTATAAAATTTTTTATTATAAAACTTTTTAATTTAAAAACTTTTTTATTCTAATTTTAAGATTAAAACTAAATAAATTAAATTAGATCATTTGATGAATCTAGATTAAGGTTGAAGCAGGATACAGCACATAAAAAACGATGGTACATTGATTGAAATGCAATACCTCGCAACATTTTCGATACCTGTGGTAATTGAAGTAGGAATGTAACATGGAAAGAACAGATTCCCAGGCGAAAGTAAGTAGTCTTTATATTCAATTTTATCGTTAAAATACATTTTTAATATTTTACTTTAATTATAGTGTATGATCATTAAAAATAATAATATAATAAAAAAATATTATTATTACATAATTATTGAATAAAATTAAAATTAATGATTAACAATTATTTATTATGGCAACTTTTAAGAAATTAAGTGTAAAACTTGATAAATTGGCAAGTAAAAGCAGAGCCCCATTATTCCTTTTCATATCAAATTCCTAGTTGAGTAATTGTCTAACTTTTTTTATTTCCATCCTTTATTCCTTCTGAATTTTTTATTTTAAGCTTTACCCAACAACACTCATCTTTAAATTTAAAAGTTAAGATACTTTTAATCGGATACTTATATAATTTAATATTAACGATTTTGAAAACTCTCACACTATCTTAGGTTTCTTTAAAGTATTCATTCTCTCAAAAACTTGTAGAAATATTTTATTTGCTTTAAATCTTGATTTTTTTTATTTATTTATTTTAATATTTTTATATAATATTTAATGTTAATATATAATAAAAAAATTAAAATTATTTAACTCTCATTTATAACCCATGAGATGTATAGGTATAATGATTAATTTTATTTAATTTTTTAAATAACTTTTTGATATGTATATTTTTGCACTTCTATAATTTTGATTCTTGCCGACTTGTTTTATGCCGTCAGCATTTACATCAAAATCATAGGCTCGTCGTCCATTTTCCAAATTGTAGCTATGTATAGAGTACAAAATCTTACCTCAACCATGTCATCATCTATGTTCTCACTCGTTGTTTAAGCAGTTGCCAATGAGATAAGGAAGACACAGGAAAAGATAAGGAAAGATAGAGATTTTAAATCCTAAAATCTTCGATAAAGATAAAAAACAATTACATATAGGCTGAATGATTAATAAATAAATAAAACCACTTGCCATTATAAAATAACACAGCTACAGACAATTGTATCAAACGAAAATCTGGACAGCCTATGGTAGTTGCAAATAATCTAACAAAATTATAATTAATAAAATAAGGCCAAGACTTTTTTTTTATATAATAATGAATTTTATTTTAATAAATAAATAGATCGAAATATATGGTTGGATGATTAATAAGTAAACAAGTAAATCTATATACAGACATCAACCATATAATATATATATATATATATATATATCAACGGTTAATATAATGCACATGCACGGGTCATCTATAATGAACGGGGACCTGACTACAATAACCAACTAGTTGAAGTTGTTTGCATGGGAGTGAATCTTTCTTGCTTCTGTCTGTTGCATTGTTGATCTTGAGTGATGCATTGTTTCTAGTTAAAAATAATATTTTAAAATTTAAAATAAATTATTATTTAAAATATAATTATAATTTATTAATTATCTGATTAAATTGTCATAATTAAATTTTTATTATAGATTTTATAATAATTTTTTATTATTAGTTTTAATTTTTTTATTCTTTTCAAATATACATAAGTTTATTAATTATTGATTTTAAATATTTATTTAATTTTATTTAAATTTTAATTTTTTAAATTAAAATTTATTTAATTAAAAAATTTAAATAATATTTAATTATATTTATCAACAAACTAAATTTTTAAAAAGTTTATTTTATATAAAAAAACTGTTATTTTCCTTTTAAGATATTTTATATTTTCAAAAATTACTAATTTTAAATTTTAAATTTATTATTTTTACTCATTCTATTTTTTACTAAAAAAAACGATTGTTAAATTTTAGAGGATCACGTTATACATGCATAAATTTATGATAAAAATTTTATCATATATTTCAGCTTAGATAACATTTAAATTTTATAAAAATCTCAATGATTTATCAATATCTTCTAAAAAAGGTACACATGCTTTATTCCTCAAAATTTTATTTATTTATTTATTATTTTTATTAATATCATATTTTACTATATATATTAATAAATCTATAATATTTTTAAGTGATATAAATTTAATTTTATATATATATATATATATGATTCTATATCTTATATTTTATATTTTATATGTGAATTGAAGATTATATCATTATATTTTTATTATTTTTTTTAAAATAAAATTATTATTCAATTCATATAAATTTAATATCAATTCTATTAAATGGAATGTTATTTTTAAAAAATTAGATTTGTTAACTACCTTTATGTGAATTCAAATTTATTGTATATCATGTATATTATATTTAATTTAATAATAATAATAATAAAAATAAAAAAAATATGTTTTATTTATTATATGATATAAAAATTTTAAAAAAAAATTGGTGTACATATATGTAAGTATAGTGATTTTTATATTTTATTTTATTAAAATAGCATAATATTAAAAATGTTAAAATTAAATATTGAATATATGAAAAAAAATTATCTTATTGAAGACTGATTATGAAATGTTTATAAGTAAAATAGAGATCATATTCTTCAATATTTCCTATTTTGTGGACAATATAAAAAAAATACGATTAACTTTTTGCAAGAAAATATTGTCATTTGTTAGGAAAACGAAATAATGTATTTTAAAAATACAATAAATAATAAATAACAACTTTAAATATGTTTTATGTTATATGTTTATGGTAATTTTAATTTATTTAAATATTTTGTGTTTGTTTATAAAATTAAAAGAATCATTATTTTAATTTATTTAAACATTTGGTATTTGTTTATAAGGTTAAAAGAATTATTTTAAAATAATAGAGGAGAACTTATATAATTGTTGGAATATCATAATAAAATAAAAATATCATTTTGAAAAAATATAATAATGGTAGAATATATATTCAATAATAGATTATATGTCAAACAATTGGGACTTTGTGTCAATAAGCACTCTGCATCATATTGTTAGTAATTATATATTAATTAAGTTTGTTGAAGTTGAAGTTGATAGTTAAATTTGTGCTTGTATGATTCATTTGGATAACACTACTAACTGTTATCTAATTCTCATCTCGTTTATTAGAAATTTTTTCATCACATTTAAATGTCATATTTAAAATAAATTACATAAAAGAATAACCCGTTTATTCTTACAAATAATCTTTAAATCAACAATTTAATATATTGTTAACTTCATCAATTTACGTTTTGAAAATTAAATTTTAAAACATAACTTATCATTTGCACTTCTTTCTGGCAGAAGAAAATTTTATATTTTAAAATTTTGATTTCAGTTATGTCTTTTGGAAACTTAATTTTAACCACCGAAAAAGGAGATTAATATGAAATAGAGGAAACGAGAAGGAAGCCTACCCAAAGAAAAAGAAAAAATAGAAAATAACTATGTGAGACAAAAAAACAAAGAAGAAAAAAATAGAGTTAAAAATAAAATAAAAAAAAAATAAAAAAAGTAAAAAGTTAGCATAGCAATCTTTTGATGTCATTACTAATACCGTTCAACACATTGCTAACTATGAGTTATGCAAGACAGCCCACTGGCCCAACTGTTTTTTATTTAAAAAATTACCCAATTTTTTTTATTTAAAAAAATTACTTTTAACAAAAAAAATTAAAAATATATATTTTACAATTAGACAGATAATATAGTAATTAACATGTATATAATACCTATATAAAATAATATTTTTTCTATCATATTTATTATTATTGTTTTCCTATAGTAACATATTACAAAAATTTGATATTCAATATAATTATAGCTTGACACGATTCATCATAAAATTATTTTTAATATATATATATAAATATTTAAAAATTTAATATCTTATGATATGTATTATTTTTTCTTTCCATATAAAGATGATCAACTTTAGATTAGTGAAGATTATTATGGTATATGATGCAATAATTTCAACTTATTTTTGAGTCTGTCATCGTAGCAATTTGTGGAGAAAAGCATAGAATAATCTCATTCATGCATTGATTAGGAGGAATAATTTTTAATAGTTTGTTGAGAAGGTTAATGTACTATTTATATTTTTATTTTTACTTAAATAAAATATCTCATTCTCTTATGTTATATTTTATATACATTATGACTACTAAGCTTGCAACGTGAACTTTTATTGATGTTGAGTTGATCGTCCAGGTGGAAAATTGATAAAAAATTATTAGAAATAACGATTATAAGATAAGATTATCAATTAAAAAAAATAAGTGAATCTCTATTATTCTAGTTAGATATAATAACATAATGTTATATATACTTATGATCTCAATTATAATATCTTAAATTACATATATTATAAAATTGTGAACTTGAATGAGAATTGTAACATGACATATTTATTGGAAGAAAAATTATTGCAAATCTTACCTTATATAAATTGTAGAAAAAATATTAACCATATATATAAAACTCAAGAATAACTTTAAGTTTTGGATCAAGTTAAATCTGAACCTAATTTTTAACATTAACCATGTATATAAATTAAAAACAATTTTAATATAATATCAAAACATATTTTAATTTATTAATGAACCATCTACAAATATTTATGGTGCAAACTTTTAAATTTCACAAACTTTGTTAACAATAAAAATAAAAATTAGGAAGTAAAATAAAAGAATAAAAATATAAAGACTACAAGTTTATTTAAATTTATTATCTTTATTTTATAAATGAATAAATTGGTTATATTTACATATGACACGGTTGATTAATAAATAAATAAATAAATAACACGCTTCCGGACAATTGTAACATGTACAGACATACAATCTGACAAGTCTTACAGTAATTAATAAAAAAAGACCAAGACTTGTCTTTTTTTTCCTTTTTTATAATAATGAATTTTGTTTTGATAAATGAATAGATCCTTAATAAATAAACAAAAAAATCCATATACAGACACGAACCATATAAAATAAAAATATATCAATAAAAGACTAGCCTTTTTCTATAATGAAGGGTGAGCTGGCTACCAATAACCAACAAGTTGGAGTTACCGGCATGGGAGTGAGTCTTTCTTGCTGTTGTTGATCTTTGAGTGATGCCTTTCATCTCTCCTTCCCTTCCAATCGCCATAGCTAGCAGCTGGACAATTTTACTCTTTTCCTACTCACAATTCTTATTTTATGTTTCATCTCGTAGTTGAAGCATCAATAGTTCCACACTTCTCATATTCTTCTGCTTCGCATCATATCAGATTTCCTTATTGTTAGAGGTAACAGATGTTTGTAATTTACTTTACATCACTCATCTAAACTAATGATAAAAATAAATTATGATTTATTCTTGATTTGAATATAATATTAAATATAATTTAATTTAAGCTGATTTCATGTAACTTAAATTAAATTAATTATTTGGATTTAATTTTATCTTTTATGTATAATACATGTAAAAATCAAATACACAATAATATAATCAAAATATCTCATCATAACTTACATTATATTGTTTAAAATTATAAATTATTTGTTAAAATAATTTTAAATTTTTAAAAAAAATATACATACATGTTCATACATAAATTGAAAAATATATTTTATAGTTTAAAAATTATGAAATAACTTTAAAGTTTTTAAAAATATAAATACATCTTCAACATAAATTTAATAATATATCCAGTAAATTATTACTTCTTTTATAGACTTAGGATTTTATTTCTTTTATCTATTCTTTAATTTATTCTTTCGTATAAAATATAAAAGTTCAGCGATCATAATATGCTATACAAGAAGGTCGAATCAATTATTTTGCCTTGTATTTAAAAATTATTCTTAATATTAAAATTATCATTAATTTATAGGATTCAAAAATTATTCTTAGGGAGAGTTGGAAATATAAGTTGATCTGCTGCACTGGATTTAAAGAGTTCATAAAATTTGACAACTTAAACTTTCAATTTCATGATCCGAAAATATCTCGAATTATTTTGTCTGTTTTAATTTGTTATCTGAAGGAACTTATAGATTTTTTTCGTTGTAGACTTGATACTCCTATACCTGCAAGAAATTAAGGGATGTTTGGTTTGCAAAAACTCTTTGGTATTTTTATTTTCTGCTTTCTATTTTATTTAAAATCATGAAAATAAAAATGAAAATAAACTTCTCTTTTCAATCTTGTAAAAGAATGCGAGGGATATAATATTTTGTTGTGATGCATATCATCTTCTAATAACATATCTGTGAATAACTTGTGATGCGCTGAACTTGTTGTAGATGACGAGTATTCTTACTGATTGCGCGAACAACATTGTGGGGAGAGTAATTAATCTGATTGTAGAGGAGAGTCGCAATGTGTGTTGCTTCAAATGCATTGTTGATGACTTTGAAAAGGAAAAACCAGAGTTGGAAGCCAAGTGGAGGACTATCAGCAAAGACATTGAAGATGCAAAGAGAAGAGCTGAGGATATTCGAGATGATGTTATACATTGGGAAGTTGAAGCTAAGAAGTTCATTGATGAGGACACCAAAACAAAAGTGCCCTGTTTTGGGGGATGGTGTCCTAATTGCATTTGGAGATACCAAAGAGGCAAGGAGCTAACAGAAATGACAAACGATGTTAGAAGACTCAAGGGAACCAACTTCCATAGTGTTGGACGTTCTCCTCATCTTCCAGGTGTTGAAACCCATTCTTCCCAAGGTTTCATTCATTTTGAAAGCAGAGATTCAGAATACAAACAGCTTTTGGATGCAATAGCTGATGAGAACAACTATATCACTGGACTCCAAGGAATGGGTGGAGTTGGAAAAACTACACTTGCCACAGAAGTGGGTAGAAAACTTGAAGAATCTGGAAAGTTTGATTGTGTGGCCTTTGCCACTGTTTCAAATAATCCAGATATAAAAAAGATTCAAGATAGTATTGCAGGACCCATAGGATTGTCATTGAAGGATAAAAATGAATGGGAACGAGGCAACACAATACGGAAGAGGTTAACTGATGGACAAAAATTTCTGATAATATTAGATGATGTGTGGGAACATATACGTTTTGAAGAGATAGGGATTCCTTCTGGTGATAGTCACAAGAATTGCAGAGTTCTTCTCACCTCACGTGATGTAAGAGTGTGCAATTCAATGGGGTGTTCAAGGCTAATTCAAATGGGGCTTTTGTCAGATCAAGATGCATGGATCCTGTTCAAAAAGCATGCTGGTATAGATGATAGTTTCCCAAAAAAACTAAAGGATAAGGGGCAAAAAATTACAAAGGAATGTAAAAATTTACCTGTTGCAATTGCAGCCATAGCCAGCAGTTTGAAGAACCGACCCCTTGAAGAATGGGATGCAGCTTTGACAGCATTGCAAAATCCAATGCCCATGCTCGATGTTGATGATAATTTGACAAAAATTTATAAAGTTTTGAGGTATAGCTATGATAATATGAAGAGTGATAAAGCCAAAAGACTCTTCCTTTTACTTTCTCTATTCCCAGTAGATTTTGAAATATCTACAGAAATGTTAACTAGAATTGGCATAGCAGCGGGGCTTTTTGGGGAAGTCGACAGATACTGTGAAGGCAGAAACCAATTACTTGCACTAAGAACTAAACTTATACATTCTTGTTTGTGGTTAGAGACTGAGGATCGAGGTGTGAAATTGCATGACTTGGTTCGTGAAGTGGCCCTGTGGATAGCTAACGGAGATATTCAATCAATACAGCTATCTCGGAAGAATCGAAAGGCATTGGGGGAAAAAGAGATGAAAGTTAAATACTTATTTTGCAATGACTTGGAGGTTAGAGACATGGATGTGTTTCCTAGAAGATTTGATGCTTCAGAACTTGAGATTCTATTAATTTACATGGAAGTAAGTGGTTATGTAAAAGTCTCGGATGCATTCCTTGAGAAAATGACAAGGCTTCGAGTTTTGTTTTTAGTACATAACTTTGGGTCAAAGTTGTCTCTAACGTTGCCAGTTTCGCTCCAATCATTATCAAACATTCGATCCCTTACTTTGATTGATTGGGAATTAGGCGATATCTCTATTTTCGGAACCTTAGCAATCCTTGAGATTCTTCATTTGCTTGGTTGTTCGATAAGTGAATTGCCAAATGAAATTGCAAAATTGGAGAAACTGAGACTGCTGCAATTGGACGAATGTGAAATTGAAAGGAATAATCCATTTGAAGTGATTGAAAGATGCTCACAACTAGAAGAGTTGTATTTCAGTGGCAATGAATTTTCAGTGGATGACACTGTAAATGAAGTTGCAGCAATTCATCAAAATACTACATTGCCTATATTGAACAGGTATCATTTAGAAAAGGATGATGAAATGGATGATTTAATATCAAAAATTATTTGTCTTCCAAATATTGATGCTTTGGTCTCTGAAGCTACATTTAAGGCTCTGGTGCAAGGTGCAGAGATTCTTCAACTGAGTGAAATTGTGGGGGAGTGGAGAAATCTGATTCCTGAAATTGTTCCAATGGAAGATAACGGCATGAATGATTTAATTGAGCTGAGTTTGAAGTCTTGCTCAAAGGTAAAATGCCTGATGAACACTATGCATAGTGATTGTGGTGTGCCAAATGCCTTCTCCAAGTTGGTTGAACTAAATCTTGAAGACATGGATAACTTGGAGGATCTGTTCGTTGGTCCCCTTCCTTTGGAATTTCTAAAGAGTTTAGAAAGACTATACTTTAAAAAGTGTGAGAAATTGCAAGGGATGTTTTTTAAGTGGAAGTTCAACCTTTGCAATCTTAAGATCATGGAAGTAGATGATTGTCCAATGTTGACATCCTTATTTCAACCATCCACCGCTCGAAGTTTAGTTCTCTTAGAGGAGTTGACAATACGCCACTGTAAAGAATTGAGGAACATAATCACAGGTGAAGAATCAAAGGATGAAGAAGAAGAAGAAAGAATAGATGGCAACAAGGGTTACGACATAATGTTTCCAAAATTAAGAATCCTTCAGATTGAAGATTGTCGTCGGTTAGAATGCATTTCTCCAATCCATACAATGTTTCCAAAATTAAAAATCCTTGAGGTTAAAAATTGTGATCGATTAGAATGCATTTTTCCAATCTTTTATCTCCGAGACATTCCACAATTGGAAACTATGGATATAATTCATTGTGGTGAGCTGAAATACATATTTGGGGGTTGGGAACAAGAAGAGGAGGAAGTGATAGTGGGTTCATCGCAAGAAAGGGATCCATCTCAAGAAAGTTACCCTCCCACTTCTTCTTCTTCTTCTTCAAGAAATGGTTCTAAGGCAAAACAACCAAACTCCCCCAACAGCAAAATCTTCCCCTGGTCCTGTTGCTATCCTAAAAAGTATGGATCGAAATTGAGGAGTGGCACAAGTATCAAAATGCCAATGAATTCCATTCCTGGACAGGTACATCGCTCAATCTCATCGTTGAACCATTCTCTCATTTTCTTTTCTGATTTATAGTCCATTTATAGCCACTCTTACTTAATACTCATCCACATCACTCCAACCCTAAACACTTGCTCATTATTTCATTGTTTGGATTGATGTGTATTAATAACTTTTATTATCATATGTTTTCGTTTTTATCTTTCAAATTATTCAAACAAAATATTAGATGGAAATATGATAAAGTAATTTTTTTTCTTTTATCAAAAGATCTATTTATACCAATAAATCAAAATGCATTTTCTGGTAGAGGTGAATTTTAATTACTCTACTGAAATTTAAAATTATTCTTATATTAATAAGTATTTAAAAAATTATATAAATATTTTTAAATTTTTAAATAAAATTTAAAAATAGATTAAAATAAATGGTAAATTTTTGTATTAATGATAGTGTGATGGATGATTTAAATTATAATATTTATTTAAATATTTTTAATAGTAATGTATTTCTATCTGTTTTATATATATATATATATATATATATATATATATATATATATATATATAATATTATATAAAAACTTTTAATGAAATTGTCAAAAAAAATTCTATATTTTTATTTTTTAAGTTTTAAATTTATTTTATTTATCTCATGTATATATTTTTTAACTTATCAAGTTTATTGGCTTTTAACTTTTATTTTTTAATTTAATAACTTAATTTTTTTATAACATGTAAAATTAAAATAATACTTTAAATATTGTACGTGAAAAATTAAAAGATGATAGAATTTATAAATATGTAAAAAAGAATAATAAATATTATATGATATATATATATATAATTTATTTCTTCTTTTTAAGATTGATGTGGAATAAAGTACTAGTTTTTCTAATTTATTAACATTGGTATTTTTAAGTTTAATTTATTTAAAAGTTTAGAAAAAAAAACTACAAAAAGTTTGACTAATTTAATAAAAATTTAAATGATTTTATTTAAATTGAATTATTTTAAATATTACAATTTGTAAAAAATGTTATATGACAATTTTATCAAAGATTTTTTTTTTGTATTAAAACATTTATGACTAATCTTTTTTCTTTTAAAAAAAATATTATTTTACAATTATTTTAAAAAATGTTAAATTAAATTAATGTATATTAGAAAATATATTATCTATTAAAATAAAATTATATAATATAATATTAAATTTTTTAAATTTTTATAAATATAATTTACACAATAAAATCTATTAATTTAACCATTGATTTCATAAAATTTAATAATTTAAAAAAAAATATGAGTAGAATAATTTTTAAATAAATTACTTCTAAATTAACTTTATATATATATATATATATATATATATATATATATATATATAAACACATATTTTGGGCATAATTGATAATTTAATGATTATATTGGTAAAAATATATTTGTTTAAAATTTTTGAATGATGTAAAACTTTTATATGTGAATATAATGTTAGAAATTGAAATATAATAAATTAGAATAGTAATAGTGATTAAGCTTAAGATACTCTGGTTTGATTTAAGAGCATTTATTGTGTGAATTGTGAATATCAAACTCATCTCCTCGCTCTGCTGCAAGTGCTTGCCAAAACAGCATTCATAGTAAATCATCTCTCATAGTTAATAATACGCTATATATTTTGTAGGGATTTCAAGCATCAAACTCTGAATGTAACCGAACTGTTAGCTTCTTTCGATCTCTTTCGGGTCATTCACAAAACTTGTCCAATATCAGAATCATGAGACTATGGAAATGTTCAAAGATGGCATCAGTCTTCACAATTTCCTTTACTTCAATAATGTTGCTAGAGAAATTGAGGGTTGATGAATGTCATGAATTGAAGCAAATAATAACGTACATAAGAGATGATGAAGATCGCAAGAATTGCAGCTCAATCTTTCCAAAATTAAAAGAAATCTCAATCCAAAATTGTAACCAGTTCAAATATTTGATTGGACCAAACCGTCACGAGGAGTGTAATCTTGAGCTTCACATAGATCTCCCCGCTTTGGAACAACTTATGCTCAGATTTCTCCCAAATATGATCAACATCTGTCCCAAAAATTATTTTATCACATGGCCAACTCTAAAGAAGTTCAAGTCCACTGAATGTCCCCAAAGTTCAGACAGTAATTTAGTGGTTTCTTTATATTCAAGACAATTCATTAACACAAATAAGGTACTTCTCTTCTCTTACATCATAAAATTCTTGATTAGATTTAAGTTTGCAAATAGTGTAGATTGCATCAAGAAATAGTTAACAAATAGAGTTAATTGAATGAATTTGGAAGCTTCAAACGAATTTTAAAATGAAGCTATTTTTTTTTTTTCCAACATACATACTAGTTAAAATTTTTATTTTTCTTTTCAATGATTTGAAAGATGGAACGTTAATCAGAAAAATAAAAAATTAATAATCAATTAAAATTAAACATAAAATAAAAATAATTTTTAATAATTAATTAATATTTATAGAAAATAATTAATATTAAAATAAAGCTTGCTTTAAATAAAAGAGATCTGTAATATTTATTTATTTTTAATATTATATTTATATAATTATTTAAAAAATACTTTAGTAAATATAGTTTTTCTTGAGGAAGCAAAAGTAAGAATTTTTGTCCAAAATTGCTGTTAATAAATATTATTTATATTTAGAAATTATATAAATTTTATCATATAATTTCGTAAACTCTTGACTTCTTTTTCATTTATCTGTTTTGAAATTTATAAATAAATCCAACATACTTAAATAATTGGATCATAATTTTCAATTTTTAACGTCGAAACACATAGAAAATTTTTAAATAGTTGTAAAAAGTGACAACTGAAAAGGATTTTATATTTCCAACTGAAAAGATTTTTTTTGTAGTGTATAAATTTAATTAATTTATTAAATTACTTAGCATTGTTCTTAATCCATGTGAAAAAAAACCTTAAATAATAGTTATTTTAAAAAAAAAAAATGAAATATGAAGTGGCTATTTACATGTAAACATAAGCGGATGCTTAACATACTTTCAGAACAACGTGACTTTTCGACTATTAACCTTATTATCCAATAATGCGTTATTAAATTATTAAAAATGAGTTATAGTCCCACGTATATAAATATAAATGAAAACAAATTTTAAAAACATATCAAGTTATTATAAAATTAAAAATTATTATTAAGTATTAACTTTAATATATTTAATTTTATTTTTACAATCAATTTTATTTGACTGTTTTTATCTGGTAATGATTTTTTTTACCATGTATTTGAATATAAAATTTTATGATTTTTATGAATAAAAAATAAGTAATCATTTAAGAAAGAATGAATTGTGAAAATAATTATGAATGATAATTAAAAAAAAGAAACTAACATGAAATTTTAGAAATCCATTTTAAGAAGAGGTCATTTAAAATTCTCCTTACATATAAAAATTACTCAAACAAAAAGTTTATAATATTTTTTATTGGTTAAAAATATAAAATCTAATATCCTCAAATTTCTCTATCCAAAAAGAAGTCTTGTACATTTCTGATACAGGATACAAGGGAGATTGAAAAGCATTTCCTCACTTTAGAAAGTGTATGCATAAGGGACTCGGAAGTAAAAAGTATGTTTCATGTGGATGAACTTCAGGATGGATTTGAGATAATTAAACGACCATTGAGTATGGCATTAAAATACCTGGAATTGGACAATCTTCCTCAGTTGACGTGTATTTGTGTGGCTTCCAAAAATTCTCTTACCTTTCAACATCTTCAAACATTACTAATAGTGGGATGTGCAAAATTGGAACTATTATTTCCCATTTCTGTATTAAGATGCCTACCAGAGTTGAAACGTCTAGAGATAATAGAATGCAAGGAATTAAAGCAAATAATTGAAGAGGATGCAGAGAATCAGAAAGTGTCTCCACAACCATGTTTCCCAAAGCTAGCAGCATTCACAGTCCGACAATGCCACAAGTTAAAATGTTTTATTGCAACTAATGATCTTCCCAACCTTCAGTATCTTATCATAAACGGAGCATCTGAGTTAGAAGAACTATTTGGATTTGAACAACGACAGGGTGATGATGAGATTAGAAGGGTGGAAGTTAAGCTTCCAAAACTGAAAATTGTTATATTTATGGATTTGCAAAGCCTCTGCCTTGGGGCTGAAACATTACAAACTACAAGGTACCGTGTTGTCTACAATTGTCCAAAACTATCTATGACTTCAACAACTTCTCTTGAGGAATTGAGGGATGAATATTTTCATGGTGATCTAAGAGGTAAATGTTGTACGTAATTTGCATGATGGTGACACACATGGTACCATGAAATCATCAAACATAATTTCACATATGATTTTCTATATGGTAGTCTCCTTAGCATGCATGAGTTATTCAATTTTGACAAATTTCTAAAATTTGAGTTAAATTATGTTTTAATTTATTTGTTTTGATCTAAATGTGTAAATATAATATCAACTATTAAGATTTATAATTTCGCAACCGATCACATAACTTTTCCATTGCATAACATATTTGAAATAAATCCCTTGTAACGTGGATAGATTTGCATTAGCAAGTACTCAGGTTTCAGGCCAATCTTCTCCTCTCTAACAAATATGAAGAATGAATTAAGAGTATGACCACTAAGACATAGAGTCACCATACGAATGATAAGCTATTTTTCCTACTGTGAAACTATATATTGTGAAAGTAAAATGTTCCATGTTTGATTGTCCATATCGCATTTTTGGTTCCTTTGAGTTTGTACCATGTAATGGAATTCTTGTGTGTATAGGTGTCATAGATCCGAAAATCCATGATCTTTCGTGGATTGATTTGACGAAAATGCTTAATAAAGGGACTACTGATTATCTACTTGAGCCCGAAATTCAAAGAGGTTCAGGGAGTAAGTTGCCTTCATCACAGGTGAGTACCAATCAACATACGCAATCTAATTATAACTAAGCTGAATACAATTATAATGATAATATCACCAAATCAAAAGACTCATCCATTTCTAGTGGCTAACCTACTTCTTAGCACAGTTGATTATGACTCATTTAAGTTATAAAAAAATGTTAAATCAAAAGAGTGTGTTGGCTTATAAAAAAAGAAAAGTGAGGAGTTTCCTTTTGTAGGCCACTATGATTAGCTAGTATTAGGGCATTATATCATCTCTGTTGAAGGTCATTAACTGCTTTCGGTTACAGCAGTTAATACCGTTGCTCAGGTGCCTATATAACAATGGTGTACTCATTTGTTGTTCTAATAATATGCATGCACGTTTTTCTGTTCATATTTCTTGTGTTTGGCCTCTGTTCAGCATGGCTTCATGTTTGTCTAAAAGTTATGGCATTTGTAACTTTAGTACAAAAGCTTTTGCACTTAATGGAATCGATCGGTTAATTTATTAAAAAAATTAACTTCTTGAACTACTCTTCTTGTATGTTTTGGTGTTGCTCAGACAAATGAAGAATTGAAGGAAGAGTTTGTTGAAAAAGTTGCTAGTTCAGAGATACCAGCTGTTACAACTTCACCAACAGATTCTAAATCTGAAGGACTTGACAGGCCATCTCCAAGTCCTTTGGATGTTACTCCGTATAAAACACATTCACAAGTGAGTTTACTATAAACTCTTCATATTGGAGGAAACAAAATGTAATGTCAAAGACTAATAACTTTGCATTTATTGATTCCTACATATAGGAGTTGGCGAATGGACAATCAATGGGTGAGTCTTCTTTGATGAACCATCAAAAATCACTCAGAGAAACTGAAAGTAACATTGAAATTTCTCAGGTAATAATGTTATGCCACCAGTCACTTGACTGCGTATATTATACTAAAAAAGCTAATGGAAAATAAATAGTTGAAGCATACTACAAATAAATAAGGAACAAATTATGATATAGAGTTCTGAATCACAAATTATTGTAATTTCAATCCTTCATTTGATTCAGAAACAAGTAACATAACACCAGGACAATTTCTTGTTCCCTCTCAAATGGCATGGGGCTGATACCCTTATTGCCATTTATATAATAATGGAATATGGGATAGGAAGAATACAAGGAAGTTAAATGGCTTTTGGTTTTCTGCAGAGTATTAAGAGAAGTATTGAAAATGGAACTACATCAGAAGAAGCCATGATATTTACTTCTTAACATAAATGATATGCACTTTTTTGTTATATGCAATTGAGTCCTTTTAAGCATGTTGTCCAACTTTTTCTAATTTATTGTTTTTCATTGGTGTGGGATCCCAAGAAAAAAACCACTTCATTGAAGTTGACCGAGACACTCCTCATCTATTCTAAAAGAATCAAATTAGAGAAGTTTATTTGATTCTTTTTTAAAACTTAATTTACAATATCTTTTGTATTAATTGTTTTTTAAATATCATTAATTAATTAAAAAGAAATCATTAAGTATAATAAATTAGATAAAAAAACATATCTCGTTAATATTAAGGATAATTTTAAAAATATTATATAAATTGATAAAAAAAACTTAAATATCAATAATTAAATTAACTAAATTTTTTAATCTCCATGATGTAATTAAATAAATTTATATATAACACCAAAGGAGGATAACTTATGCTTTTTCTTTCGTTGTTTTCCCTCTTATAGAAAACTAGATGTTATTAAACTAAATATAGAAAAGTGAAAGAATTAAATTAGACATGATGAAAGTTAAATTACTAAAATGTATGTTTTGGCTTTGTACAACTATAGGGCGTTGACGAAAAAGAGACAATTATTGGCAAAGATCGAGCATCAGTGAAACCGACGATCACAATTCCTCTACCTTTGCATGTAAGTTTACAAACTAATGGGCTTAAAAAAAAAAATTCTAGCCATAGGAAAAACTAATTCCTTTCATGATTGTTCAATATTTCAAATAGATGTTCGAGGATTATCAATCAACCAGAGAACCAGGATTTTCGGACCAAAAACATGCGCTTGGAGGAACAATAGTAATCTTAGACATTGTTTAAATAGCTATTATACTTATACCACCTTATGAACTTACAAATTGGTCCTCAACTTAAAAAAAGTCATCATTTAGTCCTCACCTTTTTGTTCCGTCATGCAAACTAGTCCCTCCGTCAACTTTGGGCTAACGACGTGTTGAGTTGGAACGTTAAGTGCTGAGGTGGCTCGTTAAATGCCACGTAAAGGCCATGTAACTCAATAAAACGACGTCGTTTTATCTGAGCCCTTTATAAAAGGACATTCGCTTGGTTTGTGCGAGATCCATTGGGTCAATCCCTTACCATATAACTACTGCGTCATCCGTTGTAATTAAACACATTATCACTAATTCACTATACCATCAACTTCCTAGTCCCATTGTGATGGCTGCAACTTCAGCACCACCACTAGATGCAAATGAATTCATGAAATCATTATCAAGCACCATAACCTTCAAAATCGTGCATCCTGAAATCATCTACACCTATATCCTGCCTCACCTAGACGGTGCCACACTGACACTTGCTGCATACGCATCGCCTTTGCACCAAAAAGGATCTTTGGCGTAAAATCTACGCTACCACGTGACCCTCCCTCTTGAACCCCACTGCTTGCCGCTTCATCTTCACGTTCCCAAGCAGTTACCACTTTGTTTGTTCCGACATCTTCCCTTCCCTCCACTATTTCTCTCTCTTCCCTCACCATCCGTCACCTCTGCCGTCAAACATATACTAAAGGGGAATCTCATGTTGTCAAGGGTGAAATGCACCGCAGAAAACTGGTTCCTCTCCTCGCCGCTGTGGGTGGACACGCTCAAATCGAAAGAGCTGGTTCCGATTCCGATGAAGTTCTTGCGCAAGGACAAGGAGTGGATGAATGAGTTGGAAGAGAATCTGAAACTAAGCTGGATCGTGATGGACATAAGTCGAAAGCGTGCGATGAATGTTTCGAGTTGGATTTATGAGAAGAGAAACGGCGAGAATGATCAAAACAACGATGAAGAGGTCAACGAGCTCCGTCAAGAAGCGGCTTAGTCAAGGCGTGGCGGAGAGAGGCGGAGAGTTGGTTGATGAAGGCACGAAAGGCGGGGTTATTGGCAGGGGCTTTGACTACGACTCCGATTGTGGCGGTGATTGCGACTAGTTGGACGTTGGAAATGGGAAGGACAAGTGAGGCGGTGAAGGACATGGTTGGTTTCTTTGTTGTCACGGTTTAGATAAAGAATGGAGGTGATTGACTTTAGAGAGAAAATGAGAGGGTTGTGGTGAGAATTTGGGTTGGGAAATGGAGCTTAGAAGGGGTTTTGTTTCACGAATGAGAGAGAAGGAAGATGGATGAAAATAAATGGTGATAAATTTTATTTGTGGGCTTGTTGTTTAGTGGTTATGGTTCCAAATACAGCATCAACAAAAAATGCAGGAGCGTTTGTACTCCTTCATCAATCCAATGCTTGGAATGTAAAATTGATAAATAGGGAACAGTTATCTAATGGAAAACACAGAGGATAGGGAGTGACTATCCAATGGAAAACACAGAGGAGAAACGCGTAAGTGGAAATGAGGGTATGGAGATAACAAAACGACGTCGTTTTATTAACTTACGTGGCTTTTACGTGCCATTTAACGAGCCACCTCAGCACTTAACGTTCCAACTCAGCACGTCGTCAGACCAAAGTTGACGGAGGGACTAATTTGCATGACGGAACAAAAAGTTGAGGACTAAATGATGACTTTTTTTAAGTTGAGGACTAATTTGCAAGGTCATAACTAAGTTAAGGACTAATTTGACCCTTTACTCTATACTTATACCACCTTATGATATACATGTTACATTATAGGGGAGTGGTTTTTTTCAAATCTATAACTTCAAAACGGCTTAAAATATATTCTTTCACTTTTTTGTTGTACACTACAGAGTATTGAGGCTGCAGTAAAAGAATGCTTTCAAGAGGGGTCTAACTTGACACACAAAGAAGGAGAAATAGGTGCTATTTCTGTTGACAACATTATTGTGAATCAGAGAAACGAAGAACCAAAGAAGGAATTTATTGGAAGAGCTTCCATTTCTGAGATGCTTGTTATAGCAGCTTCGCCAACAGATTCAGATATGCTTCAAAATGACTTTTTAAGTTGAGGGCTTGTTGTTTAGTGGTTATGGTTCCAAATACAGCATCAACAAAAAATGCAGGAGCGTTTGTACTCCTTCATCAATCCAATGCTTGGAATGTAAAATTGATAAATAGGGAACAGTTATCTAATGGAAAACACAGAGGATAGGGAGTGACTATCCAATGGAAAACACAGAGGAGAAACGCGTAAGTGGAAATGAGGGTATGGAGATAACAAAACGACGTCGTTTTATTAACTTACGTGGCTTTTACGTGCCATTTAACGAGCCACCTCAGCACTTAACGTTCCAACTCAGCACGTCGTCAGACCAAAGTTGACGGAGGGACTAATTTGCATGACGGAACAAAAAGTTGAGGACTAAATGATGACTTTTTTTAAGTTGAGGACTAATTTGCAAGGTCATAACTAAGTTAAGGACTAATTTGACCCTTTACTCTATACTTATACCACCTTATGATATACATGTTACATTATAGGGGAGTGGTTTTTTTCAAATCTATAACTTCAAAACGGCTTAAAATATATTCTTTCACTTTTTTGTTGTACACTACAGAGTATTGAGGCTGCAGTAAAAAGAATGCTTTAAGAGGGGTCTAACTTGACACACAAAGAAGGAGAAATAGGTGCTATTTCTGTTGACAACATTATTGTGAATCAGAGAAACGAAGAACCAAAGAAGGAATTTATTGGAAGAGCTTCCATTTCTGAGATGCTTGTTATAGCAGCTTCGCCAACAGATTCAGATATGATTAAAGGATCATCTCCAAGTCTCTCGAATATTCCTCTGCCTAACATACACTCAAATGTGAGTTTATTATAACCTCTTCTCTGAAATGTTGGTGGAAATTAATGGCTTGAGAATTATGCCTTTAATTCTTATAGGAATTGGTAGGTGGACAATTAACCATGTTTAACAAACCAACAGAAGCTACTTGGAGAAACTGTAAGTATTGCTGGAATTCCGCAGATGTAAAACCACATGACTATATATTTAATGTAAAGAATTTAAAAGAAAATGAGTAGTGCAATTAGAAACAAGAGACGAAGAACGTTGTAAAAAGTCACAATAATGTTTCATTCATAATTTGCTGAAAAGAGAAACAAACAAACAACCAAAGGAAAATTTAGAAGTCTAGAGTGGGCATATAAACACCAGTTATTACATGAGTATGAGGCAAATCTGTAGCTATCCATTTTGTAATGCATGTACAACTAAGAAATAAACTTCAAGTCTGCGCCTTATTTAAGTTTTGTGCTGTAGTATCTGAAGGAAATGGCGGATCAAAATACTCAAGAGGATGTTATGCTAAAGAAAATTATAAGAGCAACTTTGTTCTCAGATTTAGAAACTAGGAGCAACCAAAACCTTTACTTGCTTCCCTCCAAAAGGCATCCCACGAATACGCTTACTTTGAATTTTAAAACGAGAATATGAGAATGGAAGTGCAGTCCAAGATTACATATATTTCTTTCCTTTCTTGCAGTGTACTAAGAGAGGTGTTGAAGAAGGAGCTACATCTGAGAATGCCAAGGTGGAAACTTTGTCAATTCATTTGAAATTGGCTAGCTCACAGCCAAGTCCATCGGTTAATCCTCAAAGTGAATCATATCCAGATGTAAGTTTATTGAATTTAAATAACCTTTCCAAGATATGGGTAAGCCTAAAAAATGTTTACTTGTTTGTTATTTATTATCTACCTCAAGAATGGGATTAAGAAACTGATGTACTTAATTTAACTTCAACTTCTTATGCATACTTTCCAAAATTGAAAAAAAATTAGTTGCACAACAATTATTATGGCTTGATATTGATGCTTTATCATTCTTTTCTTTGTGTTATTCCCAGAATGAAATCAGCTTAAGCCAAATTGAGGCATACATTAATAAAGAAACTGAAGGTCACCCTACAAATATTGAAGACTTGAGGGATGATGATCTCATTAGTTTATTTCAGCTTGAGGAGGAAGACAGTGATAGCCAAATAGGAACAACTTCTATTTCTGTAGTCTCTGCAGATCATCCTGTCAGCAAAGATAACTTGGTTGTTAATGTCCTTGCCGACATGGAAGAGTCTCTAAAGATGCCTCTTAAAGACATAGCTAGCTCCGAGGCTAACAGTCTTCGTCTTCTGACAGCTCTTAACTTTTTGTCCCGGCTTTCTTCAAAACATGTTACTCTATCAAAGGGACTTAAAGCTATAATAGACTCTTTGCACAAGGAGTTTCCAAGTATTCTATGTTCCTTCAAGCAAGCCTTTGCTACCACTAACAAATTTGCAGTGCTGGAAGAAAAAGAAAAATCTATAAAGGAGGAACTTGCTCATCGAAAAGAAGTAGCCACTGCTCTTGTTTCCAAAATTTCCAAGGCAAAATATTTCATGGATGAAGCTCAACAAAAGGAGGCAATGTTGAAGGAACAAATGAATAGATTGGAAAAAGAAATGAAAGATTGCGAGGCTGACTTATCTTCCCTTCAAGAGGAAAAGACGAAATTTGTTGCAGAAACCATGGGATACAAAAAGGAGTTTGAAACTGTGAGAAATGACAGGTCTCAAATGATGGAAGATCAAAGAAATGCTTGGCAGAAATTATCTGAGATCGATTATAAATGGTCGGTTCTATGTAGCCAATTTGAGAACAACCGCATTACTGCTAGTAATCCCTCTTAAGGATTTTTCTTTTATTGTTTGTTACTTTTTAAATGATCATTTTCAATAAGTTATGAAGGCTGCCACATTATGAGTCCAGCAGTCATATTTTATGTGGATGAATTATCAACAAAAACAATGAAGACATGTAGCTACCATATTGTTCAGTATTTTGTTTCTGTTGGTGTAGGCTTGAATAATGATTTTAATTGTGGAAAACTTTTACTTAGCTTGGTCTTTCTCTTGTCCTTTGTTGATTGAAGTAAATGGAAAGAATAAAAAATTGTTTTCTTTCTCTTGAGTTATCTTCTGGTAAATGAAACTTTTTCCCTCCGTTTTTGGGTTTAGTGTAACTCCAAGTAACTAACATGAACATAAAGAACCAGACAGTTACTAGGCTACTTTTGTTGCATTTAAGCATGTGCAGCCCTGCTTTTGCATGCCTGTATTGACTATTAAACTTGTTCTTGGATCCAACACAAGATCCACGCCACTTCTGACTTCCAAAGAAGGTCAACGTATTTAGTTTTCCTCATCTTGGCATCTGAACATTCACAAGGGAACAAGACAATTTCTTGGACTAGCTAAGACCATTTATCTCTAAATACTGAAGATCATGATGCGATCCAACGGATTTTCAGCATCACTTGGCATGTATGACAACGTAGATACTATTGGATCTTCCAAAGAATACTTGATGGGACCATTATCCTAATAAAACCGCATCTGTTTATAATAAGTGATGATGTCATGATTTTACTTTTTCAAAAGACCAGTGGAGTGAGGAGTAGCCATATGTGTTACTTCCCCTATCATTTATTCCGATGTACTTTATTTCTTGTTTAAGATTGTTATTTTATTACTTTATATATGTTAAAAAGCTTAATTAATATATTAAAATAACATAACCTTTTTCTAAAGGTATACAAACTATTCTCTATTCTTAATTATTTGGAAGGATTTTCACACTCCACTCCTGCCTAGTTAACGATGTTAACAGGATTACTAAAAAGCAAGACGCCTGAGTGACATGACATTTAGTGATATATTTTTTTCAAATTATTCCTATCATTTATCTAATTGATTTTAAATCGAAGGAGATCCCTGTTTGAAAGGCAAGCAATCAAGATCATGAATTTTTCAATATAATATATCTTTTTATTAATATAAATTTATAATATTTATATAAATAATTTAATTTATTTAAAAATTTTAGAATAAAAATTAATTTAATATAAAACTATTAATAAATGTTATTTTTTAAAAATAATATTAAAATAGAGTATCAACCACGATGGACATAAAAGAATTGAATCTAACATCTCTTTTTAAAATTAAAAGAAAATTTTATTTTAGTAAATATATTATATTTTAAATTTAAACTTTTATTTTTTAACATATTTAGAAAAGTATTCTTATGATAATTTTAACATATTAAACACTAACATAAAAATTAATATAAAAATTACAAATAATTTTTTAAAAAATAAAATTGTTAAATATTTAAAAGATAAAAAATATAAATAATAACATAAATTATAGTTCAAATCTTAAAAATAATTAAATTAGTTTAAAATAATGGAACATAAATTGAATAAAAAATAACCACTTAAAGTTTTAGATAAAAAAATTAATTAAAACAATAAATAAAAAAATAAAAAATAAAATCATTTGTCAAAAATTAATAACCATTTATGTAATTTTCTTTTTGAAATTTTCATCATAGTAAAACTAAGATAATTCTTTTTATTTTAAATATATGAAAGTATAATTTAATTTATTAGTAATTTTAATATTTTATTCTAAAATTATTTTTTAAAATTTTTATTTAAGTATTTAAGTATTTATTATTTATTATTTTTTATGTTTAATTATAATATATTTAAAATAAAATAAATTTTATCATGTATAATATATAAAAAAAATTTAAATTATGTGATTAAAAAATGTTATTGTAAAAGAGTAGTAAAAATAATTTTTATAATTATCTGATAGATTTAGGATTTAGTATAAAAAATCATAGTAGTTTATATAATAATTAAAAAATAATTTAATCTTCATAATAAAGTGTAACGTTGATTAATAGGTGATTTTTGTAAAAATAAATAAAATAATAATATTATGTGTAATTTTATTTAAATAAAAAATAAATTAGTGTAAATTTTAATATTTTTATTTATATTTAAATTATTATTTAATTTTATATTATATTTTTATTTATTAACTTTTATTTTAATTAATATTATTATATAAAATAAAAATAAAATAATAAATAACAATAAAGTTTAATATTATAAACAAACACGTTAGTTAACAAATAATTTCTGTAAAGATAAAAAAAATAATAGTATCATATGTAATTTCGTTTAAATATAAAAATAAATCATAGTAATTTTTTGTAATATTTTTATTTATTTTAAATTTATAATATAATATAATTTTATATTATATTTTTATTTTTATTATTAACATTTATTTTTGATTAATATTAGTATATAAGACAAGAATAAAATAATAAATAAAAATAAATATTATTTTAAATTTTAAAATAATATAAAATTTGTAAAAATTATATTTAAAAAATTACATGCTATTTCTGGTTCTGAATGTAATTTTCCGATCTCTAACAAAAGAAAACTATTGTTGTGCTTATATTTATTTTTATCAATGTTTAAAAATTAAATTAATCTAATTTAAACTGTAAAATCAAATTAAATTGAACTGAAAATCGATTTAATTAAAAAAATGAAAAATTAAAATTTTTAAAATTATATTTTTTTACTATTTTGTTTTATTTATGATTTTTTAAAAATCAAATTAAATTAAATCATTTATAACTTTATAAATTTCTAATTTTTTAATTATAATTATTTTTAATAATATTTTTTCACATTGTTATTTATTAATTTTATTAATATTTTACTCAATAGAATCTATTAACATTACATATTTAGCTTTTATTAATATTTTATTTAATAAGACCATTAAATGAAACTATGAACAAGTTATAATTTTTATTAAAAGTAAAAAAATTTATTATTCCTTTTTTTATATACTTTTTTAAGACTAAACATTAAAAAAATATTATTAGCTTTCTTTTTTAAAAAAATTAAACAAAAAAATATTATTAGCTCTTTTAAAAAAAACTAAACAAGATTAACATGTTAAGAGTTTTCTTTATAACAATATTTAAGATAAAATAAAATATGTATTTTACTTTATAATAATTATAATTTTTTTTATGTTATAAAGTTTAACATATTAAATTATCAAACATATAAATTTACAAAATTAATATTTTATTTTGTGTTGTTAACTTTAAAAAAGTAAAGTAAAAAAATTAAAATATAAAACCAAATCAAACCATCAAAAATACGACTATATCAAATCCAAACAAACAAAATGTTGAACTGAATCATATAAATCAATTCATACTTAAATATTTAGATCTCGTAATTGAACTTAAAAGAAAAATTCATTTTAATCTCTTAATTTAGTTATAATTATTTATATTATATTATCTTTATTTTGTGTTCTATTAGTTTTGAGTAAACTGTCATTTTGGTTTATGAGATTGTTATCGAGTTTTATATTAGTTACTGAGATAATTAAATTAATTTTTTCGTTCCTGACTTTTTAAATTGTGATTCACGTTAGTTCCTGGGGTCAACTGAAGCTGACGGTTTGGTGATGTGTAACGTTACATGACGTTAAATGACAACATGACCGCCCGGTGGACCTTCAAACTGGTGACACACATGAATTTAAACGTTGAACAAATAATTGGAGGGAAAACACATTTTTGGATTGGCGGTTGCATTGTTATATATGCTTTTGGAAAAGGGGAAAGAAAGCAATTCCTGAGAAGTGGTTAGTTGTTGCTGATATTGTAATCGAGATGGAACAAGTATATGCGTCCATTTGAAGTATGAAATTTTGTGTGTTTTGTTGACATTATCACGGGGTTTGTGTAGGTTAGGATTTTTTGGAATGTTAAAAAATTGGGGATAATTTTTTATGCAAGGGAATGAAATTATTGTTTTGGGTTCACTAATTCTGCAAAGATTACGTTGAAAATTATCATAATGAATTGCGATTTTGTATTTGAGGTGTCAACATGAGTTTAAACGAAAATGGTGTAAATCTAATTATAACCAAGTTGAATACAATTATAATGATAATATCATCAAATCAAATGACTCATCCATTGGTTTAATAAATTTGACAAAGGTGTATAATCAATAATGTATTAATCCTGATTATGAGACATGCTAATAGTATTTTTATGCTAATACTTCCTTTTTACTCTTTCTATAACATTATATTTTTTTATTCTTTTTTTATACCACTCTTCCTTATATCTTAATACATCCTATTTGAAATATACATTCATAATTTTCCGTAACATATTTAGTGTTACTAGCTAACCTACTTCTTTGCATCTTTGGTTATAAGTCATGACTCATTTAATTAATCGAAAATTAATCCCTGTCATCAACAATTAATTTTATCAAATTTATTAGAAAAATGTTAGATCATAAAAAATGTGTTGGTTTATGAAAAAAGAAAAATGAAAAGTTCACCTTTTGTCAGCTACTAATTTGCAGCTCAAAAGTTTACAGTTTTTCTTATATCAATTTATTAGTCAAAGCTATTTGTAACAACTTCAGTACAAAAGCTTCTATACCAAATGGCATTGCTAAGCTTATTTACAAATTTAACTTGTTGAGCTACTCTTTCTGTACGTATGTTTTGGTGTTGCTCAGACTAATGAAGAATCAAAGGAAGAGTTTGTTGGAAAAGTTGCTAGCAGTTTAGAGATACCGGTTATAGCAACTTCACCTATAGATTCTGAATCAAACGGCTGAGAGGGCATTTCCAAGTGCTTCGGACAATTCTCCATATTGAACACATTGACAAGTGAGTTTACTATAACTCTTCATATTAGAGGAGACGAAATGAAAGGCTCAAAACTAATTAATGACTTTATTTTTATTCATTCCTACATATAGGAGTTGACTGATAAAACATCTTTGATGAAGCAACAAAAAGCTACTCAGAGACACTAAAAGTAACAGTGAAATTCCTCAGGTAAATAATTCTTTGCCACCGGTCACATTTCCTAAAACAAATTATGGGAAATGAATAGTTGAAGTATACGAAAAATAAACAAGGAACAAAGTCCATAAAGGGTTCTGATTCATATCCTTATTGTCATTTTTTTAATGGGAATGGAAGAATATACTACAAAATTACATCTTTTGGTTTTCTGTAGGATATTATTAAGAGAGTTGCTGAAGAAGGAACAAGAAGTACATCATCTGATACCGTGATAGTTAGTTGGTCAATTCATTTAGAATCAGCTAGCTCACAGTCTCAGCATAAACCATATGCTCTTGTAAGTTTGTTGTATGCAATTGCGTCCTTTTGAGTATGTTCTCCAACTTGTTTCTGATTTATTGTTTTCCGTAGGAGTGTGATCCTATGACAAAAACCACTTCTCAACCCTCCGCAACCTCTGAAAGTGAGTTACCTTCTTCACAAGTCAATAATGCCAATCAATCTATAGTAGATAATTTTTCTGGAACGGTACATGAAAGCAAAAGTGGACCACACTTACAATTGTTGGAAGAGAAATCATCATCCATTTGTTCACCAAGTTTAACAGAGGTATAACTTATGCTATTTCTTTCATTTTATCCTCACATTGAAAAACTAGATATTATTAAACTAAATATGGAGAAGAGAAGGAATTAAATTAGACATGACGAAAATTATCTTACCAAGAAACATATTTTTTGGCATTATATAACTACAGGGTATTGACGAAAAAGTGCCTTTGCATGTAAGTTTACAAATAACTGGGCTTTAAAAGAAATTTTCGACATATAAAAACTAATTTCTTTCATGCTTGTTCAATATTTCAAATAGATGTTCATGGATCATCAATCAACCAGAGAACCAAGATTTTTGGACCAACAACATGCGGTTGGAGGA
>JAMKYM010000540.1:0-91932 GCA_026541065.1 Canavalia ensiformis
AGGTGTAACCTAGGTCATCTCCCAAGACCATTTCAGATTCTTAAGCAAATTAGGAGAAAATTAGAACAAAGGGGTTTTGTAAAGATGTGATATTAAGTGCTAAATACAAAATACAAGAATGAAATTAATTTAACTTAACAATATATCAACTCAAGGAATTCAGAGGCTATTTTCTTAACTAATCATTGATCACTAAAATCATGCATTGTGTTTATCAACCCAGGATCATCACGGAACCCCTAAAATGATCCTTGAATTCTCTACTTGAGAAAACTCTCGGAGTTCAATTGATTATGATCAACAAGATTTAGTAACCACTTAATCTTTCATCTAAACCAATTTCATATCAGATTCAGTTAAGTAAAGTAATAAAATGAAAACCTTCAATTCAATTACTTAATTTCTACTCTTCAAACTTTTGAAAAATGATTTACCAATCAAAAACCAATTATAAATCAATTATACATTAATCAAAATAAGTCAACCTGAACAAACTTTGATTGAAAATAAAATTGAAGAATATAGTAAAGCAGAGTAGAAATCACTCAATAAGCATGTAAATAAAGATCAAGACCTCAAAGTTAAAATGAAAATAGCTTGAATCCTTGAATTGAAACTACAAACTTAGCCTTCCATGAAGAAGGCAAACTATCAACAAAGAAAAACTTAGCCTTCCATGAAGGAGGCAACTAACAATAAAGAAAAACTTAACCTTCCATGAAGGAGGCAAACTAACAAGAAAGAAAGAAAGATGGAAAATGGTATTGGAGTTAATATCCAAGGGGTGTGTTTCTCCTCTTGTAAACCCTTCTATTTATAGAGGATTTTTGAGGCATCATCTTCAGAAAGTCACCAACTAGGATATTACTTTTCTACCCTTTTATTGCTTTCACATGGGCTTTGTTGAAAATGCAAAACACTTTTGAATTTTTGTCACCAATGAGCTCAACAATTTTGACTTTCTTGCAGCGCAATTTCCGATATTCACGGGGCCGAATTCGAGCTTGACGTCTGAACAACAGTTGTATCCCCGGATCTTAGCTTTCCAACAGATTTGATTTCATCTCAATAGGACCTCTGTAGCTCAAGATATGGCCGGACCTTTGCACACTGTTCAAATTCCACATCAGCAACACTATCTCATCTTTTTAGATAATTTTGGAGTTCTAAACATCCCATTTAGAGTCTGCTCTTGCTTTGTAACTGTGGACACTTCTTTAAGCTTTCATTCAAGACAGATTTCATGATTTTTGGATGTCTAAAACTCCTATTATGCTCAAAATACTATAATAGTGTCATTTTACTCGGGTAAGCAAAGAAATTCAATTAAACTTCATATGAACCCAAACTCATAAAATATGACAAAGATCACTTAATTGAACATATAAGAAGTCTTAATGAGATAAAAGTGAGAGATAATTATTTATGAAATCTATGCTTATCAAATTCCCCCACACTTATCTTTTGCACGTCTCGGGCAAACTTAAGTTAAGGATTGGTGACTATTTTTTTTTTTTTTTTGAAAGAACATCAAAGTTTTGAGTTGATTTCTCAAGAATTCACAAAATTTCATGAAATACTTTTCATCACATTTTTGAAATTACAGAAAGACAACTTTTAATTTGAAAACATAGATTGAGAAAGATAAAACTCACATGATATACTTTGAATCTCAAGTGTTTGATTTGGTAAGTGTTTTCTCTCAAATTCAATCCATGAAAGATGAACTATCATGCTTGCATATCTTCTACTACTACTATGTACACATGCAATGCACAAATCAAGAGTTGTCTTTATTTTGGTTATAACGGGATTAGAAAGATGAAATGATATATTGAAGAGATACAATGTTAGACCAAGGAAAATGACGATCAGAATTCAGTCTAAGCTCAAGTAAAACGGAGAAATTATATTACTTCATTCTTTTTTTTTCTTTTTTTTTTTTTGTTTTTTCAATATAATAGTTTATTTTATTAAGTTTTGCTTTAGTTTTTTTTTTTTTTTTTTCATGATATTGATGAACACAACAATAATCTCCCCCACACTTATTGAAACACTTATGGTATGATAAATCTAGTATTCCTCACCTTCTATGGTCAAACAAAGTTGTTTTTTTTTTTTTTTTTTGATTTTCAGGTGGAGCAAAAGAAGAAAAGGTTTAATCGCTCAAAGGGATGATCAAAGGATAAAATTATATGGTTTGGTTATTTGGCTGCCAAGTGGTTTGTTCAAGAAAACAGTGCTCAATCATTTTTGTACAATTCATGTGAAAATGTAGCTTCAAAAAGAATCAATGCAAGTTCTCAAGTAACATATTCCATGGATGAAAATCACACATAGAAAGAAAATAATAATAAGGCCGAGCAAAATCTCACAGGTAATATATTTATCAAATCTAATCTATCCAGTTCAAATATGTGTTGCCAAACTATTAATCTCTAAATGTAAATCATTTTGCTTCATTTATTTTATGAAATCTAAAGAAAAACATACTTCCACATTCAATTTTTTTTTTTTTAATCATAAGATGTGTATCAAGAGTCAAGTGTAACTCCTTACTCAGCCATCTTACTCAAAGCAAGTTTATGATTCTAACCTAATTTTTTTTTATTTTTTTTTATATATCGGACCATCCTCCCCCCAACCTATCCAAGACATTGTCCCCAATGTCTTAGATGGAATTTCATATGACAGGAAAAGAAATGTGAGAAAACCACCAAAGTAAGGAAAAGTTATAACATGAAGAGTGGTATCAGGTTCTCTTTTGTCTCTTGCCATCTCGATTTGGTTGGTTCACCAGTGCATTGCTTGGTGAGCTCGGATGTAGGATTTTGCAAAATCTCAAGTAGCAATTCCAACGAGTTAGACGAGATACTATGATGTTACGCATGGATTGTGGCATGAACTCTGCTCTACTTGCATGATCTAAAAGGATATCAAACCATTATAAAAGCCATTAATATTCAATAAGCCCAAAGGTTTTTTATGAAAATTCCGATAGGCCCAAAATATAATGGTAAAAATTTCTTCCATTGTTCCAAGACCACCAGGTAATGCAATAAATGCATTAGAATTAATCAACATGTGTCTCATACGGTCATGCATGGTTGCAACCTTCAATTCAGTACCCAGGGTGAAGTAGGAGGTGCTCTCATTTTTTAAGCCAACACCTAAGACGTTACACCCCTTTGTGAGTGCAGATCCTGCAACACATCCTTTTAAACCCTGAATCCCTTCCCCATAAACAAGATTGATTTTTCTTACGGCTAATGCCTTACCAAGGGTATAAAGCTGCATGTTGAAATTCTCCATCCTTTCCAAGAGTTAGACCCATCAAAAACACGAGATAGTATTGATCCTATCCATATACGGTGTTTCTGTCTTTTTTGAAAAAATATGTCATAGAGGTTGATAATTTATAGGGACTCAATATCAGACAAGGAGATCGCTTGAATAGTGCGGGATCAGGATTTGGTAGCAAAAGTTTGAATTTTTGTTGCAAAAGTTTGAATTTTTTGTTCAAGGAAAAGGTGAATGTCAGAGGGGAAAGACTTTAAGCAGGGGTGAAAATTTAAAAAAAAATTGGTGGCCCAATAAATTGAAAAGACAATGTAAATGACAAACATACACGCATGAGAATGAACAGTAGTTGTGATTGTGGCTCACATCTTCCTCTGGTTTTACGTCCGATGTACGTACTGAAACGCCTTCTAAGAGTCGAGGATGTGCTTCCCATTCAGTTTTCTTGTAAACTGACAACATGGTCTTTTAAAGTCAGATTCCCAAGACTATAACGTTCTTTTTCCTTACGAAACAGTTCAAACAAATCAAGAAGGACTCCTTGTACATGCCCACTAGGATGCGTCTCAAGAGTCTGAATGATATCATCCAATGACTCCTTACTCAGTCCATCCTTTATGAATTGAATTTTGTCCTCTCGATTTCTTGAAACCATTCCAGGGTTCTTGCATCTTGTGTTACAGGTCCATCTTGCACACCTGTAGCAAACTCAATTCTTTTTACCCTTCTTCTTTGCATAGAACTTCTTCCCATACTCAGCATGTTTTTAACAAATGATTCTTGAAATTCACCTGCTAAAACGTACCTTAGCTTCAATGATCCAACGGACATCTTCGGAAGGCCTAAGAGTGTTGCCTCAATCGTTCAAGTTGCAATTGTAAATGTCTTTAAGAAAATTTCGGGAGAGTAGAGGAACAAAATTTTGATCTGGCGAGAGCTTTCTCCATTTTTTTCTTAAAACACTCAAGTTATTATTCCTGCAGGCAATGTGTGTAATAGTTGGGATGATTTAAGAATTGACTAGGAAAGATTAGTTGAAACTTATAGCGAGGAATGTGAGGAAAGGGAGAGAGCTGTTAAAGAGAGAGAGAGAAAGAGAGAGAGAGAAAGACTTCTCTTGAATTTATTGCAAGTATGTGGCATTATGCAAATGCACTTCTTCACCGTGTGCTTTTGAAAACCTTCGAAAAATGGTTTAAGGCGATGTCCATTCACCTTGAAGATTTTTTCAGTTTCCTCATTTTTATTTTCCAGCACCATAAGGAAAAACATTAGTAACTACAAATGGTCCTAACCATCTAGAGCGTAGCTTACCAGGCATAAGCTTTTAGTAGGAATTGAAACTTTTTGTCCAACGAAAAACTCCTTCCTTGCCAACTTTGTCATGAAGAGCTTTGACTTTTTCTTTGTAAATTTTGGAGTTTTCGTATGCTTCTATCGAATTTCTTCAAGTTCACACGAATTGAGCTTCCTATGGATTCTGCTGGTCAATCCATGTTGCATTTCTTTACTTGCCCAAAATGCTCTATGCTCTAATTCACCGAAGATGACATGCTTTTTACCGAAGACAATCCTGTAGGGAGACATGCAAATGGGTGATTTGTAAGCTGTCCTATATGCCTAAAGCATCAACAAAGTATGCAAGCTCCAATCCTTCCTGTTAGGCTGAACTGTTTTCTCTAAGATTTTCTTGATCTCTCGATTAGAAACTTCAGCTTGACCATTTGTTTGAGGATGATATGGGGTGGAAACTTTATGCATGACTCCATATTTACGGAGTAGAGCTTCCATTGTACGGTTGCAAAAATGAGTACCTTGGTCACTAATTAGAGCTCTAGGAATGCCAAACCTGCTAAAAATGTTAGACCTGATAAAATCTGCAACCACTCTAGCATCATCAGTGCGGGTGGCTTTTGCCTCCACCCATTTTGAAACATAATCAACAGCTAGCAAAATGTAAACAAAACCAAAAGAGACAGGGAATGGACCCATAAAGTCTATACCCCATACATCAAATACCTCACAAAAGAGAAGTGGTTGTTGGGGCATCTCATTTCTGCGCGAAATACTCCCTATTCTTTGGCACTGCTCACAAGTTATGCATAATCTGTGTGCATCACAAAATATTGTAGGCCAATAAAAGCCTGAGTCTAGTACTTTTCTAGCTGTCCGTTGTGGCCCAAAGTGGCTACAAGCTAGGGAATGGCAAAAGGTAAGTCTGATGAACTTCGTGATCTGGAACACGTATTCATGATTTGATCCTCACATATCTTCAAAGGTATGGTTCATCATATGTAGTGTTTGGCATCACTTTTCAACTTGGCAATTTGCGATTTGGTGAAGTGTTTGGGTATTTCTTTAGGACCTTGAGATAGTTTGCAAATCTGCATACCAAGGATCCTTCAGTGCAAATGATAGAGATCTCTTAAGGAATGAATCTACGGTGGGAGTTTCTTCACAAGGTTCTTTGGATCCGACTTAGATGATCTCTTTACAAGGTTCTACTGCACCAAGCTCTTGTCTTTAATCTCTAAATCAAATTCTTGCAACGAAGCATCAACGAATCGATCTTGGCTTAGCATCGCAGCTAGCCGGCAAAGTATTTCAAGGCTGCATGGTAATTGAAGACAATAACTTTAGATCGAGCAAATAGGAGCCAGAAATTTATCTAATGCAAACACAATTGCCAAAAGCTCCTTCTCGGTAGTTGTGTAATTGGATTGGGTTGCATCAAGTGCGAAGGCATATGCAATGACATGAGATCTCTTGCTAACTCTTTGAGATGAGTACGGCACCAAGGGCATAATTAGATGCATCACACATTAATTCAAATGGAGGCGTCCAATTAGGTGGTTGAATGATGGGAGTGGTTGTCAACCGCTTCTTTAGTTCATCAAATGAATCTTTGCATGCTTGATCAAACACAAATTTGGTATCTTTTGTAATAGTTTTGAGGTTTGTGCAATCTTGCTAAAATCCTTGATGAATCTTAAAAACTTCATGACATGGTAAAAAGCGTCTTACCGCACGAAGTGGGGTGAGGTAGAGAAGTAATAATATCTATCTTGGCCTTATCAACCTCTAAACCTTTGCTAGATACCAAGTGTCCTAAGACTATACATACATTTACCATGAAATGACATTTTTCAAAATTCAAAACAAGGTTAGTCTCAATGTATCAATCCAAAACTTTGAAGAGGCTTTCTAAGCAGCACATCAAAAGAAGAACGTATCTGGTGAAGTCATCCATAAACACTTCCATGCAACTTTCTAAGAATCGGAAGGAGAAAATGCTTACCATGCATCTTTGAAAGGTTCGGTGCATAGACTAAGGCATCCTTCGATAGGCAAAAGTACCAAAAGGACAAGTGAAGGTGGTCTTACGTGGTCCTGCAAGAGTATATGTATTTGAAAATAACCTGAAAAACCATCTAGAAAGCAATAATGAGATTTTCCTGCTAATCTTTCCAAATTTGGCTCCATGAAGGGCAAAGGAAGTGATCTTTGCGAGTAGCTTGGTTAAGCTTCCTATAATCTATGCACACTTCCAACTGTTTTGTATTCAGTAGGGATTAGTTCATCATTATGGGTACATTTCTGATCATACCAGTCTTCTTAGGAACTACTTGTACCTAGCTTACCCAATCGATCCTTTAGACGGGATGGGATAGATGATACCACCACAAAAGCTTACCTACTTCCTTCTTTACAACATCTAGGATGGTTGGATTTAACGCCTTTATGGTTGTCTAAATGTCAGTGTTTTCCTCAAAGAATATCCTATGCATACAAGTAGATGGGCTAATGCCTGGAATATCACCCAAAGTCCATCCAATTGTTTGTTTATGGCTTTAAGGTTTTATGTGAACCTTTCTTCTTGTTGTGGTAGAAGGTTCTTTGCTACACGATGTGAGCTTTCATTTTCCCAAATAAGCATACTTTAGATGTTCAAAGTAAAGGCTTCCAACTCAGGAGGTGGTTGTATTATGGAAGGCGAGGATCTATCTCAGATTGAAATGTCTCAGAAACACAGATCTAACATGTCATCTTTCCAAGTTTGTTCCAACATTAATCCTCGAGCACCTGATGCATGGATCAAATTCATCACATGTGCAAGTAAAATTATCTGTAATCTAAATCAAATCAAAAAATTCAAAAGTAGATTGTCAATAGAATAATCATCCGCAAAGGTCTATGACATCAAGTTGAAAAGAGTGAATGATTCTCTATAGATGCTTCATGGCTTCAAATATGTTGAATTGGATGATATCATCTCAAATTCCATGAGAGAAGTCCACAGTATGCCATCTATCTTTGTTTTGCAGTTTTGAGGAAAGGTCTCCACAGGATCAGGTCGCTCTATTGATGGATGACTCATCTTCCATATCCAAAATGTAGAAGTCACTGAAAGATCAACTTATTCACTTGAACTAGCACATCTTCAAAGACTCTACTGGATGTGTTGTACTCACGTTGGTAATTGAATCACCACACCAGGTTGGTTTCTCAGCTTCCTAGATTCAAAGATTTATAAACCCATTGAGGCATAACATTAATGGAAGCACCTAGATCCAACAATGCATCACCAAATGTAGAGTTTCCTATTGTGCAAGGAATGGTGAAAGTTCTTTGGATCTTTTACATTTCCGAGTGAGTCAGGTTGAATTAAGGCGTGAAAAATTGCGTCCCCACACTAATCTTCTCATCCCCTTGAGTTTTCTTATGCGTGCACAAGTCCTTTAAATTTGGCATATTTGGAATTTGCTTGATAGCATCTAGAAGTGGTATGTTGACTTCACTTTCTGAAGTATCTAGAAGCTCCTTATCCAATTTCGTATGAACATTGGGCTTGGATTGGACCATTCTATTTGAAAGATACCTTTCCGATCAACACAATTTGGTGTTTTTGTCTCATCGAGATGCTTCGTGCGGATCGTTTTTGCAGCTTCTTTTGTTGATCATTCGATGTCTTATCGAAGGCTCGGTGTACTTTTTCATCGTACTTTCCTCCGATTGAATGGCTTATCGTAGATGTCTCCAAAGATGTGAGATAATTGCTTCTTTTTGGTGTGGATTAGTCCTGAAGCTTTGTTGCTTTAAAATTGTAGAGGTACATCGCACTTTCTTCCCACTTCTCAGGTCATGGCATTCACACTCTTTAGGATTTATGAGTTGAAGGTAGTTGACACTAACCTTGAGATTTCAATTGGTTGACCGTGGTAGCAACCGCCACCTGAGTTTGTAAATCTGAATGGTAGAACTTACATTTTGTTGAAATTGAAGATTGTTGGTTGCTAATTGCTTCATCAAATCATCAAAGAGGGTTCGAAACTATTGGGGAAGTGCAGTTAATGCCGCATATCTTGTTGTTGTTATCCCAGAACGGATTGGTTGGTATTTATTTTTGGGGAGTGGGATGTTTGAATCCTCATTGTGGAGGACCTATTATCTCAAGTTGGATGGTTTCTCTCAACTAGATTGTGCCATGTTCGGAAGGTGGTTCAAACTGTCATTGCGATAATGTTGAGGGAGGCACGTATCATGTCCCGTGCCAAAATACCATTTACCGTAGCCTCAAAGTGTCTCACTTTCTTGCAATGTTGGGCATGTCGGTAGAGATGATACGCGGAGATGCGGACACATGTTTTGGTTTTGTCAACAACATTAAGTCATTGCTGTTGTCGATGGCCAACTCGTCTTATGATGGAGGTTAGTTCTTTCAAGTCTGTTCTCCAATCGTGTATGGTCTGTCTTAGTGGTCATTTCATGGACTCCTTTTAGACAAAATTAGTTAGACTGAATTGGCTGAGAATTTTCCGCCATGTTGGCAATCAAATCTCGAGCCGTCGTAGAGTTTTGTCCGAAAATGTTGCTCCACCATAAACCGCATCAACCATGCTTCGTCCATTGGCATGAGTCCTTCATAGAAATACCGAATCGCACTGATCACTGATTTGATGGTGTGGACAAGTGGCGCATGGGCTAATCTCTCCCAATACTCATAGAGAGTTTCTTGGGAGTTACGTACGACGCGCAAATCTCTTTTCGATGATCGCCATTCGATGGGGGAAGAATTTCTCGAAATAATCTTTTCATATCATTCCAGCTTATAACGGATGTTGGATGTAGATAGTACAATCCTTGGCTCCATCATTTAAGGAGAAAGGAAATGCTTTCAACTCGGTATGATCTTCAGAATTTCATATGGCGCATTGTGGAACACACAATGTGAAATTCTTCAAATGTTTATGAGGTCCTCACTAAAGGCCATGAAACTTAGGTAGCAAATGTATTAATCCAGACTTTAGTTCAAATGGTGCATCAACATCAGTATTGGGTTGATAAGCAACATATTGAATTCTTTTAGGGTTCTATGATGTTTTTAGCAAAATATTTAAAACTATCAAAATTTAAAGATGAAAAATCACTAATTGTTACTTTCTTGGTTTTCTTGGTTATTACTTGAATGAATGCCTTCTATATTCTTTTCAAATGGTGGAATGTTCTATCAATCTAGGATCATATGCATATAAATTTTCAGATGGATTGGATTAGCAAAAAAAGTGAATTCATTTAAAATCCTGATATACCTAAAATAAAAAAAAATTGTTAGAAAAGATTAAAAATTTTATACAAAATCCTAAATAAGCCTAGGAAATTAAAATGGTCCCAACGGGCGCAAATTTTACACGCTCTTTAAAAAATAATTTCTAGATTTTCCCAAACTATTGGTATAGTATAAGGTGCAACCTAGGTCATCTCCCAAAGACCATTTCAGATTCTTAAGCAAATAAGGAGAAAATTAGAACAAGGGGGTTTTGTAAAGATGTGATATTAAGTGCTAAATACAAAATACAGAATGAAATTAATTTAACTTAACAATTATCAACTCAAGGAATTCAGAGGCTATTTTCTTAACTAATCATTGATCACTAAAATCATGCATTGTGTTTATCAACCCAGGATCATCTGGAACCCCTAAAATGATCATTGAATTCTCTCGAGAAAACTCTCGGAGGTTCAATTGATTATGATCAACAAGATTTAGTAACCACTAATCTTTCATCTAAACCAATTTCATAATCGAATTCGGTTGAGTAAGTAATAAAATGAAAACCTTCAATTCAATTACTTAATTTCTACTCTTCAAACTTTTGGAAAATGATTTACCAATCAAAAACCAATTATAAATCAATTATGCATTAATCAAAATACGTCAACCGAACAAACTTTGATTAAAAGAATATTGAAGAATATAGTAAAGCAGAGTAGAAATCACTTAATAAGCATATGAATAAAGATCAAGACCTCAAAGTTAAAATGAAAATAGCTTGAATCCTTGAATTGAAATTACAAACTTAGCCTTCCATGAAGGAGGCAACTAACAATAAAGAAAAACTTAGCCTTCCATGAAGGAGGCAAACTAACAAGAAAGAAGAACTTAGCCTTCCATGTAGGAGGCAAACTAACAACAAAGAAAGAAAGATGAAAAATGGTATTGGAGTTAATATCCAAGGGTTATGTTTCTCCTCTTGTAAACCCTTCTATTTATAGAGGATTTTTGAGGCATCATCTTCAGAAAGTCACCAACTAGGATATTACTTTTCTACCCTTTTATTGCTTTCACATGGGCTTTGTTGAAAATGCAAAACACTTTTGAATTTTTTGTCACCAATGAGATCAACAATTTTGACTTTCTTGCAGCGCAATTTCCGATATTCACGGGGCCGAATTCGAGCTTGACGTCTGAACAAAAGTTGTAGCCCCGGATCTTAGCTTTCCAACAGATTTGATTTCATCTCAATAGGACCTCTGTAGCTCAAGATATGGCCGGATCTTTGCACACTGTTCAAATTCCACATCAGCAACACTATCTCATCTTTTGAGATAATTTCGGAGTCCTAAACATCCCATTTAGAGTCTGATATTGCTTTGTAACTGTGGACACTTCTTTAAGCTTTCATTCAAGACAGATTTCATGATTTTTGGATGTCTAAAACTCCTATTATGCTCAAAATACTATAATAGTGTCATTTTAATCGGGTAAGCAAAAAAATTCAATTAAACTTCATATGAATCCAAACTCATAAAATATGACAAAGATCACTTAATTGAACGTATAAGAAGTCTTAATGAGATAAAAGTGAGAGATAATTATTTATGAAATCTATGCTTATCACTGGCTAGGATAAGTGAAATTGATTACTGATTCTCAAGTCACAAACTCTTCATTGTAGTGTGCAACATGACTTGCCTCAACTAATGAGTCTCTATTCCATGACAATGAATTTTCTTTGAGTCCAAGAGCTTGTTCTCTCTAATGTTAAGTAATGTGTGGAGGGATATTAAATGTAAGACTCTTATAGAGTGCAAGAACGTACCATTTTCCCTTATATCCTTCATCACCTGTTTCTTCCCTTCATATTTCTCCTTCTTTATTTTTTTCTTTTCATTTTATTTCTGTCATTTTCTGTATTTTATATATACAATAAGTTTTATACATACCAATTTATTTCCTTCTCTCTCATAAATGAACCCCTGTACAAAAGGGGATCTATGCTCTTCCTCATGAAATGTCTCACATCAATGCGGCTTTCTTTGTGAGATAATATTTCTCACTGTTTAACAAATGTATGTTGTCATTTTTTCTATTACATTCCTACTTTTCGCAATAACATTAATATAAAAAATTAATTAATGAAAATTATATAACTATTTTAATATAAACAAAAATATTATTCTGTTTCTTAATATTTTTTCTGATTTTTATAAGAATTAATTAACTAATTTATAAAGATTAAAAAATTTAATTAATTTAGTTAGTGCTATTGAATTTATCAATAATTTATATATATATATATATATTTTAAAACTATGCGTTAACATTCATGAAATATAGTCTTTTAATCTATCTTTACCTGATTAACTACTCCCTCTATTTACCATTTCAATTTTTTTTATTTCTTTTTAATTGTCACTTTAAAAGTTCACGATAGATTTATTATTTTACTTCGTTATATCTTTATCTTATACCAGAGAAGTTAATCAATAAAAAGATAGAGAACACAATAAGAAGTTATATGACAACTTTAATATTAAGAAAACATATTAATTATTTTTCGTAGTCTTTGTGAAACAACTTTAAAGATAAATAAAAGGAACAGAAAAAATTTATTAATTATTGTATCTTTGCTTAATAATTTTTTCAATTTAATTAAAGATTTTTTTTATAAAAAATTAATTAATGAAACAAATAATGTGGGTTAGATGTTATAAAAATAAAACAAACTTGTTTTTCATTTTTATACGAAAAATCAAAAGGATTTTTTTTTTCAATTTTTATTCTTATTAACTTTCTTTGTTTTAATTTAATTGTTCAAAAAGTGAAAATAAATTTTATTTTTATTTATCTATCCAAATAAAAATTTAAGAAATATTAATTATTATTTTTTCTTAATATTCTTTTATCTTTAAAAAATAATTAAATAAATAATTGATAGATTAGAAAAATTATCTAATTATTATAATATATAAATATTTTTTTTTATATTTTTTAATTTCTAATTTTAAAATAAATAAATAAAAATAAAAATAAAAATAATATATATCATCATCATCATTCATATAAATAAATTTTTTTTTTCATTCAACTATATAACTATTCATCAAAATTAACTAAATAATACGATTCAGTGATAAGAGTTGAAAATTTTTATATAAAAATTTTAAATTTAAATCTTATTTCTTCTTATTTTGTATGATTAAATTGGAATTTATAAAAATAAATTAATATTTTTAAAAAATATTAAAAAATAATATATTTTTATCTATTTAATATTATATATAATAAAAAAATTTAATTTATTAAAGTTTATTGTGTTTCTTAAAACTTTCCTTTTGAAAAGTTAAAAAATAACTATAAAATAAAAAAATAAATCTAAAAGATAAAAAATATAAATAAAATTTTAAAAATTAAAATGAAAATTTAAAAAGGCTATGAAACATTTTTAATTAAGAAAAACTATTTCGTGATTTTTCTTGTAAAAGAATTTGAACATATAGGACGGTGACCATTTCATCAATTTAGAGCCTATATTCAAACAAAGTTTAAAGGAAAGGAAAGGAAAACTTCTTGTGAGCAAAAAGTACATTGGCAAGCGCCGAAAATCATGTGAAACAAACATGTTAAGTTATGGACGGAAACTTGGTAGCTCCTAAAAAAATCATAGGTGAAGCAGGCGATAAATTATAGAGATTGTTTTGTAATATCTTAAAATAAGGTTTAGAGATTATTATATATATTTTTTAACTATAATAATACTTTTGAATATTATTTTTATTGTTTCATACAGAATTATTAATATTTTTTTCATTTACATTCTATTTGGACAAACAATATAACAGGGAGAAAAAAACATGAAAGATCAAAATAAAAGAAAAATCAATATAAATAAATTATATTAATAATTTTTTTACAAATTTTTTTTAGTATCTTGTATTTTTTATTTTTCTGAAAACATGAGGACTATCCCTCTTCTCCCCTAAATCAAGTCACATGGAAAGTAGAGATATTTAAGCTTTTAATGTGAAATTCACAAGAGTTTTTTTCTTTCTTCCACCTTTTTATGTGCCATTCAAATAAAACACTATAAATTTCCGATTTTTCTTTTCTAATTTCCACTCCTTATTTTTCATCATCTAAACATAGAGTTAGTGTAGGGAAGTTTGAGCCGAAACAATCATAAAACTTCACGTAAATGAACAAATATAATGAATATTTATATTTATGTTAAAATATTTTATAAAAAATAAATATTTTTAATTTCAAAATAAAATCAATATTTTTAATTTAAAAAAAACAATATTTTTAAGATTTGCATTTAAATCAACATGATAACTTATATCTTTTGTATTAAATTAAAAAATTCATACTAAATTTTACTATAAATTATTTTAAAAATAAAATTTCTAAATATAAATTATATTATTTTAAATTTGTATTTAAATAAAATAAAATTTAAAACTCCGTTTGAAATGATTTTTATTTTTTAATTTTAAAAATTAAAACCAATTTTTAATTTCAGTTTTTAATTTTAATTTTTAATTTTTAAAAGTTGTTGTAAAAAAAATTAAATCATTCTATTATATAATTTTATTATGAATTTAAAAAATATAAATAAAAATATTAATTTAAAAAATAAAATTATATCAAAATATATAAATTTTAAATTTTAAAAAATAATAGTGATATAATGGTTATAATATAATATTCTACAAATTTTTATTTTATATTTTATTTAATTATTAATATTTAAAATAAATAATTTTATATTATTTAGTATTTATTTTATATAAAAATAACATATATTATAATATTATACTATAAATATTTATATAATATAAAATTATACTATAATATTATAAATTTAATATAATTTATATATTACATAATATTATTTATTTTATTTTTATTATATAAAAATAAGATAAATAAAAAATTAAAATTCTTAAAATAATAAAAATATATTATTATTATTATAGAATGATGGTTTAATGATGGTGAAATTAGTTAAATTTAAAAATAAAAATATTTTAAAATTTAAAATAACATTCAATAATTTTTTGTTTTAAAATTTAATTTAAAATTATTTTGAAAATATATTAAAAAACAAATTCAAAATATTTTATCAAAAAAATTTTATTTTGAAAATTAATTTAAAAACTAAAAATTAAAAACCCGCCAAACGAACTTAAATTTACAAACATTTTTGAAACGCATATTGGCTTTACCTGTACTAATAGATAGGAAAATATAATTTGAAGGAAGGAAAGAGGGAGAGTATAAATGTAGACAAGTGGAGGGTGGGCTTGTGTTTGATGAGATGGAAAATGGCGTTGGGCCCAATAAAGGTGGGCCGTTGAATGAAAGAACGTAGATTTAGAAAACCAAAACCGCGATTCTAGTTTTTGGTATCGATGATTCCAACGGCAGTCCACAGAGACAAATAACCGAGGTGGATGCTTCGTGAGTGCGCGTCCTAATACCTATGTCATTTTCTATTCTTTTCTCCTCAACGCAACGTTTCATCACTATAAAACCCACTTTACTCTTTTCATCCTTTACTCTTCTCGCTTGTTACCCTTTTCTTTCTCTCCATTTCAAACTATCTTCTTTCTTTTTCTCCGATCATGTCTCACTTCAAGACCAAGTACCATGGTATCCATCTTATGCAATTCTCTTTTCCTTTTCTCGCTTCCTTCGATCTATCTTCATAGCTATATTATCTTTTTAGATCTCACTTTTTTTAATTTTTCGTTTTTTGTGCTCGATACTCGCCGAATCTGCTTTTTCTTATGTTTATTATTCATGTTACCTAAGGGTTTAGGGTTTATGGATCTAAAAATTTCAGATCTGACTTGCTGTTGAATTTTTTTCATGATAAACTATTGCCCGATTCTCTATCGCTGTGCTGTGATTTTACATCGGTTGATTTATTGTTTTTTTTTGTTTAAATTATAGAATTTTGCATCAGAATCTCTGTCTTAAATTGTTTGATGAAGCTTTAAGACACAGCAGAAAACATTTTTTCTCTTTTTTTTTATTTAATTAATGACATCCCTGTTGTCCGTTTATTTTGTTCATGATTTAGGTTTGGATGTGTTTATTTGAATGCTACTGCTGATAATTCATGATTTTTGCAGATGAGCTCATTGCCAATGCTGCTTATATTGGCACCCCTGGAAAGGGTATTCTTGCTGCTGATGAGTCAACTGGGACAATTGGTAAGCGTCTATCCAGCATCAATGTAGAGAATGTTGAATCCAACAGGCGTGCTCTAAGGGAACTCCTTTTCACTGCTCCTGGAGCTCTTAAATATCTCAGTGGAGTCATCCTCTTTGAGGAAACACTCTACCAGAGCACAGCCGCAGGTATTCTTCACAATTTTGAGGACCTTTACTTCGGATTTGGTTTGATTCATTAATTGATGAGAATTGCATTATTGGCCCTCGGACATGCATTGTTTATTCTGCTTATGGAGCATTTGGAAAAGCCTTTGGATAATTTATGAAGATTGCTTATTACTCTTATAATGTTTTTTTAGCTTATTTCAGTAAGCTTCATGTTTGTTTTCATGGACAAATAAAAAGAACTTACTGTAAAGGTGCTTAATTAAGCTGTTTACCCAAACAGATCCAGGTTCTTTTTTGGGTTGGGGTTGTTATGCATTGCGTTTATCTGTGTTGCTTTTGTTTGAATGAAAATGGATGATAGTGGCATTTGTTGTTATACTGACATTATTGTGAATGGATTTTGTTTAGGTAAGCCCTTTGTGGAAGTTTTGAAGGATGCTGGGGTGCTTCCTGGTATCAAGGTTGACAAGGGCACAGTTGAACTTCCGGGGACTAATGGAGAAACCACCACTCAGGGTCTGGATGGCCTTGGTCAGCGTTGCCAGAAGTACTATGAAGCAGGTGCTCGTTTTGCCAAATGGCGTGCCGTCCTGAAAATTGGCCCCAACGAGCCATCTCAGCATGCTATACATGAGAATGCTTATGGCTTGGCCAGATATGCAGCCATATGCCAGGAGAATGGGCTGGTTCCCATTGTTGAGCCTGAGATCCTTGTTGATGGACCTCATGACATTCACAAGTGTGCTGATGTGACCGAGCGTGTCCTTGCAGCTTGCTACAAGGCTTTGAATGATCACCATGTCTTGCTTGAGGGTACTCTCTTGAAGCCAAACATGGTGACCCCTGGATCTGATTCCCAAAAGGTTGCACCCAAGGTGGTTGCTGAGCACACCGTTAGAGCACTGCAGAGAACCGTGCCTGCTGCTGTTCCTGCTGTGGTTTTCTTGTCTGGTGGGCAGAGTGAGGAGGAGGCATCCCTAAACCTTAATGCCATAAACCAGGTCAAGGGAAAGAAGCCATGGTCTCTTTCTTTCTCTTTTGGAAGGGCACTACAACAGAGCACTCTCAAGGCTTGGGCTGGAAAGGAGGAAAATGTGAAGAAGGCTCAAGAAGCCTTGTTGATAAGAGCCAAGGCTAATTCGGAAGCCACTTTGGGAACTTACAAGGGTAATACTGAACTTGGTGAGGGTGCTTCAGAGAGCCTCCATGTAAAGGACTATAAGTACTGATCATAGCCATTGGCATTAAGGGTACAACCGAATAAATTTATGATGTTTTTGGGGGTTAAGTCGGTTGAATTTCTTGTTGATGAGTATTGTGGTTTGACTTGTTACAGAATAATCGGTTGAATTTTTCTTCTTTATCTAGTTTACCTTACATCATTTTAGTTCAGTGTACCGGTCAAACCCGGGCAAAAAGGGATGTAGGCATGTAGCTTTGTTTTCTTTAAAAGACATTGCTGAGTGATGGTTTGTGTTTATTTTGCAATTATCTTGCCTTTGATTTCATATTTATATATCTACCGTCCATAATTTCTCTAAATTATTTATTGAAATGCCTTTGATAAAATTATTTTTCTTTGTTGAGAAATCAATAGCATTCAAAAAATCTGTTGAAAAGTCATTTAATTTTGGTTTTCTACTTGGAAAATAAAAGACGATAATGTCTTAAATTTTGATTGAATGCCGGTATTATGGCGTCAGTTGATGGAGCTGTCCTCGCCAAATATAGAAATGATTTGTGCGTAATAATTTTTTTAAATCTTGCACGATCTTCTAATTGCAACATAATTCAATAATTAATTAATGTTCCAATTTTGGATTTCCTATTTACTAAACCCTAATTAATATAAAAAATTGAAACATTGTCAAGTGATAAAACACCTGTACATTATCTGGAAAATGTATTTACATAATTTAATGATATGAAAAATTAAAATTAATATTTCAAAATTAAATTAAAATCTTGTAATCTGAATTCATGCCTATTTTCATTATATATTTTGGTTGGTGTTTGTACTCGATAATATTAACGCTACTTTTTTTGGGTAAAAAAATGAAATGCATCAATTTAAATTAATTTTAATATTATATTTAAAATGAACTAAATCAAATCATATATTTTTATGTATAATTTAGATGATTTTTTTTACAAAAAACTGAAGCAAATTGAACTTCGAATACCTTCTATTACCATATCCAATGTCCATTAACGAAGACCTTTTATCACCATATCCAATATCCATTAACAAATAATGTTTTTAGTTTTTTTTTAATATAATATAATAATACGAAAAAGATAGAAGTAAACAATATCATTCAATTAAAATTTTTAAATAAATAAATCAGATTTAAATTTATAAAAAAAATTTATTTAAACTATTAAAAACTTATATATATATTTATAATATTTATTTGAACATATTTTATTTGTATAATATTAATATATATTTTAGGTTTATTTAACAATCATTATCTTGTAGGATTTAAATTTATAAATTATTTTAATTAATTATTTATATAAATTTTAAGTTTATTTATTAATTTTTGTTGAAATATAAATTTTTAAACAGAATTTTATATGATTTAAATAAAATCAGATCTTAAAAAAAAAACCTAATTCAAAATTTTTAAACAGTGCAAATTAAACATTTAAAACCCAGTTAAAGCTTAATCTCGAAAACTCATTCAGGAATACAATACAAGCGCATATCAGATAAGAGAGTACCCCTTTATAATATAATAAGAGAGGCCCTGCGTCCTTTCTTCATAGATGGAGCAATCCTCACTTAACAGCTGGAAAGCGGATCAGTACAAACCCACGTGATCCGTATTCGCTTACGTACCACGCGTGCTTCGTGGCACACTTTCTAGTCTATTTCACTGGCTTATTTGTACCCGGCTACATGATGGCACCCCCTCGCAGCGTAGGCGATTGAAGTAAAGCCTCTGCCTCTATCGCTTGATTGAAAGGATCAGACACTTTCCCTTACTTTTGATAGCAGAAGGAAATAAGTAAGGTAAACTTGCTTTTGCCGATTCCCTGGAATGGGAATAAAATGAATTAGAGGCTATTTTATTTTTTTAAACTAAAAATGTAAACAAATTTTGTATATGGGTATATTATATAATAATTTACATAACTGTATATATAACAGTGATTATTGTGCATATCTAAAATGCATTACAAGGTGTAACTCTTTTCTAGAATGTACCACAAGATGTGGTTCCTTTGCAAAATACATCATAAGATGTGCCTTCTTTTTAAAATGTATCACATATTATAGTCAAATCTGTCAGCCGTTTTTTCAAATTTCGTGCAGCGTACTCTCGTACATCAAATCAGCGTGCTCTCGTACATCAAATCGGAGCATGCAGTAACAGGTGTGTCAGTGTGGTTCCTCTTGAAATTGTAGCACAAGATGTTGTGCCTCCTTTCTGAAATGCACCACATCTCTGCACGGGACTATTATAAATTCACCGTTTCGTAAATGTTAAAAATAGAGATGAAAAAATGAATGCGGAAAAATTTAAAAGTTAAGAGAAAAGAATGTGAAGAATCGAAGAATTTAAAGATTAGTGTATATTTAATTTTGTTAAAGTATTTTATATGAAATAAATTATATTTATAATAAATTAAATATGTGTTAATTTAGATTAATTAGTGTGTATAATGTAAATGAATAAATTTTTAATAATATTTATTAATAATACTTGAATTAATTATAAAATTTATAAGATTAAATTAGTAATTAAATTTTAGCATAATTTATTTATATTTAAATTTAAAAATAATAATAAATTTTTAAAAAATATATGATATTATTACATTATAACGTTAAAATGAATGTTAATATTTAATAATTTTTTAATATAATATTAAATTTATAATGTAAAAATAAATGATAATGTTAAATAGATTTTATTATAATTTAATAAAATTAAATATATTTAAAATGAGATAATATATATTATGCTAAAATATTATTATTGTTATTAGAATTATATTTAATTGATTAAGCATTAAATTTTTGTTAAAAAATATATAATAATACTTATTTTTATTACTTACTATAAGAAAACATTATAACATATCGTTATATATATATATATATATATATATATATATATATATATATATATATATAAATCAGATAAAAATTAATCTCAAATTTAATAACTTAATATTAAAATTAATTTTATCAATATAATTATTAAATTTAAAAATCTATATAATATTAAATATGAGTTCTTGTGGTTAATGAATTTTTTTTTGAATTACTCATCCTTTCAAAATTATATGATTTATCCCGTATTAAACATTTAACTTTTATTTATAATTTTTTAATCAAATATTAATATAATTTAAATTTTAAATATTAATAAGTTATAATATATTTTAAAATATCCTTTATTTTTTACATAAAGTAATATTAATAAATTATTTTTAAGTTAATAGTTAGATTGTTATTATATTTAATTAAAATATATTTGGTTATTATAATTATAATAATAATATAGTTAAAAAATTATAATGATAGTATTTAATTAATTATAGTTGTTAATGTATTAATGATTAACTTGTAATTTTTGTATAATTTGTAGAAGAAAATTTAATGGCATCTTCGTCACAATCTAGTTGTGAAATTAGACCGAGGCCGGATAATCCATCACTCCGAACATTGCAAAACGTTCATATATTTGAGCAAATTTGAAATAGAGCGCCAGATCGAGAGTTAAAAATTCGAAGGGCAAAATTATTTCATGAAAGAGATAATATTTTACACATTCCGCCACAGATTATTGAGCATCTAAGGAGAGCTAGCTTTTTAGGAATTGCTCAAATTCAATTCTTCCAAATTGATCCTCCTTTGATTGAAGTTTTGATTGAAAGGTAGAGACCTGAAACACACACATTTCATATACCACTAGGAGAATGTACAATTACTCTTCAAGATGTTGCAGTATTAATCGGTCTACCTATAAATGGTGTTCCAGTTATTGGAAGTATTTCGGCTCGTGTGTGAGAGCCTATTGTGATGAAACTTTTGGGAATTTCTCCACCCGAAAATGAAATGCATGGAGCTTCTGTAAAGATGACTTGGTTGAATCAACATTTTTCAAATATCGAGGACCATTGGATAATGAAGTTTAGTTGCATAGATATGTTCGTGCTTATATTCTTCGTTTGATTGGTAGAGTAGTTATCTGTGATCATTCGAGTAGTAGAGTACCACTTAGGTACCTACCATTATTGGCTGATTTCGATCAATGTGGGAAATATAGCTGGGGGTCAGCTGCTCTGACATATTTGTATCTGAGTTGTTTACGATAAGAAAGAAATATGCGGATTTATATTGTTGCTACAATTATGGGCGTGGGATAGATTTCCTTATATTGCTCCGATAGATCCTACCATAACAGATTTTACACTTCCTTACGGAGCTAGGTATGATAATTATCAAGGTTTTTTTTATCAATTCAATATTTAAAATTATTGTCATTTAATACATTTATTTTTATAGGTGGAAGAGACATTCCTTTAAGACAGTTAGACAGGATTTGCAATTTTATAAACATAATTTTGAAATCATGAAACAAAAAGATGTAAGTAATTTATTTGTATGATGTTTAAAAATTATATGATAATAGTTATAAATTTATATACTTACTTTTGAATTGTTTTAATGTGAAGATAAAATGACAACCATATATGCAAATGTAATTTACCTATTGCCTGAAACATGTAGAGACGGAAATGATTTTTGGACAGCTGTTATGCCATTATTTTGCTTTCATATTGTAGAGTGGCACCAACTAGATCGTGTTATGCGACAGTTCGGAATGCGTCAACATATTCCCCAACCCCCAAGCCAACCAGAAAATATTCATGGGTTGACACTAAAAGGGAAGACAGATGATAATTGGGTTCGACTTTATGCTCCATTTCTAGATTTATGGAATAATAAGCAACAACTTGTTTGCTTAGGGATGCCTGATGATGGTGTGATTAGTGTTAATTCAGAATATATGAGATGGTACACACGTCATACAAGGAGATGGATCACGAGAATATGCAATCAAAAGGCCGAGCAAAAGATAAGTTTAAGAAGATATTTTTAAACTCCACATTAGATATATATATATATATATATATATATATATATATATATATATATATATATATATATATATATATACGATTTAATAAATTATTTTTCTCTTATTTGTAGGTCGATCAAGCAGAGTTAATGTATTACATTGCAACAGACATGACTCATTCGGGAAGAGAGTCCTTGCTAGTCCTTATGGACCTCATCAAGCAACATGCAGAAAATATGCTAATGATGTTTGAAGAAGAGGACCGTGTTGTGACCGCTCGAATGGCTGCACCTGTTGCTACATAGGATCCACCTCGACAAGAGGTTCATGTGGACATGCTGGATAATAGAGTTGAGCGGCAAGGCCTTCAACGTCATCGTAGACGTTTGGAGCATCAAACTTATACCATTCCTTCCCTTCCAACTCGACAAGAAGGACAATTTTTTGTGCCATCACAAGATGTACCACCATCACCATTGCCAACATATGCATTTCCATCACAACAATTTAGTGATGATACAGGTCCATCATTTACAGGACCTTTAGGAGATGGTCCATCTGTTGCACCTAGTTGTTATGGACAAGCATCATATGATGATATTGCTTTTGAAGGAGGACTACCATCATTTCAATTAGGAGGTCATTCGTTTCGGAGTGGAGGAGAATCTTCAGCATTTGCTCGTTTCACATCACCTGATATTCCATCTCCTAGGACGTTGTATGGTGTTTCTCAGCCCTCACCTCCGATAAATCTTGGTGTTGGTAGAAGTTTTTATACACCATCTCCGTTTAATCCCACGATGATCACACCACCTCCACCCAGGCACACATATGTGCATAGTCCAGATATATTTCAAGATTTTAGAGGTCAAGGAATTGACTTAAATGCAGACTTATCAGCTGCATTCCATGATGGTGCTCGAATTGATGATCCTCAGTTTGATGTCACACAACATCGTCGTCGTAATCCAAGAAGATCTGTGAGGGATAGAGACGTTGATGATAACTAGTTTTATCTTTGGTTGTGTGTTTATGGACTCTTTTATCTTTATGTCTTTAATATTTTATGTCTTTAATGTTTTATGTCTTTGATTACTTCATGTGTTTAGACTATTATGATGAACTTTTTATTTGGTTATTAATTGGTTTGTTTAGATTATTATGTTTGACTTTATCGATAAATATGTTATTGTTATTGAATGATTTATTGTTAGAAGAAACTGTTATGTTACAATTATATAAGGAACACTAGCAATGGAGTAAACTCATTAAAATTCTAATCTTGGTGTTGATCAACCATAATTAAAATGCAAAACATTGATCATGTCTTTACATTATCATTAACTATCGTTTTGCCCTTGTCCTCTACGTGGACATCGAGATTGATTATGACCAACTTCTTTACAAAGACGACATCGTTGTCTTGGTTGTGATTCAATCCAATCCATTTCATTTCTTATACATGTAGACTTCGGTCGACCTTTTCCCCGCAATCTGTCCTCATTTGGCACGAGTATCCATGGATGAACAAGAGGAAGTGACACCTCATTTCCAATTGGCCACCATTCACTTGAATACGCATTAACAACGTTTTCAACCATATAAACAGAATCCACAAACTGGTAAAAGTTCATACTAACAACAGAACATGTAGCGATAACATGAGAGCATGAATATTTGAACAATTGAAATTTACCACATTGGCAACATCCCTGTGACAAACTTAGAGCCCATTTGTTACCATTGCGTTGTGTGACAAGATTGAATGCTTCTTCAACCTCAAAACGTGAAGATTGTATGTCATATCTTCGAACATGATAAGAACATGCTTCTTCTTGATTTTTTTGAATGCAGTCCATTAGTTTACCACAATATCATTGATCTGAGTTAAGTTATGTCTTAGCAGCTACACTCATTTGCACAAAATATTCAACCAGACGACTATATGTACATTTAACAAGAGTTGTAATTGGGAGATTACGAGCACGTTTCAAAATTTTATTGACCGAATCTGACAAATTTGTAGTTATGTGCCCGTATCGTCTACCATGTTGATTATAAGCGAGACTCCATTTTTCCTTTGAGATGCTATCAATCCACCTAGCAATCTTTGGGCCACTTTGTCTAAACTTTTCTAACTTTTTGTCAAATATATGTTTACATGGTGTGTAACCTATCAAGGTTTAACAACGTTACTAACAAAATATCCAATGAGTGTTATTAATATGCAAGACATTGTAAACATAAAACATACCTAATTTAAGCAACTCCTGTTTCAATTTTTTATTCTTGAAACGATGATTAAATTACTTGCAATGTGTCGAATACAGTACACGTGATAAGCATGTGGAGGTTGCTATCCTAAGTGCTGATTGTTCACAGCAGATTTGATGCTTTGGTGCCGATCTGAAAAGACAAATCACATCCCTTTGTGTCACGTGCTCACGTAACAAGGCTAGAAACTAACTCCATGCCTCTAAAGTCTCACCCTCTACAATAGAAAATGCAATCGGTAACAGAATTATTACCGTCTTGAGTTGTTGCTATTAATAATGTACCTCTGTATTTTCCATACAGGAAAGTTCCATCAATTTGAATCAATGGCTTCCAGTATTTGAAAGCTTCACAACATTGCTTAAATGTCCAAAAAACTCGAAAAAATTTTCGATATCGATTGTCAATTTGTTGACCAATAACAACTTCAATCGTTTCAACTTTATATACCGATCTTGGGGAAAAATTAATCATGTAATGCAACCACCTCGGTAATATTGCATAGGACTCATCCCAATCACCAAAAACACGGACAATCGTTTTCTGTTTGGCAATCCATGCTTTCCTATATGAAATTTTATACCCATACTGACTTTGTATTCTTTCTTGTATCAAAGATTTGGATCATCACAATCATCATCTGTTAGATTCACACCTTCATTACAAGCTGCTTACTTAATTAGTAAAAGTTTTAAACTAATTTCACAAAAATATTGTCAATATTTATGTAAACATACATCCATTAACTTACCAATTATTGAAGGACAATCTTCTACAACTTCAGTATTAAAACTACTATATTGTATCAACATTGTTGAACTGCCAATCACATCAATCTCAGCATAAATCTCTAATGCTGACATTAACGACTGTTGCTCAAAAGCATTAACCATACATTTAATATGATCATCTTCACATATTTGGAAACCACTATACTCAATTTTATGAGTTGAAATCAAGAACTTTCCTACTAAAGACGAAATCACTTGATTTGATGAAAGCTTTAATTTTTTTATAATCTTTTAGTTAAGTTCACTAAGGTTTATATCTCTTATAACATGAATGGTTTTTTTACTTCCTTCAAAATTAAGTCTATCTTCTCCTTGAAAAATTCTACCATTTGAATATATGATAATAATAATTTTACTCATATTAACATAAATTTTTTAAACTACATACATAACACAGTTAATTTTTCAAACTTTTTTTAAAAAATTAAAAAAAATTAGTTAATATTCAAAATAAAAATAAAATAACAAATTATAGCAGAAAATAAATTCAAACTTGCACAAAAAAAATAATATACTTTTGTAAATATAATTTAAACTAAATCCAAATCACAATATCTAGAACACCACTAAACCAAGAATGGTTTAATAATTTTTTTTTAAATACACTAAATCACTAGATGCAGAGAAACATAAACCCAATAATATTTGAGAGAAATTTTTGTTCATCCAACAACAACATTGAGTCATTTTATACAAGAAAAAATTTTAATGTGGCTCCTCTCCAAATGCTTCCACACAAGGTTGTGGCTCTTCTCCGGATGCTTCCACACACTGTGACTCCTCTCTGAATGCTCCCACACAAGGTTGTGGCTCCTTTTCAAATGCTTACACATGTTATGGCTCCTGTCCGAACGCTCCCACACAAGTCGTGCCTCGTTTTCGAATCCTCCTACACAAGCCTGTGCCTCCTTTTCATCTGCCCCCACACCATGTGATGTGTTTTCTGGTCCAACACAGGCTGTGCCTCCTCTCCAAATGCTCCCACACAACCTATGACTCTTCTCCAAATGCTCCCACACAAAACTGTGCCTCCTCTTCAACTGCTCCCACACGTGGAGTCCACAAATGACGCCCTTGCAACTGCTTGCATACAAAGTTATGACATCTTTTCATAATGCTCCATATGTATGACGCATCTTTATTTTGGTTCACAAATACTGTTTATATCCTAAATCCGTAAAATGTATTAAAACAACCTAATTTTAGTAATTAATTTAAAAAATAATACCATTTTAGTCAAACTTCCTTAATTAGATGGATTTGGAAACGAATAAAAAGGTGGCTGAAAATGGGTCTGAATGCTAACATTGGGCTAACATCTTATATGAAGCAGTACTGTAGCCTTACAAGCTGCTTCAATGGGTACCAGACTCAAACCCTCCTACTCTTCCCCTTCCGCGAAGACAACCTCTGCCGCCTACTCTGCTTGCCTTTGTTGAGAATATGTAATATAATTTTTTATTTATTTACTTATAACAATAATATGTAATTAATTTTTTCTGTTGAGAATTCTATCCTATAACTAGAACATATACTATTTAAAATGGTGGATACCTTTTGCTAAAATAATAATGATAATCGTAGAAACCAATAATAGCTCAGATACTCTTTACTTATAATGTACTACTTAATTAATTTTTTTCCTAACAATAGTGTCTAATTACCCTCCATGCTTAGTATATCGTATATCATGTTAATAAAAATAAAATAAAAGCATACTATAAAAAAATGAACATTTCCAATTAAAAATGTGTTATCATTTTTTTCCCAAAAATCAGGAAAAACTAACATGCATAACATACATAAAAAAATGCGAGGCTGTTATTAATTTATTGGTAATATAATATTTGATCGATGTATTCGTATCAATAACACATTCTTGGTACAAAGAGGCATTTGAAAATTTTAAAACAATTTTTTAAGAGCTAAGAATATTAATTAATTTTTTATTTTATGTGCTATAACTTTAAAAATAGATAAAAAAAGTTTAAAAAGGAAATAAATATTTAACAAATTTATTCGAATAAACTCTTAATGAAACTCACTTAAATTTTATTCTATAGAAAAATTACTTGAATGAATGTCTCCAAAAATATATATTTTATATGATAATTCCTTGAAATCCTAAAGTCAACTAAATTGAATTTGAACCGAAACTGCGCAATTAACCGATTGCCAAAGGCTTGGGCAATGAAAATAAAAATATTATTACGAGAAGAGAGATTGGGTTGTGGGTAGAAATTGTGTCGTTTGATGAGTTCATTTGTTAAGTCTAGAAATCACCTCATGTTGAGTTCCTAGTTGCGGTACAATTTTTGGGACAGAAAGCTCCATTGTTTACTCCTTGATGGGCTTTAATTGTAAATGAAGCTTGAGTAATGTAAATGTAACATTTTATGCCTATGTTATAACAACATGAAATATATATATATAGGAGTTTTGTTTTATATTTAACATATTTTAAAAATAAAATAAGATAAATATATAATTTTAAAAAAGATATATTTTATCTTGTTTGTGTACCAAACACTGATATAAATGTTTGTACTTGGTTTAAATACCATTTAAAATTGCCTGTTGGCTTATCAAAAGAGTCGTTAAAGTGAGTGAATTGGTTCATCTGTTTTGTTATGGTAGGTTGATTTCAAAGAGTTGACTTGACTTTTATTGGTGGGCCAACAATTGATCAACTCTATTTGAGTTACTGGGCACCAATTAACAGTAATTTTCAAAATTTATTACCACAAAATGTAAAAACATATTGTTTAACATTTTGGGATAATTTTTCTTATGTGATGTTGCTATTGATTTTATATTTTTCACCAAATGTTGTATGTCATGTGTCATTACACATAATGTGATAATTGAACGAGTACAGCATTTTAAAAAGTTGCAAAGTTTATATGATTACCACGTAGGAATATCTAATAAGTTGCGTCATGCAATAAACATCGTATATCACATGAACAAGCACATATTAAAAAATTGCAAAATTTATATAACTGCCACAAGCTAATATCAAATAAGTTGCTTCATATTAAGAGTATAACTCACCAAATATAGTCATGTAATAGTCATGGAAGATCCACTTTATAATATTGAAATATCATTTTGTTTGAGTACATATATTTAATTAGCTAAGTTTAGTTGGTTATATGGTGTGGGTAAAAGCTTTGGGTTCTACATTTAAATTCTAACTTTATACTTATAAAAAGCTATTAAATTATTTTTCCTACAAACACATTACCATGTGTAAAACTATATATGTGTGTAAAAATGTAAAGTACGAACATTTCATTAATGCAAAGGGTGTGTGATTTTTTTTAGTTTCTTAATTATTTAAAGTGTGTTAAAAAATTTAAAATAATAAATATGAGACAAAAGCAATAATAAAACAGCTTGAGTTTTTCTTGAATAATTATTGATTTTTTTAATTTTATTGTGTTTTTATTAATATTTTTATTAGGATAGTTTGACTTATTTGTACTTCACATTAAGATAATTTAAAATATCCCTTCATATCCAAATAAATGTATCTTGTTTTAAAAATATTTTTATGTAGAAACTTCTATATATTACATTTGATAATGTGTTTGTATGAGAAGAGGAAGAAAGAAAAAAAAAATTAGTGCAATAGTTTTGTAAAGTACAAAATTGGGATTTGAACTCAAAACCCAAAGTCTTTATCCACACAACATTACTAACTAAGCTAACTTAATTAAACAAATGCACATGCTTTAACAAACTAAGACTTTAATATTGTGGCTTGCATCCTCCATGGTTACTAACTAAGACTTTAATATTGTGACTATTACATAGGGGATTACGATACTCAAACATAGTTCCGGTGGATACATATAGTCGAAAAATGATGGTTGAATTGATTAATAAATTTTTATAATCGATTACCTATATAATTAAATTAATTATTAATTTGTATAAAAATAATTAAAATATTTTTTAATAATTGATTATGTAAATTTTTAATTAATTATTTTTTAAATTAAACAATAATTGATTATTAAAAATATATAATTAATAATAAAAAAAATATTATGATTATCTCTATATAAAATAATGATTAAATTAATTATATAATAATTTATGTAATTAGTTATATATCTTTTAATTAATTAATTAAAGTAAAATTTAAAATGTAAACATATATATTTGTTGATAATTTTTGTGATGTAGATACACATAACACGTGATAAAAAAATGATGCATTATGAAATAAAAATTGATTAAAAAAAGTAAATTGATAAAATTGTATTTTTTTTACACTTTTTTATAGTACTTTTTTAAAATTGTCTCCATTCGGTAAAAAAAAATAAATCAGTTAAAATAGTTGTCTCACCAATTTTATTTTTAAGAGAAATTAAAAAAGATAAAAAATAAATTAAAAATAATAATAATAATAATAATAATAATAATAATAATAAAATTTTATAACAATATTAATACATCATAAAATCATTCATTAAGGACTCATCAATGATCATATTAATATCTTTTGGTTGAAATTTATACCATGATATTTAATTTAATATTTTGATTATAAAAAAATTAATTAAATCAACTTAATTTATTATAACTTTTAATTAGAGAAATTAAATAAGTTAATTTTTAATTTTAGTAATCTTTGTTTATATAAATTGAAATCATAAAGATCATATAATTAAAAAGCTTGTTATATAAAAAGTTTATAAAATTAAAAAATTCATAAACATAAGTGAATTAAAATCAATTTATGAATTAGCTAATTTTTTAAAATATTAATTTAATTTATTTTTAAAATAAATTGGTCTAATCTTTTTTATAGTCTAAAGTAAAACTTTTACTAATTTATGAAATTATGTGAATAACTATTGTTAACATTATTTAAAAATAAAATTATTTAACTTTATGCTTTTTTATTAGATATTTTTACATTATCATATATAAGAAGGATAACTTTTTTTAGGTAAAATATTTTTAAAGTATTATTATGTCATGAAAATATTAATAATTAAAGTAAGCTAAATTATATCACTAGGATCATCTCATCAAGTAGAATTTGAAAACTTTAGAGCAATGGAGAGTAATTAATGGGCTATTCTATTACATTGATGTTTGGTAAAGTAAATAATGTATGAAAGAATTAGTTTTACAATTTTTTTGCAATCCTGAATTACTTTCTTGCAATGTATTGGGATTTGGTGGTTTCCATTGTTAGATTAGTTGCGTTTTGATTGGTTGTATGGGAAGGTTTGTCTGATGTTGATTATCCTACTGGAGATTCAGTGTGTTATACATCATTTCAATTACTTCAATTGGATGATATGTTTTGTGGTTAAAAACAGTCTTATTGCATACTTTTCATATCATTCAAATAATCATGACTAGTCAGGAGCTTTACTCTCTGTTAAGTTGGTTGATCCATTGTCCCAACTACTCATGAAAAACAAATGTTAAAATGTTGGTTGTTGGAGTCTCATATGACCTAAACCATGTGAATTTGGCTAATGACATAGCAGGAAGAGATGATCTTCTATTTTTGTAGGTCGTAAGGAATAAAGTGGGTATCTTTTATCCATGAGAATTCTGCACTTCTTTAAATTAGATTGACATGAGATGGTTCTTGTTAGCACTCTAAACAAGAAATGATGAATCTTCATCGGTACTGGTAGGCTCCAAATATGTTGCCATGGTATTTAGTGATTCTCCAAAGCCCTTTATCTATCTTTGGTACCTGCATTCAGAATATCAAGATAATAAGATTTTACAACAAAATAATAACTTAAGTTCCAATTGTAGAAAAAAATAATAATACAGATTTGAAGTTAAATATGATGTCGAAAAAAAATTAAGAATTTTTCTAAAAATAGTTATAATATAAGAAACTAGATGTCTTAAAATACTTATCAATATACAATGTTTAAGGAGAGAAAGATTTCTGTTAGATATTATACCAGTTCTTTCTTATTAATTCAAAGGTTATGTGTAGTTCTTGTTATCACATAACAGATACTTTCACTACAATAAAATAATACAAATTTCAAAAATACAGATCATAGTATTTTTGCACAAGTCCCTCTAAGCTTAAATCTTCCTACGAACACATACTAGACATCTTTTTATCTAGATACACTATTTTTCTAATACCCAAATTATAACGAGAGTAAATGTAGTAAGTTTAGCATAAGTTATGAGTACATAAGTCAGTTAGAAATTTTTGTTTAGTTAATGATTTTTATCTTTTGCTCAAAAGCTTTTTCTTTATATAGGAGGAAACAAAATAGTTATTATGAGATGAGAGAGTTTTGCAACATCCTTTGCATGTGCATTGAATACATGATCTTGGTTTACTAGAAAGTAAGTTTCTTTTCATCATGTGTTTTGTGCATGAGTTTCTTTTTAATCTTTACCATTTGCTTTTCCTAACAACACAACCTCTTTCCTTTATAAGTTAAGGTTTCATATGAGTGCAAAATCTAATTATTCTTTTTGCTAATCAGTAGTCCAAAAATAACTTTTGTTTGGGAATGATCAATTGGACAAAAAACTACATAATCTACTTCTTTTTTTCCAAAGACAGTAAGACGCTTCAAGGTGTCTAAAGATATTTATACTTTTGTACCCGTCTACAAGCATAAAACTGTATGTATATTTTTAGCATCAATGAAAATGTTAATAAATTTTTTTATTGTGTGGCTCAATTCCAACACCAATGTCAATTAAGATGATCTTGTTGAGAGACCATGATAATGAATGAATTTGATGATTTGTGCTTTCAGTGGATGAAAAACTTGATTAATGATTTCCTCATTCCATTTATGAATATATTCTATTATGAGATATGATACTGATTGTAGAATGAGGTGGATGTTTTGGTTTTGAAATGACATAACAAGAGTGTGAGCCAAGGAGCTAAGCATCTTACTAGATTCGAATCTTATCACCTTTGTTCCACTATCCATTTAGATCCTTTATAAATTTGAAAGTGCTCCCTATAAAATTTTCCATGTGTAGCTTAGATTATACTCTTTGATGATTGTTACAAGATGATCTCTAAAAAAGTATCTTTCCTTTTGTATGAAAAATAAAAATCTATTTAAATTATGTAGTAATCTCTAACATTATTTGGTAAGAAAAGCATCATTGAAAGTTTCAATGTTTCTAAAGCCTAAATCCCTTATTTCTTTGTTTTTCATAATGTTTTCCATTTAATTCGATAGATCTTTTTCTCCACCTTTTGCTCACACCACTAGAATTTTGTCATCTAGGCTTTTAGTTCATAACATATAGATTATGACACTTTGAAACAAGTTATCAAATAGGTTGGGATAGCTTGAACCATTGATTTGATAAGAACTTCTTTTCTTTCCTTTGAAACAAGTTTACTTTCCACTCATTGATTTTTTTTTTCAACTCTCTTGAACAATTTTGAAAATGTCTTTCTTCGATTTACCTAGCATTGCTGGTTACCCAAAATATTTGTCATGTGTTTGAACAATCTTTACTTTTATGTTACCCAAAATATTTGTCATGTGTTTGAACAATCTTTACTTTTATCCTTTTGTTGAATTATTTGCTTCCAATATTTATTAACATTTTAACTAAAAGAGATTTTTAATATTGAATTATCAACAACATAATTTACAAATTTTCTTATCATTGCTATAAGTATATCTTAAAATATATTTTTTTTCATCTTTCTATGAACTTTTTTTTTTCTCCTTCAAAATTTATTATTTATCTTTTCAAATTCTTCCACTATTTTTTTTTCAAAAAAATTTCTTCACCTTTACATTTTATTGATTTTTTTAAAAAAATTTCTTCACCATTATTAAGGATTATTTAAGTTAAAATTTTAAAAATCTTATTTCTAAATAGAATATAAAACAGATGGTTAAAATACAAGATCCTATTGATTAACCCATAAATTATAAACTATTTTAATAACTCTATTTAAATGAGTCAGGTGAATGTAATCTGGAAGCTTAATACACCACTTTTTTTTTATATAAATAATCCAACCCACTTATGAAATAAGTTGATTTATATATCATACTTTATTTTTACAGTTTTACCTGTTAAGCTTCTTAAAGTTGCTCTTTCAAGACAATTTGTAAATCTAAGGTGAATTTTTTTTTCACTTTGCTAAAAAAATGGTTTCTTGTACATATGAGTTTGGTATACTTTTGTCGATAGTTTTCTACTCACGAGTACATCAAGTTCAACTGCAAGGTATTTTATCCTTTGCGGAAAAATTGAATTTAAGACTTTGTCTATTTAATTTTCTTAAAATATTTGACAAATTGCTATTATCCTTATTTGGTTTAAAGGTACTTTGTTATTATAAACAGTTAAAATGTGATAATTAGAATTATTAGTACATACTGAGTATTGATTTTTGATAGACGTGGACATCTCAATTGTTTATTTTGTTTCTAGTTTTTGCTCAGGATTTTGCTGACTTTTTTTCTGTTTAGTTCGATAAGTTCGTTCATTTTGTGAGGTTTTTCAGATCTGATGTGTGAAGTCGACACATACCAAACTTACGATGATACCTTTCTCTTACGCTATGAAATTAAACGGAACAAAACTATTATCGCTACACTTTATTTTTACGTTTTTTAATCTTTTTCTTTTATTGGAAAAGTGAAACCACTGAAAATGATGTAACAATAACACTATTGTAAATTAAAGTAGTAGATACAATGTACCAAGAAAAAGTAGTATATATAACTATAGTTGAGAAAATTGGATGGGATTGACTAGTTTAACTGATTTTAGTATATATTTGGTGTAGTTTGTTTAAAAAAATAATAATAATTTATTTCTTTATACCTTTTAAGAGAGAGCTTTTGCCACCGACTATTTCAACCTAACTTTTAACCCTTTGAATTGTTTCTAACCTTGGACATGGGTTTGGGAAGTGGACAAAGCTTTCAACCAGTGATGCACCTCATGCTTTGTTTTATGTTTTATATATTCGTTGATACATTCCATTGTAAAGCATAATTTAGGTTAAATTATATTTCCCTTTACTTATAATATTTACTTATTTTTATTTATTTATGAGTTCAACTCCTATCCATAATTTTTTAAATCTTAGTCCTTTTCAACCATGAAGAGATAAATGATGGGCTTAAAGGTTATATTCAAATTGTTTCATTACAGTAGGTTGAGTTTGGTCATTATCACTTTACCAAGATGATTGATTGATTTTTGATCAACTTGGACAACCAATTCATAACTGATGGAAGTCGCCAAATTGCACACAACTACTTGTGTAAACATGCTGGTATAGAACAGATTATCACAAACGCACACTTGAGTTGATGACCCCAGATTCTCAGGCATTGAAAAGATACCAGCACCTGGTGCAATTATGATCTAACTGCTGGCATTCACAAAATTATGTGCTTATTTTTTTGTCTAAACCACCGAATATAATCTTGAATCACATAAAACCATTACAAATAATGAAAGTTTCTTTTCAAATTTTTAACATAATTACATTCTCAAAACTGGAATCTAGAATTTTTAATTAAACTAAATCAACCTTCTATTAGTTGACTCAGATAAATTATGTGCTTTTTAATAGTTTATTTTCATATAAAAAATTAATTTTAAGGATTGAGATGGAAATGAAACCTAGTTCATGTGGTAAAAAAGAGAGAATACTAGAGGATGGTAAAAAAAGATTACACAGGATCCTCCACTAGTTGATATAGCAAAAATGAGATACAATACAAGGTTAGCAACATGGGGGCAAAGCAATAACAAAACAAAGCACTAGTGCTAATGTGCCAGCCAAAATCACAAGGTGACATCGTGTGATCAACCCTAACTAAGAGGGAAACTAACTTTAACCCCCAAAACAAAAATGGAAACGTGAATCTAACTGCAGCAACACGAGCCTACAGACTCACCAGCTGAAGACTACGCCATATTCAGCAACGACTACATATACATTATACATATATTTATATATTTTACATTCTTATCAACATGTCTAACAAGTCAAATCCTACACGCCTCCTTAACTGGCTAAAAAAGCAATGGAGGCAAATCCCGCACAAAAGGAATGATCTACTACTTGTAAGCAGTTTAAATTCTAATATATCCCCATATATTAACAAGAAGTACTAATGAAACCAGCACAATTGCAGAAACTGCAAGAACAGAAGACCACATGAGACGGTTGGAGGAAATCTTTGTCGTGGAATGGACCTTTCTGCCCAATAGAAGGTTCTTTGGGCTCGAGATGGATTCTGCAGCTGCAACATGTTGCTGTAGAATCCTTCTTGACTCAGGAGATGTCTTCTCCGGTGCTTCATCATCATTATCATCATCATCATCACTAGTGACAGTAGAACTCTCATCAGCAGCATCGTTTTCTGAAGCTTTACTCTCCTGTTAAAGAGGAACGCATAAATCTCACAACAAATGCAAGTAACATATCTGAGTTAGCGATACAAGTTAAACAAACTTCTTACCCCATCAATGATGGTTTTTGAATTATGGACTTCCAGGGTGCATTTCTCATCGTTTGGTGTCTCGTTGGAACAACGTGGATGCGTAACAAATCCTCCCAAACGTATTCTCCTCGGTGCAATACCTTGTGATTGTGTCATAGGGTTTGTGTTTGGCTGTTCATTTCGTCCTTGACGAGTCCTTATTCTGATTCCAGTATCACCACTAACAAATGCATCAAAGTTTCTTGATTGCTCATAATCATTGACCACTTGGCCCGTACTAACATCAGTTGAGAAAGCCATCTGGGAACTGTTCTGAAGGAATCCTGCATTGCTCTTCTGCTCTGTTGCCTCCTTAGCATAATCAGCATGTAGTGCTTGCAGATGCTGCAGCATACAACAAGACTGACATTATACAGGTGGAATTAAACAGTTATAGTACAAGTTGTGATTTGATGTGTCATTTTAGAGAGAGGGCGATTAGCATAAAAACATAAACGAATAAAGGATTAGAGATGTCACTAGGTGTTTCAAAACTAAAAGAAGTCATTTTGATGGCAGAAACCTAGAATAAACAAACAATAAAAAGGGTTGAAGCTATTACTCACCGTCATATTGATCATTTCCACATCTGAGTCACTGCCTGATCCATTGTCTTTAATATTAGGCATCGATGAGCTCTGCTCATGACTGCTGGAATCTTCAAAGGAGACCGCATCCCAATTAACAACCGAATAAATAAAGTCAGAAATATTTGCCTCATTTGTCCCATACATAGGTTCTGATTGATTGTTGGGTTGGTAACAAAACTCTTGTGGGAAATGAGCATGGACAGGGGAGAATAATTTGTCATCCAATTGCTGATATGTTGGGTCATAAAATATGTTCACGTTCCATGGCTGATCCTCCTGAAGTAGTAAACATTAAGTATAGTTACTAAATCAACAAATTCAATGTCTTCAAATCAGGGGGAGGAGGGAAGTGAAAACAAGAAAAAGAAAGGAAGAAATCAGAGATTAAAACTCAGTCAACCCATCTAACCTCTCCAACTGGTTCTACAATTTGATTTTGTGCATCAGGAGCATCACATCCATCGCTATGGCTATCAACTGCGGTTATCAGGTTGGACACCGCTTCCTCAGAGTTCTCAGGAATAACTGCTGGAGGCTTATCATCCTCTGTAACCTGTGAAGATACCGGAACCAGAGCTGAATCAGACGGTATTTCTTCTGGAGAGTAATTGGCAGTCATAGGAGTTGAAACAGTCCGCTCCACTTCATCACCATTTGAACCTTCAAGACTCTCATCTTGTTTCTTAAATAATCGACAAAGCACATACGGATTCTGTTAAAAGTCAAACAAACCAAATTGAAAAGTTAGCATCATATCACAATCATCATGATATAAATTCTTAGTTCATCATAACTTGCAGCAGCTTTATGTTAATTAATGCATACAGATCTACAGGAAGTACTGCATAAAAGTTACAAGCAGTTAGCCCAGAGGTAATAGAAACATATAAGAGCGCATTGGGCTAGTAAAATGCAACCCAAGAACACTTGGAAGCAAAATAACCAGGTGGAGTATTACTACAAACTTTCAAAGAGATATCAGTCAACATGTTTAGACTCAAAGTCTGCAAACAAGAACTTCTAATAGACAAATAAACCTAGAGAAGCATCAATTCAAAACCAGAAATTTTCTGTTTTACCAAAAAAAGTAGGAAAGTAGAGCAATAAAAAAACCTTAACAATTTATACACTTCAGTGAAAAGCAAAAAACAGTTATACAGCTATTTCAGCTCACAACATCTCAAAGTCAAAACACCATGATAACGAAGATCGAAAAGCAAAAATAACAAACAATAAAAAGAGGAGATAAGAGTAGACCTGTCCAGGATTGGTACCATCAAGCTCCTTGAGGGTAGGCCTATACTCATGCATAACCCAATTGGTCCTCTTTCCTTTGGGAGCACGACCAGTGTAGAAAACAAGAGTCTTCTTCATCCCAATCAAGGTGGAGCCAGATTTAATCCTCCGATCCTTCCCCGTAGCCTTCCAATACCCATGAGTTGTAGCTCGGTTCAATCGTTGCCCGTTCGGATACTTGCGGTCCTGCGGACAGAAGAAGAACCACTCTGGATCCTTGTTCCGTACCACTGACAAATCTACAACAAACAAACCCCCACCCCCACAATCCCAACAACAAAATAATCAAATCAAACAGCATAGCCACCTTCCACATCAATGTTTTACTATTAATTCCACATCCAACAATTCAAAACTACTTTTTTTTTTTCCTTTTACACAAAGAAATCAAAGTTCTGTTCTCCAATCAAAATCACTATTTCATCTCTTAACCATTGAGCAGTTTTAATCAAGACAACATGCCAATTTTGATCGGAAATCAGCACCACCAACTATATTCAAGTTTTGTTCGAAAGAAGTATCATATCATAAAAAAAAAAATCAGCAACAGTGTGAGAAAAATTAGTACTTGATTGGAAATAAATTATTTTTAAAAAATAATCACTTATTCTTCAAGAATTATATAAAAAAATGTTAACAAATTAATTAATTCTCCTAATTAAGCTGAATGAAAGACTTAATTAGTAAAGCAAAGAGTAAAACTTTCCCAATTATGGAAAAACCCCCAAATGAAATTTTCTTAAAGGGAAATGAAAAAACATACCAGGCAAATCCCAAGGCTCCCATTTGCAGACATCAATTTCACGGATAACCCAAACGTCTTCACCATTTCCGTTGATCTTCAAACGGAGGTAGTAATCAATAAGCTCTTCATCGGTGGGACGGAAACGGAACCCTAACGGCAACGTGTTCAGAGACAACACCGCCATCTCATCCTTACGCGGTTGCGGGGGCGAATAGTCGACGACAGCAGCACCCATCAGAGTTAAGCGCGTTTTCTATAATACCCAGAAAGCCAAAGAGACAGAAACTCTAAGAAAGAGAGAAACTTTGAGATAAATAAGGTGAAATTGAAGTGGGAATCAAAGGGATTCTAAGGATTTTTAGCTTCTTTTTCAGTTTTCCGTCACGGGTAAAGGAAATTGCTGAGAACGTTAAAAGAAAGAGAAGGTGGGTGAGGGTGACTCATTTCTTACATATATTGGTATTGACACATTGAATAATGAATATAAATTCCTCGTATATACACTGAATTCAATGTGTTATCTTCTTAACCTCATTTTTCAACCAAATTACACCGTATGCCATTCCCTGAACCTAACGCGTCAAACGCGTTGGTATGGGTAAAATGGGAAATTAGGGTTGGTGGGTAATACACCTGAAATGAACCTGTGACACGTGGCATCAATCTATGCCTCTCATTTAACTTGGTGAGTAAGGAAGTGAGAAAACCAGTGTGAACGAGGATAAGGAGCACTTACAAACGACGATAAAAAGTGTGTAGCATAACACAAAACGACAACGTCCACCAATACCCACCTCAGCGTCTCTCTCTTCATTGATCACTGTCCTTTTATTACTTTTTCTTTCTTTTATTTTTTAGGGCACAACTTCAGTCCCTTTATATTTAGGTTAAAGATAGTCTGCAACTGTCCACTTGTTACTTTCTAGTCATTGTTATAGGGTTTGTATATTATTATATATTATATATTATATTATGTTATATTGTCAATTTTTTTGTTATTTTGGGGACTTGTTTTTATTTTATAATTTTATCTTTATAAATCACTAATGGTCCATGGTGGATGGCTCAATAAAGGATAAAGTGATTGATGCTTTGCATTTTTTTCTTTTTTTAATACATGTTCAGATTGGATTCTCTTTGGATGAAATTAAAGTAAAATTGAAGCTATAAAAGGTATTTTGTTCAGGACATTCTAATAATGACAAACTTGTTTGAAAATTACTAAATTTACTAACACTTAATAATTATTTAAGAGAAAAACTAATGCAAGATTGAAAAGTATAAAGGGTTTTTTAATTAATGACATTTGAATAATGATAACCTTATTTGCAAGTTACCAAAATTACTAACAATGATTATTTAATTAAAAATGAAAGTGAAATTGAAACTGTAAAGGTTTTTTATTAATGGCATTTGAATAAACCACCTTATTTTCAAATTACTAAATTTACTAACAATGATTGTTTAATTAAAATTTAAAGTCAAGTTCAAAATATAAGTGTTTTATGTTAATAACATTTTGTTAACGATAATTTTATCGGGAAATTATTAAATTTTCCAACAATCATTTTTAATTAATTTTTTCCTTATGTGGATTGAATTATATCTTTTTGTTAATTAAAATTAAATAGACAATTTACTCATATGCTGCATGAATATTTTCAAATTTTTAAAAGTATAAATTAAAATAAAAATGTTTGATGAAAAATTTGAAATTATAATACATATTTGATAATTAGTTTAAATAGAATTTTAAATGTAGTTCAAATATAAAAGTATTTAAAATTGTGTGTATATATCAAAAAATTATAATTTAAATTTTAAAAATGTTAAAAAATATTAGGTGTCATTATATCAGAAAGAATTAAAAAAATAAGATTTGAGCTGCTTTACAGAAAGAATAATTTAAATTAATATATAGGAATCTGTAAAATTTAAAAGAAGAGAAGTTAAGAAGAATACTTTAATTTATTTAATATATATGAACTTATAAACTTTAAAAGAAGAGGGAAAAAAATGTTGAGAATAAAGTATCATTTTCTAAGTTACACCAAAAGCTTTATCATAAACCTTATTTCATTATATAAGGCGGGCTACAGGAATTATACGATTTTACTGGATTTAGTTAAAAAATAATTCTTTTAAAATATTATTTGAGATAAAAAAAATTATTAATTTTTTCAAATTTGTTTAACCTTCTATTCTTATTCACAATTATGTTGTTAAATTTTTTTATTGGTATATATTTTTAATGATGTTTTTTACATTTCAAAATATCTTAATTAACTTATTCGATAGATGCTATCGCAATATCTTCTCATCATGGTGATTTTCATATTTTATCCTTTTATTATGTTTACATATGTATTTTAATATTTTCCTGTTTGTTATTCCTACGATTTTTTTAATATTATTCTATTAAAATTCAACATTAAAAACCATAACGAATAGTCAATCATATAGTAATTTAATAAAAAAATTCATTGAGTTTAATTAATATTTTTTAACTATAAATAATCTTTAATATCTTTCTCCATTTTAACTACTCAGTTTGTATTCTATTCCTAACATCTTAATTTCATCATCCCTTTAAAAAATAGATCCCACATATTTAAACTATTAAATTTATGGTAGGATATCATTTTTAATTTGTACTTTCAAATCAGTTTCGTATTGATCCTAGGTAAAATTGTAACACATACTTTATTTTATTCGTTCTTAAGCAAAAATATTTAAATTTCAATAATAAAAACTGAGTATAAGTTTAATACACTTTTAATATAAAAAATTTATGCAATATTAATCAAATAAAAATTACCGAAGATATAAGTTTTAAAAGCATTTGTTTGATGAATCCCAAACAGTTATAAATGAATATGGAAGAATTTCAGTATAACATTTTAGTGTTGCATTGACGTATACCTTTTCCTATAGTCTACATTATCATAAAAGTTGGTAGATGGCTTTGGTTATTTACAATTGCTATTAAAAAAAGAAAAAAATTAATCAATAAAAAGTTGAGACTGTTTGACAATTATTTAGAATTTTTAAACCAAATAAAATAATACAACCATGTTGACACATGAAAAATATTAATATGTAACATGTTAAAGCTTAAGCTTTGAATGCTTGACAAATAATTAATATGAAGGTTTTAAAATGTACTAGCATAACTAAAAAGTTGATAATCTTTGAATTATGAACAACGATACATAGGATTAGAATATACCACAACTCAGGTTATCCATCTATTTATTTAATCAGCGATGATAAGGTTCAAACATTTAAGTTGGATTAAATTATGTTAAAATGAACGAATTTCAGGTCCATTTGAAGAGTGTAAATTAATCTGAAAGAGTTTGGAACAACATGATTTTTCTTTATATATATATATATTCACGTGCAAAGGGAATATGTTCTTACTTGCTTTTGAACTAGTTTTGAAAATATTTGGTATTATGTTATCGCGCGAATGATTGGGGGCATGTCATGTATACCTTAGTTTTGAATCTCTAGCATGTGTAGTTTCTGTTTCTTTATCTAATTACATCTCTAGCATGTGTAGTTTCTGTTTCTTTATCTAATTACCTATTTATTTTAGTAACTAGTGTTAAGATGATGCCATTAGCCTGTTAATTAACTCTGTTTTAACAGAAAGTACTGCTTCATTTTGGGGAGAGATGTAACAAGTTTGATGCTTAATATATTAAATAGTTAATATGTTTTTTATTTTTTTAAAATTTTAAAATTTTTGAATTTGATTTTTGAATTTTAAATTATTGATTTTGATTCTATATTTTTAGAATATACTGCTTTTAATATTTAAAATGACTATTAATATTTAACATGTGTTATTTATTAATATTTGATATGCCAATAACAAAGGATTAAAATAAATTTATTTTAAAAAATAAAGAAAAAAATTATTAATTTTAAAAATTAAAAATTAAAAATAAAATTATAAAATTTTAGAAAATTAAAAAAATATTTAATCCTATATTAAACAACGAGAATCTCTCAAGTACAAACTATAAATAAAATATTTATATAATAAATGACACTGAAATTTACATTCATAAATGATATCGAAAAATAAGAGCATCTGTCATATGTCTTGGATTTAGAAATGATCAAACGTGTTGAAATAATCTTACTGGATGAAAAAGCATGTTATTTATTTTATTTTTTTTATTATTATTATTATTATTATTATAATTTTTTTAATTTAATATATATATATATATATATGTTATATTATATATTTTTCTATTTTAATATATCTCATAGAATATAAAATAAAAATTTATCTTATTTTATAGAATAATATGTTACATATTATTTCAAGTCTAGTTAGTTAATTTGTTAAGTATAATTAGGTAATTTGTTATGAGTAGTTGTTAGTTAATTTTAACTTCATTTTTCTTCACATTAGTCTTTTATTTTTATTTGTTTTTAAAAAGGCAAATGCAATGATATGCTATAAATAAGATAAGATGAATGATCAAGGTTTGAAAGTAATTAATGTAATGTAAAATATTTTATGAAAAGATCAAAATTTTATTTTGAAAAAAATATTGCTTATATAAAAATTCAATCTTTTTATGGCAATGCTTTTGCTTGTTTCAAAAAAATTTCTAGTTTAAGTAGATAAAAATTTTGAATAAAAAGTTTGTCAATTTAATTTTTTGGCTAGATAGTTATTTTGAAAAATTGTCACGGATTGTTTTCCGACTAAAATTTTTAATTAAAAATTTTATTTCAATTTATTTTGAAAAAAAACTTATTTTTTAAAAGTTTACCATTTTTATCATTTAGTTTATTAAGGAAGATTCAAATAATTTTTTGAATTTAAATTTTTCTTGCAAATATATTTGTTACTTTTTTCAATAAAATATTAATCCAATAATACATGATAAAAAAACAGGTAAAACTAACCACTCATAACATATTAACAAACTGTAACAGCAGATTGACTAACTGAACTTACATAGTATAGTATACTTTTTGTATTTTTGTGTCATTAAATTGTTTTTGATTTTTTATCAATATTTTTATTAAAAAATTATAATATTTAATATTGTTAGCATAATTTTAATAAATACTTATTATATATTATAAATAGATTGTAGTTATCTGCTACGAGTATATATTAAAAAACCAGTTAATAATTAATAAATGAGTCAATAAATGAATGAAAATAATAATAATAAAGAGTAAAATTCGCAAAGCAAATTGGAATATTTTTTATTAAATTTGAATAGGAATATTTTTTTATTCTCTCAGTTGGAATAGGAATATTTGCCTGCAACATTACCCTCGTCGGTGACTTGTGCCAGAAATAACCTATTTTTTTTTTTTTATAATTTTCCATGCATGACTTGTGCTCTGGTTTTGTTCAGTACATCTCAAAGACTGTATAGTTTGAGTTTGATGTTATATTTGTTTGAAAATTGATCTATTCTTCTGAGTTCTGCTTGTAGAACAAACCTGTGTTCTATGTGTAAAACATATTACAACTCACCACCGTTTATTGTGCATTGGATCCTTTATACTGCTTCCATATCTTATGCTTGCAGGGTCAGGTGAGATGTATGCATTCACAAGTCATAGCTATTGAACAATTTAGTTCCTTTATTATTTAAATTTGTGATGTTTTACTGCTAATAGATAGGCTTATGGTTATCATACAAACATTTTTAGTCTATTAAAAACCACTTTTGTAATTTTTGGCATTTTTTTATGCAATTAGAAAGACATTAAATTGTTTTTCCATTATTACTTAGATATCATCATTACCCAATTTCTATTGTATTTTTTAAAATAATTAATTTTTCAATGTGGTTTAATATTTTAGTGTATATAAATATATAAAGTAGTTTTCTGTTCCACCTCTTACTGTTTTTTTTATACAATCTTAAATAACTATTTTATTTAAACTCTTTGTGTAATTTTTTGGTTTCTTTAACACTTGAAAATAATAGTTCACCTAACCAATTTTTTCAGAGGCCACATATTATTTTCACCTTCATTGTGGTTGTTGTGACAGTGCTACTGGAATGGAGAAATGGATTTTGGATTTTATTTGTTTAGATGTTTCCATTGTCAATTCTATTATTGCCAACCTATTTTGAATTTTTGTTTCCTAATAACCTTCTATATTATTTTATGTATTGTTTGAAGTTTATGATAATTTTCCAATGTAGTTCATTTTTTAAGGGACTGGGGACATGATATTCATTGGGGCTTGGAAGTGTTTTCTTTGCTCAGTGATTAACAATTAGTGAATTGTGATGAGTTATTATGAATGAAAATTGTTGCAGCAAATGATTTGACATAAAAGAAATGAAAAAAAATAAAATGAAATTCCTTCAATATTTTTAATTAGGCAGCCCAAAATGATGTCCCACACACAGCCATCATAATGAATGAAACAGACAGAAATGAAGTTACTGTATTGGTTCTAGATTTAGTCAACGGAATTCGACCATCATAATTAATCAAAAATAGTCAAATGAAGTTACTGAATACACAAATTATGAACTGTTTAGATCACAAAATACTGAAATTCACCTTGTTATAGTTATTGAAACTTCACACTTTCTGATTCAGGTTATTATTAATAAAAATTTATTATTTATTAATTTGTCATTAAATGCTATTGGATACACATCATAAAAATTGACAACAATAATAATATTAAACAAAACACTGATAGAATTTTTATCTTAATAACCAATATTGACCTATAATATTAACTTTTACTATATGAATTATCAAGATAAAACTACAATTATAATTGAAAAATAATATAAAAACGCCTGAAACAATACATCTACGTTGATCTTTTGAAGAGTTATGGTTGTTTGTTTCTTTGATGCCAAAAAGGATTGAACATATTCCTACTAGCTTATAAACAGTATTAAAATAATGAAAAATTTCTAACCAACTAGAGGCCTTGGCCAGAAATCATGGTAGCACATGATTTTTTAGCATTTTTGAAAATGAAAAAATTCATACATTTATTTTCTAAAAATATTTAATTATTTTTATTTAATAATTGGGAAGGTTTGTAGAAGATTTAGAACTACTGAATGAATAAAGTCTGGTTGTGATTTTTCCAGAGTCTAAAATTATAATCCTCAAAACTTACAAAATCCAACTACTGATATGGTGAACTTGTTGCCGAAATTTATAACAACAGTATCTCAACAATGCAAGCGATGCTGATGCTCTACAGGGAGGAGAGAAAGTTACATCTGAAGAGTGATAACTGATAACAATACTTGCTTTAATCTCCTTCAAGCAAAAGATTCATTGCAGTTATTATAAAAGCTAATCAATAAGTTGAGGTAATTTCCTATAAATCAAGAAAATTGAAGTGAAAAAATGGAAGAAACTAGCTGCTAACTCAAAATACAAACAAGTTTCTAGAAATAGTCTAGTAATTTACAATGAATTTCGAAATAGTAATACCGAACAAAGGTGCAAATTTACACATTTTCACGAGCCTCTCTTCCTCATGGTTGAAAGCTGTAACTCTATAAATGGAGTAGGTACCATCACATGTAAACTTCAGACGGGAGACTGCATCTTCGGCAAAATGAGGGTGCACTGGACTAGCATAGATAACAGAGCCTAGGATTAGCAAGATTAAATTTAACCTATAATTGTAGTAATTTGTGATTGAACACAAACTAATTGCAAGTAACTGAGAACGCTTAATGAGACACTCTTTACTGGCCAACTATTCAGTGCTCCAAAACTTTGATCCTGTCAAGATAATTATTAATGCGATGTGTATCATCAGCAGAGAATCGATCACCAACCATGAGTTTGTACTGTTCAAATTTAGATTCTTCGCACTTCAAGGCAGCATTTTTACAAGCCTTTATGCTTCCTGAGCCAAAGGTAGCATTTCATATCAGGATTTTAGATGTTCAACATCTAATCATAAAGGGATTTGTATCCCCTCGTGTTACTTACTAATATGACATTATAATATGACAATGTCATGTTATAAGAAATAAAGACACAAAAGCAATTATAGTAGGACCCATCATTATTTTTGTAGGGTATCGAATTTGCTTTTATATTTTTCTCTCTCATAACATGACTTTGTCTTGTTAGTAAGTAACACGAGAGGATTCAAATCCATCTTTAAGTGAAACAAAAGATGGAAATCATGCATATGGCTGATGGCTAGATGCAACCAAATAGATTAAAAATAGCAAAAGATTTTTGGAGTTTCATTCAGATGACTGCACTGTTCAGTAAATCAAACTAACATACAGCATGATAGATTCATGCATCAAGTATTTAATAAATTCCTCTTAACTGAGAAGGAAAGTTATGCATAACTAATCTATATATATATTACAAAACACAGTCCATGCTACACCAAGTCATGTGAACCAATTCCCTCAATAAAGGAAACCTCATACTAAAACCAGTCCAAGTCCTTCTATCAAATTGACATGGGCTCAACCTTTATTATCATCTCTATCCATCCTTAATTAGTTATTTTAGAGATCGTTAATCTATTATAACCGATAAATCCAAAATCTTAATTTTCTCTCTATCTATAAGGTACATGTCTTCTTGTTTTAACTGTTACAGACTCTGTTGGTGCCCTGATGAGTTGAACTTTACTTGACGGTTTTTGTATAAAGTTTTTTGATAATAAAATTTCATCACAAATGACAAACCCATAGCAAGATGGGGGCAACAAACTGAATGACAATAGGAAATAATAGCATGATGCAAAACTACCAGAATTTTTCTCAATTTTTTCCCAGAATATACACACTATCTAACTAACTCTTTTTTTTAATTTCAATATTTTACATAAAGGAATTTACCCAAAAATAAAAAATTAAAAAGAATCAATCAAGCAGTATTTTCCCTTACCAGATAAATCGAGCAAGTTAAACATCACCGGGTAATTTCCAATATTTGTGACCATCGTAATGGCAGACCATACTTTTTGATACTCTTCTCTTGAAGCCCTGATGATACACACATTAGTGATTGGATTCACATACTTGACTGCACATGCACAAACATACACAAGTGGGAATATTATCAAATCAGAGGAATTGCATTAGAATTTAGGGTTTACAAAACAGAAGGAAAATAGAATAAGAAAAATCAGTATCAACTTGTCACTACTTACCCTGAAATGATCGCAGTGAAGAAGCCAAACCACACTCCCCAAAATTCACCAAGATGCTATCTCTTATAGCTTTTGAAACATTAAACTGTGTAACTATAACAGGGTCATTCCCCACTTGATCTCTATTAGGGTTCAAAAAAGCCTCCATCACCATGTACCTGTTTCTAAACCCCACCATGATGATCCTTCTTCGCCGTCACTAAATCAAATATTCAAATTGTCAGAACACAAACCAGCAAATTCCATTGATGGAAGGAAGAAAAGAAACCCCTCAAGCATTTTTCTAAGTTCCCAGAAATTGGTCTCAGAAAAATAAAGCAATTTATCCACTGAACCTAGTGAAAGTTTGAAAATTACAATTTATTTTAGTCCACGAATTGATAATTTAATGCAGCAATTATACCTAGGGACGGCAAAGCTTAATGCAAATAAACATGGTTATGCTTGAATTACGCATAAACCAGTTTGAACAAAAAACACAACAAATAAAATTAAATTATGGGGAAACTAACTTGGGCAGCAAAATTAGAAGTGACAAAGGAGGTATTTTTCAGTTAGGTGCAGGGAATTAATTTGGATAGCAAGATCATGCATGGATTGGTTGGTGGCTAATAAAATTTTACTTCACAATTCGAGTAATAAATTAATGCAGTAGCTTGATTAGGGATGACAACAGGGCGGGTTGGGGCGGATTTTACTTCCCCATCCCCATTGGGTATTAAAAAATGATCCCCAACCCCGTCCCCAATCGAGGTCAGGAAAACTTGCCCCCGCAATTTTATGTGTGTGTTTGGGTTTTTCCCTGCTCCAACCAGAACCCACCCCGCCCCCACCCCTGCTTAGTACATCATTACTATTATCAAATGCATTTTCAAATACACTAATTTTTAGATTACAAAATAAAACATAAAATAACTTAAAAAGTAAAAAAACACTTAAAAACAACCGAGGCAAGACATATTGTAGGAGTATTATCCTTATCAAACAAGAAAAAAACATAAGTAAAACTAGATTAGCAAACTGGATAGAATAGTTTGCAAGACATATCACTATACATTTTCCTTCTAGTGCATTTTTTTCATGTTTATATATATAAACATGTGAAAAAGATGTATTTAGAACAACAAAGTAAGTAATGTTAGGTGGTGACACGTTTACATGTTGACCAATGTGATATATATCCTGTATACATATAAAACTGCCAATGTTGTTTAAATATATAAACATGTCTTCCACAGAGTGGTTACATGATTTTGTAGTGCCCCTTTCTATATTAAAGGCAAAACATAATTGATCAAAATAAAATAAATACAATAAATTCATTTTTATTTATCACAAGTCACAAACACCTTTGCATATCAGAAGTTGGTGTACTTAATTCAACAGGCCTTCAACACAAGTATTACTGAAATATAGATTTTTAGACTTTGACAAGGTTAAATTGATAACTAAATATGGACCTGAAGCTGTGTATAAGCAATCTCCTTTCGTATCAAAGTTTTACTTTGCACAGTAAAGCCTCTTTTAAGAAAACAAATTTATTATTATACACAACTAAGATGATTAATTAAAGAAGATGAAACGACATCAGAATTGGTATTTATAAATCTAACAAGAGTTCTTTCTAAGAATGATGTAAATAAGTGAACAGAAAAATTTAAAAATTATATACATATATGCGCATAAATCAAATTAACCAATGTTAACCAACATGTATATGTATTCAGAACAACCAAGAAGATGGTGTTTCAATAAAGAGGATATAATGGATCATGACCCTATGGCAGAAGCACAAGAACTAATGAAACAAACTTCGGTGGCCGCTCCCACACTTTTATTGTTTTACTACATGTCCCACAACAACTGAGCATCAATTCCAAGTCTCGGACCTGTAGGTGCACAAGCAAGAATTTACACTTTTACAGGTCACTAATTGCATGTTTACCATAGTTTTTTTTATCTTTACTTTCAGTTCTTCTGTATCATTATTCAGGTCTAATTAAAAGCAATCGTTTTCATCCTTTGCCTTAATTCTCATGTTAAACCAGGGAAAGAATCAATGCATCCATGACAGATGGAACTTTATACACACTAAATCTCATGGTTTGGCTTCCTAAACTTAAGCATTACATTAGAAACCAGTGTAAAGTGTGAGTGCGTGTATTAATTTGCTCCAACTATAAAAACAGAAGAAATTTACTTACATCTGATTTAATCTTCATTAGATAATCCAAGAAATTATTAATGTTTTAGTAGGTTCCTTAAATATATATGTTTTGTTTGAACTTATTAATTATAATAAAAATACAAATGTAAGGTTAACAACAATTATGGGTTCTGTTTTGGGCAACAAGCCTGTTTTATGCAGAGAAAACACCCACCACTAGAAACGCATGTATCATAATTGTTTAACTGTTAACACTTCACACATCAAAATCACAGTTTTCACTTACATTTATTAGCATACATTTATCTACCCAATTACATTCCTCAACAAAATATAAAAATGGATCCAATTCCGTTTATTAATCCACAGGAAAAAACGATGAGACAAACACAAAGAGTGTCACACGCACACGAGCGACATATTTGAAGTAAAAAGCTACCTGTACCTAGATACTAAATACCCACAGGTTTGAATTCTGTATTCCTCCGTGAGAAAAAGTCTGATCTACTGAAAACGAACAGAGAAGATGGGTCTGAACTTTGAAACCGCACGAAGAAATTGCACGCCCATAGAGAAGTTGGTTTGAGACTCACAAAATCGAAAATTGAAAGCTGGGTCTGTGCTTGTGTAGTGTGATGTGAACAGAATTAGGGCAAAGGGTGTGAAATGTCTATATTACACTACATACATTCTATATAACAAGGGTATATGTGTAATTTAACGTACAACGGACCGGGTAACCGTTATATTAAGATCCCACACGGTGTATGTTCGTTTAGAAACCTTTCTTCGAAAGAAAGACCCATAACATAAAAATGTTATCTTGTGGCATAACCATATCTGTTTTCCCAATTGTTACAGTTAACAAATGGAAGCAGAGAAATAGACATATGCAAACAGTGTCTGCTTCCATTCACCATGATAGTCTCAGAGTGCTCGAATGGGACAAGCTTTGCGACTTGGTCGCTTCCTTCGCCACCACTTCCTTGGGCCGTCAAGCCCTTAAGGTAATAAGCTTCCTCTTTCTGGTTTTTCTGTTATGTTTTAGTTCATTGAAAATTTTAAAAAGGAATGAAATTATATTATGTTTGATTGGATTGGATTGGATTGTTTAAAATAACCTATCATGAAAAATAATGGATCATGATACCATGTATTTTATTTTGTTCCGTTTGTTGGAGTTTAAGATGATGCTTCTATGGTTTAAATTATATTCTATGCTTCTATGGATTGTTTTATTATGTTGATGAAGATGGCTCTTTTAAGGAATCTGCGGTTTGTTCCATATCTCATACAAGTTTCCTTTTTCTAACTCCGCATATTTTTGCAGTGATTAGCTACTCATTTTCTTTGGTTTGAAATGGCATGTGTTGTATCTTAAATTTTCTTAACATTCTTCAGTACATAGCATTCAGTGAAAGAGAATACTTCAGAGATGCATTTCTCCTTTCTTGCTGCTATTCCGCTGTGTCAGTTGCCTCTTGTTCTCTTTTTGCAAACTTTCATCCTTGTTATTGAGTCCAGCCCTTAAACAGTCACGCCAACAAGTGCAAGTGATTGAGAGAAAGGTAACTCCTGTTTATTTCACTTTATTTCATAATGTTGGTTTTGAAGATAGTGATCCCATCAGAGATGTATTAATTAATAGAGTTTATAGTTTATTTTATAGCTACCAATCTAGTAAATATCATTTGAAAGTTTGACACAAATTAAACAAAAAGACCAATGTATCCTTGGCTATACCATTAACATTCACCTCTGAGTATTCTAAAGGGCTCACTTGAGATTAGGGTTTAATCACAAAAGTTCTTGGCAGAGGTTGACAGCAATCTACCTGAGGATTGTGGCATACCCTGCTTTTATTTTGTCTGTCTTAGGTTTTTAGTTATTGAAATGACTGCTTATCTATATGCTTTAACTTCCATCAGTGAATTTTTTTATTTTTGGATAAGAGACCAATTGACTTGGATTTATCTGAAATTACACACACATGCCCTCTATTTCCAAATCCCACAGAAATGTCTCTTAAAGTTTGAAAAGGCACTACAAAGTTCCAAATAACCCAATATGTACTTTTATCCAATTGAAATAGAACTAGAGCCATGCTGTTTTAGCTATGTTCTTCGTTTCTCCTGCAAGAAAAAATGTATTAAATTATGTGTTCTTAGTAGGAATTGCATATTTCATGGATCATGCTTAGGTCAATGGTCTAAGAGGAAGGGACAGGAGATAGTCACATGTAATGCACACCTCTTAATGCGTGTAAATCAACAAGAGATTTTCATTGCAGGGTGCTCAAATGCAATTAATATAGCTGAGAGGCTGGGACTACCATCTGTTGTTATAGATATGGCTCGTAAGTTACATGGTTCTGCTAGTGCAGAGATAGATGAGGTACATGACAAGTAAATTTATGATAGTCTTTTAAGGAGATCAGATAAAAGATGGAATTGTACCAGGCTCTGGCTTCATGCCCCCATCTATTTACCACCAAATAATCAAATCTTTCTTTTCAACGTGTTACAGATATTTAAGTTGCCTTTCAATGTTGTTTATTTTTCATGTAGGTAATAACTGATATGGAAAAGTTAAAACAAGATTACCAATAGCTATTGCATGAAGTGCGTCACTATCTGTCGTGAGACTATTTGCATTTCATAAAAGATTAAATTCATTGCTTGCTTTATCGCCCATATTTTTACATTTCATGTATAGTTTAAAGAGAGATCAGTTCTTGATGATTACACAGGTACTTGTATATCTAACAGATAATGGAGTAAGTTCATTCAATTGCTAATGCATTCAAGGAAAAATGGATCATGTAATCATATTTACATCTTGCTTTTTATTCTTGATAGTTAGTATTTTTTTCTTTAATTATTATTAGAATGCTCAATACCTGTAACAAGGCTTTCATCCTTGTTTTAATAATTGGAGAGTGTTTCATGTTAGACCTAAAACCTTGCCAAATTTCGTCTAGCCTTCTTTACTATGCAAAATTTGGATACCTGGTTTAATTAGGGAGAATTCTTTATAATTGATTTAATTTTCTTAGTTGTCTCATGCCACCAGGTACTGCAGTTCTCCTTTTTCTTGGCTTTAATAGTTAATTCTTAAATATCCACCATACCTATGGAGCATCTGTAAATTTTTAATTGGGAGATTTTTATTTTTTTTTTAAATTTTTGTAATTGTAGGCACTTCAGAGAACTGTACAATAGTCTATATTGAACACCAGAAGGAAGATCATGAAACATAGTACTGATCTAAGATTTAAGAAGATGAGAGATGTATCAGAGGCTGCAGCAATGGCAAGATCCATCATTCACAAGAAAGTGAGGGAATTGGATTCATGAGCTGAGCAGCCTTCACAGAACAATAAAACCATTAGGAACTCTCATTCGTCAGCTACCAATGAGAGTCAAACTGCTGCGGATAACAATGAACCTATAATTGCAGATAGAAGCGCATCTGCTGTAAAAGCTTTTAACCGATCATTATCAGGTATATGCAAAGATAACGGAACACGAGGGAAACAAAAGGAAACTAAACCATGATGAGATAATATGCTTCCATGTTAAATTTATTCCATTTGAATTAAGTGTACAACTCTAGTTTATTTTCACCTGGTCATAGCACACACTAAAGTTGTGCTGTCTAGTATTATAATAAGGAATAATATCATAGGAATTTTGATGCAGTTTTCATTCACCTATTGATGTTGTAGATAAGTTTGAGCTTCCCAAGGTTGGTTATATGATACATGTCTCTTCCCTTGGGAAAAAGGTGACTGTTTTAAAAGTGGATTCATCCAAAGGAGAAATTGTAGTTCAAGCTGGAAACATGAAGTTGAAGCTTAAATTAACTGACATTCAAAGATCATAGAAGTTGGGAAACCATGGCCATCATCATAAATGAGTAAGTATTTTACTTTGTGCACAAGATCATGTGCTGTGCCTTTCTTCTAACTTCAGAATATACTAACAACACTGTACATCCTGAAAATCAATATTTTAATAGAAATAGTAAAGCCTCAACTTTCAAGAATTAAAAAGTTGATTTTTATGATTTTTTTTATTATTGTTGAAATTGATGCATAGTATCGTGTCCCTAATTATAGATGGTCTTCCTTCATCTCTTGTCATGAATTAACAATTCCAAAAGCTTTAGTTATTAGGTGAAGATACATGATAGTTTTATATTGCGTCTCTAGCATGCTCCCTAATGCAAGATTCCTTTGGAATTAAAGCATGGATAATTTATATTTTGCTAAAATTTAACTTTTTTGGTTAGAAGAATAAATCATTAATGATCAAATACTAGACCATTTGGTGGTAGAGACTTTGATACCAAATCATGAACTGACTATACCTGAAAGATTACTTGATAAGTGATGACACAAATGGTTTTATATTACATCTCTAATATCCCTTACCCTCTAGAACTTCAAAATATCTTTTTAACTTATCTTTTAGCCCCTCAAAAGGGAAAATCTGCTTTGAAATTGCTCTCTTATGATTTGATGTGAGATAAAAGGTGGGGGGACTTTAAGAAACTTCAGTTTTCTTGATTTAGCCGGATGTGCCAAGAACTACAGTTTTACAATGTCATCAGCAATACAAATAGTTGGTGTGCTAATTGTGCAAGGTACATTTTTCTTGCTGATGCATATAAAATTAACCGAAAAGCAATTTAAACTTTTAGCAAATTGAAATAAAGAAAATTTACCTTTTTTGGTCTTGTCTCTTGTCAGAATGAATCGAAGCTGGCAAAAAATAAAATAAAACAAGCAATTTGGTTAAAGAAAATTATGGGCAACTGATGGTGCTTGCTTAGTGGAAAGAACAATGACAGGTATTCAGAAACACGGTAACAAGAAAAACAAAAGGTTTAGGTATTTTATCCTTTGTTTACTTTCACTTTATTGAGACATAAACCCTCCTTTGAGAGTATGTTAGGTGGTGCTCTTTATATTTGCTCCACTATGTGACACATGATTACTTAACTGAACTAATTTGTTTGTATTTTCTATTTTAGGGTTTTAGACATGGAATATCACTGCACCCCCTTCAAGAAAACACTAAAGGATCCCTATTATGTGTTAGGGTTCCTTTAATTAAAGAAAACTGATTCCACACCCCCTCTAAAGATCAATTAATGAAAAGGGGCCATGGCATTGGCATGATGTAGAAAAGCTGTTTTTGATTTTGAGTGTGGTAAAGACACCGCACAGGTTGATGTATAAAACTTGTTTACTTTTTCTAACACGGTTTTGTAGTGACATTTCTTGTGAGAACAATAACTTACTTGACTTTATTATAAAGTAGTGCTGATTAAAATAACTATGCAAAAGTGTTGAATTCCACATTTCCACCAAATTGGTGGGACATTAATCGTGAAGCACTAACTTATTTTGGCAGCTGGTAATGGTTCTTGTTGCTTAATAGTACTTCTAAATTTTCAATTGAAATCTTCGAATTTTACTATTTTTCTTTTTCATTTAGTAAATGTTATAATCAGGTTTTTTTTTCTACCTAAAAGAAACATTATAATTGCAAAAATTATCAATCATATATATAAATAGTATTTAAATCCAAATACATCTAATTTTATTTGTATATATTTTTTCTTATTATATCATATATTACATCAAATTTTTTTCAATTTTTTTTATCTCTTTTATTTTTACAATTTTATACACTTTAAAATGAGATGGATAAATTCTGTGACTCTTATAATTGACCTGAATTAAAGAAAAAAAACAAAAAATTATAATTTTTTTTTGTTGAGTTATTTTTAGTTTGTATAGACGTCACGTCATCCTTTTTTTTCTATGGTAGCTTAACATGCAAAACAAACGGGTCTTCAAGAACTGTGAAATCATAATTTAATGGAATTCGTTTTTCTTTTGAATTTGTATTATGTTTTGACTTTGCTTCAGAAGTGTTACACACAGCGAGGTATTCCCACTTAACATCTCACACCACTAATGAAATTTTACTTTGAAGTAGTGTCTCTTTTGTACTGGTCGTTGCATTTTATGGCAATGTGTACATATTTAACTAAATTTTCAAGCTGTTAACACTTAACACCATGTTTATTGCACAATTATTTTTTATTTTAAATAATTTAAAATATAATGAAATATTTAAGTAATATTTGTTTTTAAATTGTTGACACAAATAATTATTATTATTAAATATAAACAATTTTTTAATATAAGAAACTTTTTAAACAATTATTTTATATAGATGGTTTAACAATAAAAAAATTGATAATTTATTGAAAACTATAGACCATAGTTTTTTTTTTTCAATAAACCAAACAAAACAAAAAAGGAAACGAAAATATTCTGTCCGTTAATCTACATAAATTTTGGGTAAAAAAATATAGTTTTTCTTCTCCATTTTCTTTATTTCTATCTCTTAAAAAATAATAAGAAACGATTCTGTTCTTTACAAAATTTTGAAAGTACAAAACAAAATAAAAATAAAATATTTTTTTATAAATAAAAATAAAACACAGACAATAAAAATATAAAATATTTTCATATACCAAATGTCACCTTAACTCTTCTAAAGTAGCAAGCAAAAAAATTAAAACGTATTCACAGTTAATTTTAATTAGAAAATCTTGTCATCATAATTAACTTTAAATTAATGATAGATAAATGTATTTTTATTTTTTATTTTAGAAATTTATTTATTTTAAAGAAGCCAATTTTGAAGGGACCACTAACGATAAATTTTGTAATATAATTTGTATAAAAAAATTAAGACTTAGTTTACATTACCTTATATGAATATTCCCTTCTGCAATGCTTTGGAAAACTCTTTTGTCTAGAACTTGATAGAGGAAAGGACCTAATTAGGATTTTGGTTAAATATTCTTCATGGCTGAAATGCGCTCCACCATTACCAGAGAAGCACTGTATCACATACTGTAATGTTTTGTGGTCACATATTAGTTCCTTGGCAAATTATTTTATTTTTACATTATCTTTCCATATAAAATAATGTTTTGGATGTATACATGTAATGAGGCTTTGAAATGTGATGATTGGGTATGATTAAATTGGATTTATACAGAAGAAAACATACATCAATTTTAACCTGAGCTTAAAGGTTACATCCATGGTTAAATCATTGACTTTGGGTCTTCTTCGGTACTAAACAATTGTCATTCACAATATGCTCTTTGTCGTGGGAAAGCTAGAAATCATTGAACCACAAAACGACAGAAATTAAACACATTATTATCCGGATATAAATAATATAAATTCAATTATTTATCTTTACTGCCGTAATGGAATTTTTCTTCAAAATAGAAAAGATTCGTGAAAGAATAAAATTTGCATCCATCCTTAATTTTCTTTATACATATTATTGAAAAGGTTAAAATTCAAGATCTCATAAAATTACTAGTCCGTGGCCTACTAGCTTTACTCACCCTTAATTTCAATTTGAATATTAGTTAATTTTAACTTATTTTAAATAAAAAAGTTCTTGTATTTTTTTTTTTTTACATTATACACATTTTTTAAGTTTATATAAGTTGTGATATTCATATGAGATTTTAAATTTAGATTTTTTTATTTTTATTATTGTATACTAAAATAAATTCCTCCTCCTAAGTTGTAAATTTTGATCACTAAATTTGTAGATAAAAAAATGTTTGACACTTTTTTTATTTTATTTTCTACATCTCTTTATAAAATGTCACATCATTGATGTAAAAAAGGATGTTATTTTACAATGAGAAATATATGTGTGTTTGAGTGAGCATTTCCAAATTTGAATTTGCAAAAAATTGATTTCGTAGAATTAATTTTTTAAAATGAGTTTAAGGTAATGTAATTTATGCTTAAAAAATTTTAGTTTATAAATAAATTTATAGTAAATAAATTTAAAATTTTCTACTTAACATAAATATTACAATATCACATTTACTTAAAAGTGAATTTAAAAACAAAATCAATTTTGATTCAAGCCAACATATTGACACAATTTAATTAAAACATATTTGTATCTATTAATTGATTATGGAAATACAAAACACACTAAATGCTTATTTGATTTAAAATTAAGTAAAATTAATTTTGATGATGTTAATTTTGAATTGTTTAACATTTTTTAGATATTTGCATATAGTAATCTTAATCATATATATTTTTATAGTAAATATTTTACATTCAAAATGCAAGAATTGATTTTTCAATGTGAAAACAAACAAATTCTAAGATGAATGTAAAAACGGTTGAAGTGAAAATATCAAAGTTCTATTCAAATTGTAGACGTCCATCCTAGTGTATTTACACGCTTGTAAATTGAAAGTTGCTGACATCGTATTGGAGAATCTATATCTTCCTCTCTGTTGAATTTCTTACATTAGTGAGATTGAAATAAGAGCTTTTTGATTTTTGTTCATTATTTCATTGTAAAATGATTGCCTATAAAAGCCAATAATGAATTGTATTTGTGCAACATATCGATCAATTAATCAAGTGAAAAAAAAAACAATTCTCTTCCTCTATGAGTCTGGTATCATCAATAACTAATAACATCACCAAGTACTTATTACATAAGCTCTAACTAAGCATTTTAAAGTTGGAGTTTACATGCAGTTCAATTCAACCTCAGTTGAACTTGAATCTTAATTTCTATTGGGTCAAAATTTAAGTATAGTAAGTAATATAGTTTTTCTTGATGCTATTTTTAATGAAAATTAAAATTTTATCTCAATAACTAATGCATTAAAAATTGATGCATATTATGAAGATAAAACTTCAATTCTAATAAAAAAACAACACCTAAAACAGCTATAAGACTTTAACTAAATCTCATCTTCTACTATCCAATAAAATTTAAGGTGCCATGTTACACATGCTATGCTAGCCTACAAGCTAATCAGCCAAAGGTTAATTAATTATGTACCTATCAGAACCAAATTAAACTAGTTTAATATCTAATTGGCCCTTCCAATTTCCAAGTCAACATTGTGTTTGTGCAATGCAACTTCAACACTATCTGTGTCAGCAACCCCAGCCCATCCAGATTCCATGGTGGAGTCCAAGAAGTAGAGCATGAAAACAAGGGCAAGGGAAGAAAAAAACAAAGGAATGGGCCCAAAGAGCCACATGAAGAGAGGAAAAGAGAAGTAAAAGGCACGCAAACCAAGGGACCAGAAATAGCTGCCTCTGTTCACAGTGGCAGCAACATAATCAGTTGTAAGCATCTGATGCCTAAGATTTGGGGAGACTTTCTTGAAGGGCACATTGATGAGGATGGTTGCATGGCTATAATACCTTATGGATTGCACATTCAATAAGAACGCCAACAAGAAACACACCAATATTGAAAAGAACTTTATGGACAAACCAAGCTCACTCCTATCCCCAAACACCTCTGAGACCACCGTTTTCTTCTCATTCCCACTGCTCATCAACACTGCAATTAGAGAACTAAGCATTATAGCTGTCGATGCTAAAAGGGTTGATGCCATTATGTTGTTCCTCAAAGATTGCACTGCCAAAACCCCATTCTTGGACACATCCTTCACATAACATGATCAAAACAATATTCAATACTTATAATAATACACATATATATATCACAGCAAAAAATTGAAGTAATATAGATATTCTTTATGTTGTTCTTCAATCAAAATTAAAATTTTACCTTACAACAATAAAGATTAATATGAAATGTTTGCAAGAAGAAGATTACAATAAAAGATATTTGTGAGAATGTAACCAAGTATTTTTCATTTATGAAATTACATGATAAAATGAATGAAAACCCAAGAATCAAAATCCAAACTTTTGAGGACCTAAACGAAGATATATGTACCTCCATCATAGCTTGGACCCAGAAACGGCGATTGATTGCATTGACACCAACAACAGTTTTTGTGGGGTGTTTGATGATTCGGTGGAGGAGCCAGAAATGGTATGCCATCATTAGAAGGAGACCAGTTGGGACTAATATGAAATCAAGGAGTTTCTTTTCCATTTAATGGCAATGTGTGGAAATTACAGAAAAAAAAAAAGAAGAAATATGCAGGAAAATGGAAATTGTGATCTACTTTTTCTCTTGCTATTATTAATTTAGAAGGAAGAGAGGGGAAGTAGAAGACGGGTGTTACCGTGTGTGTATGGGAAGAGAGAAGAGAGAAGAGAGAAGAGAGTAAAATTGGTATTGAGATGAATCTCATTGCACAAAACGTGGAGGGCTTTATATGCAAACACCAAGCAAACACATGAAATTAGAATGTGATGGGCTATGAATTTTATAAATCAATAGTATATATTCCACCTTTTCTGCTAATGGCAGAGTCCTTTGTTTGTGATGTATGAGAATGGTAGTTTCCGAGAACAAATAGATGGGATGGGATCCACGTGTCTTCTTTCATTCGATTCGATTTTATGCATTTCATAAGGCCATGCCCAACCCACTAACCTCGCCACAGAATTCACATTTGAATCAAGCCTTCTCTCAAGGGCTCTATTTGTTAAGGGATAAAAAAAATGGGAAAATAATAAAGTAAATGATTTTTTAATATGCATTCAAGTCACGTAATAAAAAATAATATTTTTATTTACTAAAAAACTGTAATTTTAAATATATAATAAGAATATAAATATTTTTATAAAATTGTAATATTTAACAATATTAATATATTAAATATTATGATTTTTAATAAAAATTTAATTATATATAATTTATTATCGTATATCCTTATGCACATAATAAAAAAATTCAATAATAAATATATTATTTACTGTATTGAAAATATTAACAAAACAAGTTTAGTTTTTATTTAGGGATTTCGCGCTGCATTATTTAAAAAATTAGGGATTTTGGGCTGCCTTATTTAAAAAATTAGAAATAATGTTTTTATCTTGAAATGCATTAAAAATATTTATTTTAATTTTTTAATCAGTATTTCAAAATACTTATTAATATTTTTATATTTATAATTTATAATTTTTAAATTATTAACATATATAATTATATTAATATAAGTGATTTTTAACTAAGTTTTAAATATGTAATTACATTAAATATTTAAAAATAGTATCATTATTTAATTTAAACAATTATTTTTGATAAAAATATATATCATCTAGAAAACTACTTAAAATGATATGTGTATTAAGTAATGACTAATTAATGACTGCTCTGGGGGCAGGTCAGACAGTTCTATTGGAGTCAGCTGGAAGTTGCTTTTGGAATTTGGATTCTGAGTTTGTATTTATTGATTAAACGGCAAGATAGGTTTAGATTAAGCCAAATATTCAAATAATTATTTTATGTTCACATGAATATCATTAACGTAAGCGATTTTTAATTGAAAAGTGTTGAGTATTTTTCTTTTGGTAGTCGGTTTTATAAGTATGAAGAGACAAAAGATAAGAGAATCAGAAATGGATTTGGCGTCTTGTGAAAAAATAAAATATGTGGTCTGTGGATATATATATTTTTAATTATAAAATATATTTTTTATTTTTAAAAATTTGTATAAAATAATAAATATTTTTTATTTTCATTATTTTTATATAAATATTTGAAAATAAACATAAGATAATATTTCTATAAATAAATAAAATATTTTATCAGTTTAAGTGATCACTAAACTTATACAATCACATTTTATAGCTTAATTAACCAAGTTGATTCAAGAGAACGAGAATGAAAAATGGTTTGTACAATCATATTTTGCAGCTTAATAAACGATTTTATTTTCGAAATTTTGAAAAATTTAATTATCAATCCTTGAAATATGATTTAAATGTAAGCTAGAAGGCTTGCAAATATTTCTAGGTTTGAAAAAAGTTTTAAACACCTAAAGCTTCATTTTTTATGATAACCTCGTTAGAATATCAACTGCCTCCAATAAAAAAAATTAGGAATTCTGTCCGATTTTATTTTTCTTCTAATCACAGTTGGAGTACAGGAAAGTTTTATATTTTTATTACCATATTTAATCCAATTTTTACTACTAAGTACCAAATCATTTTTCTTTGAGCAAGAACAAAATTATTCTCATGCAACAAATTTTTTAAAATCACGATGCAACAAATTTTTCATAATCAAGATAATATTCAAACAAGAAAAAAATTCAATTTATAATAATAAAAAAATTTTAATTAAAATTTAAAATATTTTTTTATAAATATTTGATGATTCATGAGATAATATTATTTTAAAAAATTTATACGTTTATAATGTGATCTTCTAACCGTTTTTAAAAAATTTATATGTTTCAATCCAACAAATATATATATATATATATTAATTAGTTGAATACAACCAAAATTAAAATTATAATAATTAAAAATTAAATTTATAACAATAAAAAATAAAATTGTAATAATTTTTTACGGTCAAAATTTAAAGTTATAATAAACTTTTAACGGATAAATAAATAAATAATTCATAAATTAAGTTTAAAATAATTAATAATAAATTTTAAATATTTTAAAATTATAATGATAATTATTTAAATTAACTTAAATATTTAAGCTTAAATTAATAATATTAATTATCATATTTAAGATCTTTTAAAATATTTAATTTTTACAACAACTTCTCACATATTTTAAAAGGTTTTAAAAGATAAATTAAATTAAAAAAATATTTTGCTGCGTTTAATACGAGCATAAATGCATCAAGTTGGATGCCTTTTAAACTATGAACCAGATCCTAGACACTAAACTTAATTGATAGTGTTTTAGTGAAGTAGACCTTCTATAAACCAAAAAACCAAAAATCAAAAACACCTATGTATAAAATAGAGGTTCATGTGTCACATTATATCCTATAATTCTTATTGTTTTCATCAATTTTGCACAAATAGATTATGCACGTACTTGATTAATTCATGAGTATTCTATAGATTGTCTCAATCTTATAGAAGCGGACCTAATTGACACTCTAACACCTCTTGTACCATAAGAATGAATATTGATTTTTCCATGGGTTCTCCAATTACAAATGTTATAGTTTTGTCATTATTGATTTTATTTTGTCTAAAATTTCATTCCCCTTGATGTCATTTATTAAGCTTTTACTTAAGAGAAATATGATGAAATTAATAATAATTTTTTTTCACATGATCACATTATTAATCATTTCACAAAATTTTTGACGCACATATCTCGAGTTATTGTTGTGAATAACTTTTCACAGTTGCTCCTTAGCAATCAATATATGCATGCAAAAAATATAAGCAATCAATGTATGCATACAAGAAATATAAATTTTATTACTAAAGAATGTTTAGTAAAAAAAATTTAATCATCATCTTCAAACTCTTTTCCAAATAACTAATAATAATTTGGTCTTCATAATATACTTTCTTATATATTTGGATAATTCAAGTAATGATAGCTCTTTTAAGCTTAAAATAAATTCAATTTTGATTATTTGTACAAATCAATTTTATCATTACAATATTATTTTAATATAGTGAAAAAAAAATTCATATCATAATTAATGGTATCTTTTGAATATTTTAAATATCATAGGTATAATAAAATATTTTGCAACAAACTTAAAATATTTTTAATAATAATCACTTTCTTAATAATTTAAATATACTCAATAAAATTACTTATATGATTTATTTTTTTGAGTGTCGACATCATAAAAAATTATCAATAATATAATTTTAAGATATTCAAACTTTTCAATATTTTTTCTTAATATGATTTTGTGATATTTTTATATTTATCACTTTTCGTATGATACAAAAATGCTTGTTACACTTCTCTTTCAAATATAATTAATCAATAGCATTTTTAGTTTAGTTTTTTTTTTAAACAACAACAGCAGCATTGCTATAAAGATCCAACCCACATACATATAAAATATATGATAATAAATTAGACATAAAATAGAAATACTTATAAAGCATATAAATGCAATTTATCAAAAGATTATATTTAATTTTAAAGAAATTAGGAAAGTATTCATATAATCATGATTGGTTGCGCAAATATATTATCTCTACATTAGAAAATAAATTAAATAGCATTAGAGACGACACTTACCTCATGTGGAATTTTTTTTTTCGGTTAACATATAAAATAATTGTTTTAATTTTGAAGGAAAATGTTAGAGTAGAAATTCTTCCCTGCCCGTACAATTATAAAATTTCAACTTCTCAATAGATTTCAATATTCTGCTGTTTAGACAATAGACCTATCTCATAATTCATAGTGCAACGTAAGTCTTTCATTGATATAGATCATAGATAGAATCGAACTTTCAAGCGAAATATTTGAAACTTGCAAAAAGAAAATTAATGTAGCAGATAAGAATTGAAAAAATATGTTTGCTCTTACAAAAGAAAAATTTTTAATGCGTTATAAAGATAATATTGAATAAATCCTTGAAATTGTTAAAATATTTGGTAACTCATATATTAAGGCGTGTGATAACACTACTCTCAGGATATATATATATATATATATATATATATATATATATATATAGAATTTGACTGAAACAGTCAAAAATTAAATCCATAACAATAAGAAATAAAGCTATTGTGAATAGTTCTATTTTCTTTTACAAAATTTACAAAAATAAAAATTAAAAAGAAAACAGAAAGCAACAAATGAGCACAAAAATGACAGGGTAAAAGCAAAAGGAAGGGAATAGGATGGAAGTGAATAAGGTCGTCCGACAGGCCTACGACTCGGCTCGTTTAAAGCCTAGTTAGCATCGGCTTGTTTAATAAATAGCCAACTCAGGCTTGTTAAAAAGTATTTTTATATAAACAAGTCAGCCTAAGCTTATAAAAAAATATATTTAACCTATTCAAGGACCTATTTATATTTATATATTATATATTTATATTTATTTTATATTTTATTTATATAATATTAATATATATATATATATATATATATATGTTTTAGACCTATTTAATGGCCTTTTTATCTTGTAAGCTTTAAGTTTGTAAGTTTTTTTAAATTATTTATTTATATAGGCTCTAAGTTTATTTATTGATTTTTTTGTAATGTAGGCTTTAAATCAGGTCAGACCTTAACAGAAAAAAAAAAAATCTTTAACAGGTAACAGACTCAGGCCTCAAAACTTTTAAACAACTTGAACACTCAAAGCCTAACTTGGCTCGGCCACTTCCATCCATTGGCTCGGCCTACTTCCATCCCTAGCAGGGAACAAGCAGGTATAGTTGAGCAACAACAGGCATAAGTAACAAGAGTAAAATTTGTTAAAGCCACATTCTGAATTTAAAAAAGAAAAAGAAAACTAAAACACAAATGCAAAATAGAAAAAGGAGTAGTTATAGAGCTCAAATTACCATAAAAAGAAAGGTGTAAATGTATTAAGGAAAAAGTTTCTTTTGCTGGGTAAAAATTGATATTTCTTTAGCTATAAAACAGAACCTAAAAAGTAAAAAAGGGGTTCGACAATTGATACTGAGAAAAAAAAATTTCTAGGTAACTTAAATTTTCTTTTTGGAAACAACTACTCCATTCCAAGTAAGTTCATGACTCATTCTTTTACATTGTGTCTTTGCTGCTCAATAATCAGGTTAATTGTTTCCCAATTCAATCCAACAAATAATAGTGTTCATTAGAAGTAGAAATTTTTTTTAAATAAATCAAGATAAGATATGATATTCTAAGCCTATTGGGTTTCACTCCTGAAGCTTCAACATCACCTCTATCCGCAGTGGCGATTCCCCTTTCTCCAGTGCCCGCTATACCTGTTATTATCCATTGTTAGGACCATCTTTTGCCCCCGTCAGAGACCACTTCAAGGGGCGATCATCATCTCTGCTACCGTCACCACCATCGGAACGACTCTTCATGGTTGCTCTTCCTTCTCTCCTCACTTGGCAACGACAAGAGCCCACCTCCAAAGCTGCAACGACGGCTCCCTCAAACTACCTCCCACTTCACCTTATCTCAAACCCTAATCCTAAATTTATTTTAACCTTGTTACCAAAATCAAATGAGGTCTGTGTTCCATGTAGGTCTCATTTAGGAGTAAAGGGTTTTAAGATTATAAGTGGCATGGGCCACAAAGTTTTAGATAATACTTAGATAAAATTAGGAAGCATTTGAACATAAATATAAGCTTAGCCTAGTGGTTGTCTCAGTTGAGGCTCTTTAAGAGCATGGGTTTGATTCTCAACCGGTTGACTCTTCCTTTTTTTAGTAGGGTTATTTGTCTTTGAGCCCAAAATTCAAACAAAAAATCAAAGTGAGCCTGGACCTCCAAACAAAAATGAGCCAATGAGTTCTTCAAACAAAAAATGAGCTCAGACTTCCAAACAAAAAATGGGTTCAGATTTTTCGAATAAGCCCAATAAAAACTAAATATATTTCCCTCTCAATAAAACAAATATTTTTGTAGAATAAATTTATAATAAAATTATCTCCTAATATATTTTATACATAGATTCAAAATAAATATTTTTTATATATAAATTGTTTATTTATTTATTTTCTCAAATCTTGCAAGATTTATTGTTTAATTTTAAACTAGAAATGATAAAATAATTCTTATATATATATATTTTTAAAAAAATTATTATTATTATATCTCAAGATAAAGGATGGTGAAACCAATTTTTTATTTGTGTATATATAAATTGTAGAATAAGTTTTGAATAAATTATTTATTATTATTGAATTTGAAATGAAAATATGATAGTAATATACCAAATTTTTCTTTATGTATATATAAATAATAGAATAAGTCTTGAATAATTTATTTGTTATGATTGAATTTTGAATTAAAATATGATAATAATATACCTAAGATAATAATTTGATTTTTTTTCTCATTTTTTATATATTTAAATAAAATTATTTTAATTTAAATATTTAAATTGTAAATCCTATGCAACGAACTTTAGACACATATGTATAGATTACTTTATCTTATCATGATTAAAGAGTCATATAAATTTAATTACAACTTACGTTTATCTTAAACTTTGTGCATGTGGGGTTTCAAAATATTACTAAACATTTTTTTAAATAAATTAACTTTAAATTTATCATTTTATATATTTAATTTAAATATTTTAAACCTAGATCTCATGTAACGAACTTTATGCCCATATGTATAGATTACTATATCTTATCGTGTTTGAAGAGTCGTATGAGTTTAAGTGTAACCTACTGTCCTAAACCTTGTGCATATGTGGTTTCAAAGTATCACTAAAATTTTCTTTTAAATAAATTGAATTTAAATTTATTATTTTTGTATATTTAATTTAAATATTTTAATTCTAAATATCACACAACGAATTTTAGATGCGTATGTATAGATTATTCTATCTTATGTTATTTAAATAATCGTATAAGTTTAAGTGCAATTTACGTTTGTTTTAAACTTTGTGCATGCGTTTCTTAAAAGTTTCTACAACTTATTTTTGAACTATTAAATATAGAATTATGTTACCTTGAGTTTTCCATCGCATCCGGAAATACGTAGGAGCAGGATCTAAATTTGTGTCAGGTTATTCTTTCTGTGTGTATATTTAATTTATTTTTCCTTACGTGTAAATAAATGTCTTTTGCACTACTTATTCACCATATTCTAATTGTCTGATTTTTAGATTTAATTCTGCATCATTTAGTTGTATACTTGTACTTTGTCATTTGTTTAAATTTAGGATCAATTAGTTAGATAATCCTGTAATGTTCTTTTGATGGGCAAATAAGATACTAATACTTTCCTTATTCGTAATCGACTCTTGAACTTAAAATCTTTTTTAAAGGATTTTTCTGGTTTTTTCTCTTTTAAAATAAATTAAAATTTTGATAGTAACTTCACTTTTTTATAAAATAATTTCTTCTTACCAAAAAGCTCTGTTCGCCATTCGTAGGGATGGAAATAGGCCGAGTCAAGCTAGGCTTTAATTGTTTAAGCCTGGTCTGTTTAAAAATTTTGAGGCCCGAGTCTGGATCTGTTAGCTGTTAAAGACTTTTTTTTTTTTTTCTGTCAAGGCTTGACTGATTTAAAGCCTACAAGGCCTATAAGTCTGTTTAAAAGCCTACATTACAAAAAAATCAATAAATAAACTCAAAGCCTATATAAATAATTAATTAAAAAATCTTGTAAATTTAAAGCCTACAAGATAAAAAGGCCATTAAATAAGCCTAAAACACACATGTATATATATATATATTATGTAAATAAAATATAAAATAAATATTATATAAATATAATATATTAAAATAAATATAAATATATAATATATAAATATAAATAGGCCCTTGAATAGGTTAAATAGGCTTTTTTTATAAGCCAAGGTCTGACTTGTTTATCTAAAAAGGTTTTTTAACAAGGCTGGACCTATTTATTTATTAAACTAACCGAGTTTAACTAGGCTTTAAACGGTCGAGCCGTAGGCCCTTGTCGAATGGTCTTATTCACTTTCATCCCTAACCGTTTGTCGTGATCCGGTTATGACAGCTATTTAATTTTTCAATAGTTAAGATTTAAATTTATAATAAATCTTCAATAGATAAATAAATAATTATTTTATAAATTAAATTAAAAATAATTAATAATAAATTCTAAATATCTTAAAATTATAATAATTATTATTTAAATTAATTTAAATACTTAAATTTAAATTAATAATATTAACTCATATTTAAATTTTTTTGAAATATTCAATTTTTACAACACTTTTTCTATTTAAAAATGTTGTCAAAAGACTATCTTATTAAATGAGATTGAGTCAACCTTCACTATTTTAGGATTAAAATTTACTTATTACTTAACATTAAAAATCATGTATTAAATTACCATATTTTAGATTTGATATCCAAGCAACCCAAAAAAATAAAGAACTTAATTCTAATGATTGGATTCACATACTTTGCTTCACACGCACACACGTACACAAGTATGAATATTATCAAATAAGAGGAATTGTATTAGATTATAAGGTTTACAAAACAGAAGAAAAATCAATATCAACTTGTCACTATTTACCCTGGAATGATCCTAGTGACAAAGCCAAACCACACTCCCCAAATGTCACCAAGACACAGTCTCTTATAACTTTTGAAACATTAAACTGTGTAATCATAACAAGGTCATTCCCCACTTGATCTCTATTATTGTTTCTAAATCTCACCATGATGATCCTTCTTCGCCTTCACTCAAATCGAAGATTCAAATTCTTATAACACAAACCAATAAATTCCATAGATGGAAGAAAGAAAAGAAATCCTAGAAGATAAGATCCGATTACAAGAAACGGGTCGAAATGGGGCATAGGCTTTTAATCTAAGAAGCCTAATGATATTTCAGCTTAGACCAAGTCTGGGCATGGTTGCATGTGTGTATGGCAAGAAAATCGCTTGATCTTACACATATTAAGTCCCAATAGGATGACAAAGTCTTCACCTTTACGGTACGACCTTCTTTATCTCTTCTCGGATCCAGTTCATTTTAAAAAATTTGAAAACTTGAGTGGTTTATTTAAAACATGAGAACATGTAAGAACAAATTACTAATTATAGGTCAAAACTGTAAATATTACGTATTAAAAATTGTGTAACATGTATAATGTATTTTACAGGTGAAAAATAAAATATTAATAAAAGTTATTGTGGTTGAAAATGTAACGCATTTAATAATATATTTTTCGAAAAACTAAAATGCATAGATATATATCTAACATGTCTATAAAATGTATAAAGTAATTAATGTGTCTTGAACTTTAGGTATGCATCTTACCTTATCTATAAAATACATAAAGTAATATGTTTTTTTGGAGTTAAAAACCACTATAATTAGGAGCCATGACCCATGGTTGTACATGTTTGTTTACCCTAACCTATTGAAAATTTCTCACACACTGCATTTGACTTTGATGAATTTTACTTGATAATATATTTAAAAGGATAGCTTATTTTAGTAATCAAAAAATAAAAAAGAAGTAATAACCAGGTTAGTATTTTTTAAAAAGATTAAATTTTTTTAATTAATTTATAGTTAAAAATGTTAGAAGTTATAGAATTGTTGAAATGTTAGAAACGTGATATTATAAATTAGTGATAGTCTACAATTTATATGTTAGTGATTAGATATTAATTTATAATATATATATATATATATATATATATATGTTTTCTTATTTTAGAAATTATGTATAGTTAAAATATATGTTGTAAAAATGTTATAGAAAAAATAAATTTATTTATAAAATATACCTGTATATATTTATAAAATTATAGTTGATAAAAGTTTATTATTGTGTTAATAGTTATTAATTAATATTTAGTTTGTTAATATTTATTAGTTAACTAAATAAATATTAACTAAAATAATAAAATTTTATCAACCATAATTTTTATAACATATAAAAAAATTATAAAGAAATTTATATTTTTCAAATAAAACTTTTAACTATACTTTATTTCTAAATTAAAATTATTTTAATATATATATATATATATATATACACTAACATATTACTGTTATTATAAACTAATATCTAATTACTAACATATAAATTATAGACTAAAATATTCCTATAATTAGTTTATAAAATAAAATATTTCTAGCACTAATTTATAATATTATATTTCTAATTATAAATTAATTAAAAAATTAACCTTTTAAAAAAAATATTAACTTGGTTGTTATTTCTTTTTATTTTGGTCATTAAAATATAATCTACTTTTAATTATACGAGCAAGCAAAATCCATTGAGTTAGAAGACAATGAGAAATTTTCATAAGGTTAAGGAAAAAATATGTGAGACCATAACACTTATTTATAATGGTTTTTAACAATGAGAACAGTCATATTTTAAATGTTTGACGTATAAATTAATATATTTTTTAATAGTTAAACAATTTTTTGTAAATTGTATAAACTAATGCATTTTATAAATGTAACATCCAAAATTTCTATAATAAACTTCATAAATTGTGAATTTGTATTAACAAGAGAGAAAATAAGGATAAAAATAAAAATTTTAAAAAATAATGAAAATATCCCTATGTTGAGATAACAACAGATAATATGCAGACAACATAAAAGAAAAAACTAGAAAAAATTCTAAAAACTTAAAAATCATTAACAATGGCTAGAATATCATAGAGAAAATCAGGAATGAAGAAAGAATGAAAACACTGTTAAAAACGTTCAAAACGTCCATGCAGAACTTTATCTTTGGTAAGGACTAAACTGTTTTCGAAAAAATAGCAAATAAATTATAAAATAGTTAGGAACAACCCAATACGGAATAGAAATCTTAGGAATAAGGTTTATAAAATTTTCTATTTTTTTTTAAAAATGATCAAAATACCCCTGATAGCTTGAGAGGATCAGAGATTGTCAAACACAGACTTGTAACTTGAGCTTATCATGTTGAACGAAAATTTTAGTTGAATTGGTGTGCCATTATGACCCTAATGAATCATCATGATTTGATGTACAAAAATATTGGTGTGCCATTATGACCCTAATGAATCATCATGACCCTAATCACTTTCTTGCTTAAAACTACACTAGCCTTGTTAAAATAAGCATCACCAAGTTTTTAATAATTTTTGGAAGCCAAGATGGAGTTTTAATGGATTAAATTACTTCTTGAAAATTTTGAAGCAATTTAATCGGTTAAATATTTTTTTAGAGATTTTTAAATGTCTTGGTATATTTTGATGGATTTTGTTAAGTATTGGAAGATTCTCAAGTAAAGGATAATTAGATCTTGTGGATCTCAACTTGGTTGTCTTGAAAAATAATGTTATATGATCTTTTCTCTTAAAAGTTACAAGCTTGTTTCTATCTTCATGAAAAGTTTAAATATTGAACTTGGATCTTTATAAAAATTTATATTTGGACCAATATAATCATATATCAAAAGGATTCTAAAATTTAAGTCACAAAGTTAAAATTTTACTTCATAAAAATTGAACATTTATGATTATAAGACAAGGATTAGACTTATGGACTTGAAAGGTGAAAAGGAACATCTCAAATTCTTCATAATCATGACCAAGATCATAAACCAAGGACAAAACTTTGATGATCCAAACAAAGTGTGCAATTTAGTATCCTAAACTAAGATTTACAAGTTAAGAGGAAAAATTTGGTGAAAAGGACCATTAAATGGTTAAGAAGGCCATTCAACCAAGTCCCTTAAATTAAAAGACAAAGGAGCTTAAATTTTCATTAAGGCATGAAATAAATCCCTCTAAGTAAAACAAGATGATTAAAATTTTAATTAAGAGATTTTTATAATTTAAGAGGCCATTCGACCAAGTCATGGTAATTAATAAGAAAAACCTTAAAAATTGCCAAAATCAATCCATCTAACAACCTAAGTCATAATCTCACAAGAACTACATTTCAAAGATATGAAAAATTGAACACAAAGCCTTAAGAACAATGAGTGTGATTCAACCAAGACTTAGAAAATTCCATAAAAGTGGTTAATAAATTTTAAGATGAATAGTGTGGGTGTTTAAAGATTTCTAAGATAATTCTAAGTCAATAGACATGGATTAATAAATAAAGATACAAACAAATCAATTCAAGCTTAACAATTTAAATTAGCTAACTAGGTTAATAATCAAGAAGTATAAAATTACCTTCACTAAAGTTTGAAATAAGGCGGTTGTTCATAAAATACCTAAATTAAGGAACATAAGGTAAGTTAAAACAAAATAAGTCATTCGACCAAGTAAATTCATGGTCCATATTTTCATAAACTTAAACCCGTGAATATTGAGAAAACTTAGCTTATGAAAAAAAAAAGAAAAGGTTGAGAGATAATTTAAAAGAATGAGTGAGCTAAGTTCCTATGAGAAATTTTTCATAAAACTCAAAGGATAAACCAAGATAGGAAAATTTTAGAAAGAAGTTATACATTGTCATAGATTTGAAATTAAGCATAAACAAGTAATTATAATTGAGGGATGAATTTTTAGTTAAATAAATCTGCAATGTTATCATATTTTTTCTTGAGTATGCAGATTTATACATAAAGTATATGAAATACTCTCTTGAATAACTTAGAAAAGTGATGTGATTTATGGTGTCTTATATCATGAAATGTGTGAGAATTAAATGGATTATATGTTATGTGTGCATACCATATTGGCTAGATTATCTGAGCATGCATGTTATCCAGAAAATTTGAAAACAAAATCTAATAAATTAAGAGATCACAAAAAAAAATTATGTGAAAATTTAATACTAATTTTAATGTGTCTTGTGCACATTCAAAAGGGATATGGAAGACATAAGTCTTTAGAAATCCTTTTATTATGAAACGTTAGATCTTCAATAATTATGATGGTGATGACCATCAAAGAATGAACACTCGTCCTAAAAGTAAAAGATAGTGTAGCAGATTAGTGAAAAGATATTGTTTGACTAAATGTTATTATATGTCTAAATTAAAAATTATCATTGAAAGGAAGAAGAAAAAATGAGAATAATTTATGATTAAGACATGAATGAAGTAAAGGTCAAATAATATCTATAATACGGTGAAAAGTGAACACAAGAATGCATGAGATTTAAGTTATGAATATCTCTATAGTAGAATGATTTAAAGCTCATTATGTTGTGCATGCTTGTATAAGAATTGATTTTTATTACTAATGAAAAGAACCCACTTCAGATAAGATCTTCTTGAAATTTATAAGTGAAATTATATAAATTGAAGTGATTGGATTGAAAATGTTGACACTAATTCTATGAAAGATAGCTACTAAGAAATTTTAACTTATCATCCCTTACCACCATTTATTTTCCAAACCCTGATAATGTCATATGCGTTGACATTAGTGTTCGTCAAAATTAGTAATGTGAACTGGATGGTTAATGCTCATGGACTGCTAATTATGGCCTAAGAGAATGTAAGGATCTACTTCTATGGACAAATCTTTGCTTCTTCTATACTGAGGTCAGGTTTCTCTACCATGGACTTTGCAATACCCTAGAAGCCTTTCATCCAAACATGGTTTTTCCTCTATCATTGGGGTATCAAGCTCCTCTAATTCCTCATGTAGAAGAAACTTCATCATCTAAGGGAGAAAATGATCTGTTGACTCCATCTCGCTACTACAACTTGTCACATGTCTAGCCCTTGTAAGGTAGTTCTCCTTTTTTGATGCCAACCTATATAATGCCTATCAAATGGAGAATCACTTACTATACCTTGGACGCAAGTTTGTGGTTGAAGCCTTGAGGCCCTCATTACTGACGTGTTGACCGAGTCTTGTGATGATAGAGTACTAATTTTACCCAACAATGTAAATTATTATAATTAGTCATGCAATATGTATGGTAGTTATGTATTATGTATATGTAATGTATGGAAGGGTACTAATGCCCTTGCATTAGCCTTTTAAACATGTAGGACTATATAAATAATAACGTCTGTAAAAATAATGTTATATAAGTACCTACGAATATAGGAATGTGCAATATTAGTTATATATGAACACGAGCTTTTGATTTTATCGTTTTCTTAGTGCAACAATGAATGTCATGCAATTAGTCAAATAAATCGACGAGGCTCATATTTCTAATAACATTTTTAACAAAAGAAAAATTTTACTTTATTTTCAGTATAAAATAATTTCTTAAAATGATTATGCATCATGAAATAATAGTCTAATAATAAAACTATGAATTCAACTTAAACATAAAATAGACTTTATTATTAAGGTGTTACAACAAAGATTCTCCAACTCTTTGTAAAACACATTACTTTATATGTTGTACACACAAGGTAAAACATATAAAATAATGTATTTTACATATAACTTAAGATGCATTTTTTTATATGTTTTATGGAGGTCAGTTAGATACATACCCATAAAACATATTTAATAATGTGTTTACTTCTCCAAAAAAATTCATTATTAAGTTTATTACATCCTAACTCTAACAACTTCCATCAATATTTTTATTTTTTATTTTTTTTATTTGTAAAACGCATTATAAAATGTGTTTTACATGTTATCCATTTTTTAATGCATAATATCTACTGTTTTAACCTTTCCCAAGATTTCGTTTTCAAATAATCTTACGGGTAACCTTCTCTACCATTCTATGTTTTAATTCGTACAAGTTCCAGCGCAGCTTACATTTGAATTTAACTTTGTACAACGTAAATTTTAGAAAATTACAGTTTTAATTAATTTCGCCTAGAAATATCTGCTTTTTAAATTTTTTGAAATTCGCGTGACGAATTCTAATGCGAACGAGTAGTATCTCTAACGTCCTGTGTTTTAATTCGTAAAAGTTCAAGTGCAACTTATGTTTGCCTTGAACTCTGTGTACATATAAATTTTAGAAACTTATGGTTTTGATTAATTCCACCTAAAAAAATCCATTTTTTAAAATTTTCTTAAATTCACATGACAAATTGTAATGCGAACGGGTAGTGTTTTCTACCATTGTGTTTTAATTTGTGAAAGTTCAAGTGTAACTTACGTTTGACTTGAACTCTGTGTATATGTAGATTTTAGAAAATTATAGTTTTAATTAATGATGCCTAAAAATATTTGCTTTTTAATTTTCTAAAATTCGTGTGACGAATTCTAATGCGAACGAGTAGCGTTCTCCATCATTCTGTGTTTTAATTCGTACAAGTTCAAGTGCAACTTACGTTTAGCTTGAACTCTAACTCTGTATACACATAGATTTTAGAAAATTATAGCTTTAATTAATTCTGCTTAAAAATATATATATTTTTTTAATTTTTCAAAATTCGTGTAACGAATTCCAATGTGAACGGGTAGCATTATCTATCATTTGATATTTTAATTCGTGCATGTTCAAGCGTAGCTTACATGTGTCTTAAACTCTGTGTACAAGCAAGCTTTAGAAATTGAATCGAAATCAATGTTGTATAAAATCATGTTTGCCTTTAACCAGAACTATGTAGCCTTGAGTCTTCCACTGCACCAAGGAAACGTAAAAGTAGGATCAACTTCTGTCTCAAGCTATTTTCCATAAACCTACTTATTTTTATTCTATTTAAGAGATCAAATGATTTCTAAACTATCAAAATCACACACTCAATTTAAAGGTACTATTCTTCGGAACGTGCGAGTAAGGTGTTAATATTTTTCCTACTCGTAGTTGACTCTCGAACCTATAACTCTTCCTTTGTTAGGATTTTTCTAAGTATTTTTTTTAAATAAAAATCTGGTGACGACTCCACAGTCAATTAATTTCTTTCTAATTTTAGTAAATTTGTCATTTCGTTGTAATTCTGGTTATGACATCTCCTAACGTATATAATACATATCCTAGGATTTGAGAGATTAAAAAACCAATCTATAATTATAGGTAATTTATGATTAAACACAAAATAATTGCAAAAAACTGAGAATGCTTAATGAGACGCTTTTTAGTGACCAACTATTTAATGCTCTAAAACTTTGATCCTACCAAGATAGTTATTCATGCAATATGTATCATTAGTATAGAATCGATCACCAACCATGAGTTTGAACTGTTCAAATTTAGATTCTTCACCTTTCAAGGTAACATTTTTACAAACCTTTATACTTCCTAAGCTACAGGTAGCATTTCATATCTAGATTTAGATGTTCAACATCTAATTATAAAGAAATTTGGATCCTTTTATGTTACTTGCAAGTATGACAATATCATATTATAAAAATTAAAGACACGTAAGATTATTATAATAGGACTTATCATTATTTTTGTAAGATATCAAATTTGTTTTTGTATCTTTCTTTCCCATAACATGATTTTGTCTTGTTAGTAAGTAACATAAGAGGATTCAAATCCATGAAAGAAAAGATGGAAATCATGTGTAAGGATAATGGCTAAATGCAATCAAATAGATTAAAAATAGTAAAAGATTTTTGAAGTTTCATTCACATGACTGTTCAGTAAATCAAACTAACATACAATATGATAGAGTCATGCATCAAATATTTAATAAATTCCTCTTAACTAGGAAGAAAAGTTATGCATAACTAATTTATATATATTACAAAATATAGTTCATTCTACACCAAGTCATGTGAACCAATTTCCTCAACCAAGTCATGTGAACCAATTTCCTCAACAAGGGAAACCTCATACTAAAATCAATCCAAGTCCTTCTATCAAATTATCATGGATTCAACCTTTATTGTCATCTCTATCCATCCTTAATTAGTTATTTTAGGAATTGTAATTCTATTATAATCGATAAATCCAAAAACTCAATTTTGTCTCTATTTATAAGGTATATATCTTTTTGTTTTTATTGTTACACACTCTATTAATAGCCTGCTGAGTTGAAGTTCACTTGATGGTTTTTGTATCAAATTTTTTTATAATAAATTTCATCATCAATATTAAGTCATAGTAAGATAGAGGCAACAAACTGAATGACAATGGAAAATAATAGCCTGATACAAAATTATCAGAACTTTTCTCAAAATTTTCTCTTGAAAATACACTATCTATCTAACTCTTTTTTTATTCCAATATTTACATAAGGAAGTTTACCCAAAAATAATAATAAATAAAATTAGAATCAATCAAGCAGTATTTTTTTTACCAGATAAATTGAGCAAGTTAAACATTTCCAAGTAATTTCCGAAGTTTGTGACATTGTAATGGCAGACCATACTTTTTGATACTATTCTCTTGAAACCCCAACGATACACACATTAGTGATTGGATTCACATACTTCACTATACACACACAAAAATATGAATATTATCAAATTCAAGGAATTGCATTAGAATTTAGTGTTAACAAAACCGAAAAAAAAAAATATGATAAGAAAAATTAATATCAACTTGCCACTACTTATTCTGAAATGATCCTAGTGATGAAGCGAAACCACACTCCTCAAAATTCACCAAGATGCTATCTCTTATAGCTTTTGAAACATTAAACTGTGTAATTATAATAGGTCATTCTCCACTTGGTCTCTATTAAGGTTAAAAAAAAACCTCCATCACCATGTACCTATTTCTAAACTCCCACCATGATGATCCTTCTTCATCCTCACTAAATTGAAGATTCAAATTCTCATAATACAAACTAGCAAATTCCATTGATGCAAAAAAGAAAAGAAACCCTAGAAAATAAGGTTCGATTACAAGCAACGGATCAACATAAGCTTTTAGTATAGGAACCCAAAAATATTTAGGCATGGTTGCGTGTACTTTGTATAGCGAGAACATCAACCTACATGTGTCAAGTTCGAATAGGATCACAATATTTTCGAAATACAACCTTCTTTATTTTTCCTCATAATCTAGTTTATTTTAAAAAAATTAAAAATTGAGTGATTTATTACTTTATTTAGAGCCTGAGAGCGTGTAAGATCGGTTGCGGAACATGTGCACAAACCCAGAATAAAAGATTTAATAATAATAATATTTTTAGTTAATTTAAAATTAGAAAAAAGAACCGTTAATTAAACTAATTTTTAAATTCAAAAAGTAGTTGATGGGTTGAGAAAGAACGTTGGACTTGGATCCGATAGTTAATCCAAAATTGAAGGTTGAGTTGCCACCTGACATGACCCGACCCGAGTGTGACACGCTTGCATTTGGATCACAATTTGCCCGAAATTTGACGCGCATTTCCGTTAGTTTTGTCCTACGTTGGTGTGTGTCCCACAAGTCTACAGTGTCTTCAGTGTCTGATTTCTATAAATACCTGAACCCATTTTGATTCATTCCTTGCTTATTTTAATTTTTTAAGCTTCGCTTTGGCGCTTGCTGCAGAGAGAGAAAGTTTGTGGGGTTATCTTTTGTGGGTTTCTCGTCCCTCATTTTTGTAGGTACTGAGGAGGAAGATTTGGCAGCTTGACTTTGTTCAAGAGCGTGTGAGTTCATTTTCCTTCATTCTCTCATCTGAGGCATGTTTGTGTAAAAACAAATATTCGAATTTTCTGTAATTTATTGATGAGAATTAATTATTATTCAGGGGATTGGGGCTGGAATGAGTATTGCTGGTGGTGGTTTGATAGGAATGGGTATGTGGATTAGAATGAAGTGTGTGCACATGTCTGTTCCTCTCACATGCTTAGTCCTATAGCTTCCTAACTCTATCATGCACATATTCATTCCTATTATGGGATTTTAAGATGTTTAGTTCTGGATGACTTATTAAATTTCATAGAGCCTGTGTTAATTGCCATGTTGTGTTTTTTTAGTAATCTTAATTGGTCTTGGTTTAGATCTGCGGCATGTGGATATTTCTCTGCCTCTAGTATAGATGTGGGTTGTCTTATTGGCACAAAGATAATAGATGTATGTACTTTATTTATTATTTATTTACACTTTGTGAATTTGGATTTTAACCAGAATCCATTGGGATTTGCTCTTTCTCTGAGCTGCTAAATTCCGTTTTTTGGCTATGGTTGTCAAAATCTTCTTGAGATTTTATGTTTGGTTTTCCTATTTTCACATGCTTTAACATAATTGGAAGCAGATCTAATCTAATTTATGGAAGCAGTTTTCTTATTTAACACACACGTGTTCAAACTTAGAATCTTTTTATGAAAGGGAATAAGTAGTTACAGAAGAGTGTCAGATTTGTTTATTGTTTACAAAGGAAGGTTAAGTGAAATTAGTTTATGAGATAAGGTTGGTTGGTTGGTTATAGAAGGTGTAAGTCCTTACATATCTTTAGAGCCAAACAAGTTAGTTTCTGTTCGGTTTGACTGAATTATGTATTGTTGTGGTGGGTCCTGCAGAGAATTCAGGCTAGGACTTGAAGTTGGAGTGTGTTAGATTGGAATCTTAGAAGTTTCTGTTTGGACTGAGGAAATGGAGGTATATGGCAAATCTATGGTTGAAGCTCCTTCAAATGTTATTTATCTGTCAAGTATTTTGGGCCAAGATGGTCCAATTCCTGGTCACAAATGCAACTGGAAATGTATAAATGAACATGTTTGTGGAAACATGTATCGCTGCAAGCTAACAGGGCTGACTCACATCTGTGATAAAAACTGTAACCAGAGAATTCTGTATGATAACCATAGCTCGCTTTGCCTAGCGAGTGGTCAAATTTCCCCCTTACACCAGCAGAGGAACAGGCAGTGAGAGGTGTTCGCAGAAAGCTTGAGGCAGAGAATTCACCCTCGGATAGCTGTGGTGGTTTTAAGCGTAGACGTGATGCTCAATTCCATCCTTCTCCTTTTGAGAGATCTTTCTCTGCTGTCAGTCCTATCTGCAGCCAAGTTGGAGACGGCATGGATATGAACTAGATATCTATTATATAACTGAAAAGACTATTATTTCTCTTGTCCCTTTGAAGTTTTTTACTTTTTTCTATCAGAGGAGTATGGATAACAGAACTTTGAACAATTATGGAAATTTGTTGGTGGATGCGATGTGTCCCCCATCTGTTATAGGAAGAAGTCCTTATATTTCTAGTATTAATGAAATGTAGCATTTAAAGTAGCTTAACTGTTAAATCAGGATTTGAGCAGGGTCTATGGGCACAATACGTTTATGACACCAAAATTGACTTCAGTTTCCTGCTAAACCTAGTGAGAAGCAGACTGTTATGGCTGACTACAAAATGTATTATGTCCTTTACATTGCTTGAATTTGAAATTTGATTTGGACCTCAGTAAAAGTATATACAAACAATGTACTTAACCATAACCCTTTTTTAGCTGCCAGTCAAGTTTCTAGTCTACTTGTAATCACAAAGGGGTCCTATTATTGTATTAGTGTTTTCATTACTATTACTATGTCAAGAGCTTGTATTCCTTAATTCTGTTAGAACAGCAAACAATTATTAATTCTGCCCCATCTAATAAATCTATTTAGGGTCATATTGATAACCTTGACTTCTGTAAGCTGAGATTCTCTCCGGTTCATCGTATGAACAAAGTTTTTGGTATTTTATCTGGTGAAAACTGACATCGGTTTTGCTGCTTGACTCTTCCTTTTTGTGTTACAGGCTCAAGGGAGATGATCTAGTTCACATTTTCATACATTTTAATCATTTTCTGTTATCTTTTCTTTTGGTGATTTGATGTGTAGGTAACTTGTGCAGGTTTTGAAGCATATGCTAGGAAGGAACGTTCAAAACATTTGTGTTGCAATACTGAATTAACTAATTCTTATGATATAAAATTGTTCTATATTATAACATCAATTATTGATGAATGCTTTAATTTCTTGATGTATGTAGGCATGGCAACTTTTGTTCAAGTCTTTCCTTGCCAAAGTTTGGAGAAGCCAACAGTAATGGAGCTATAAAGAGCATAAAATAAAGGCTACGTGGGCAATCCTAACACTACAGAATGCCAAAAGAATTGAGGCAAGAACATTTATGGTACTGTACAGAAATGAAAGAGACACAATATGGAAAGATGAGAAAGTAGAGATGCCTAATCTTAATTATTAGTTTACGTTGAAATTTGAGGCCTATTGTTATTGACTTATATGATTTATTTCCTATAGTGGTGAGGTGACATGACTTGGAGCAAATTTCAGATCTAACTTCTAAGCGGATGTAATTAATCATTGTTCCTTTCTTCTGGTATATAAGCAGATGTAGGTTTATTCTGATATTTGTGAAGCTAGAGGTTTGTAATATAGCTTTCATTTTCCAATTTTTGGCATCCATGTCTCATTTACTGTATTCTTTAAGTCTTGATTTTCACATTTTAATAGTGGATGCTTTGTTTTTTTTTTTTCTGTTTTAGAAAATGCCTATTACTTTTCCGGTTTTCATTACAATACCATGAAAAGTAGGTTTGAAAAATTTATTGGTAATGATGATTCTATAAAATGTTAAAAGATATAGGATAAGTTTACTTTTGAGTACAAGTTTTTGAAAAACTAATTAATTATGATACCCAATTACCTGTAGAGAGAAATCCCTGTTCTTTCTTCCAAGTATGGAATTTAAACAAGAAAAAATATGCTGATACATGAAGTCATATTTTTACTAATAGTATTACTTTTCCTATGGTTTCTAAACGGTTGGTGGAGTCACTCTCCTAACGACAATTTCACCGTTGAGAAGTTGATTCTTTTCTTCGCACGAAAGGTCAATAGAGTTGGTAAATGTGAATGCTCTGAAGTCACTGCACAGAGGTCAAGGGGTATTGTTAGGTGTACTACCCAATGAAATATTCATAATTCGTACACAAGTTTCCCCTTACGTATTACCTAGTCAATATACTTCTATATAGGAGAAATCCTAGGTCACTTCTTTTTAGGATCATCCTATGCAACTTCCTACATGGTCAAATCCTGGGTCCTCACTATTCTTTGAAGGAAATTCATGAGCTCACATAGATTATTTCCTTACTTGTTCAATTTGCCATGACAGCAAAGGCAAAGGATTGCTTCTAAATTAGGCTATCCGCAACAAAAGAAATACTAAACCCATAAAACTGGTATTGTGAGTGAGAATTTTGGTTTTGTAATGCCAAAGAAACTCTTCAATACATAAGCCATAGCAAACAAATTCTTCAATACAATTATATGGGGGTGATTGGTCATTCCTGGTTTATTCAATTCCCTCAAGCTCCCTCAAGGACACAACCAATAATACCAACTAGAACTATTGAACATGCCAATAGTGACATCATGGAAATTCCCAAGTTTCCTTGCTATTCTCTTTGGTTTATTATCTTGCTCTTTCTCATCAATATTCATCATAACCAACAACTGCCCTCATACTATATGGCCTGGCACACTCTCCGGTTCCGGCTCGCCTCCACTTCCGACGACCGGATTCCAGCTTGACTCCGGCCAAATGGTGAAACTTACCAGTGTTCCGGGGTGGTCAGGTCGGATATGGGCTAGGACTGGTTGCACATTTGATACAACAGGAATTGGCAAATGCCAAACAGGTGACTGTGGTGGAAGGTTGGAATGTGATGGAAATGGTGCAGCTCCACCAACCTCTTTGTTTGAGATAACACTTGGTAAAGGTAATGAACAAGACTATTATGATGTTAGCATGGTAGATGGATACAATCTGCCACTGCTTGTTCAACCAAAAGGTGTATATGGTACTGGCGCTTGTAATGCAACAGGATGTGTCACTGACATCAATAGAGGTAAGAGGTTTTCTAAAAATGAAGCCAATTATAACATGGTCTATGCACATGTCAATCTTTTTTGTTAATTTAGTCATTGAATGAAAAAAAATTAATTTTTTATGTATGAAATTGTTTTTAATTCCATTTCAATATAGGAAGTGTATTATTATTACAATGATTTTTTTAATATTCTGAAGATGCACAGTAAGATACCAATAAATAATAATTTTTTATTAATAACTATAGCTTTAACATTATTAACATATTGAATCATATTATTTTTAATATAAACTTACTATATATGATTTTTATTATGTATTTTTAGATACACATTAAAAAACCATTGTTATAAAAAAGTTAAAAAATTATCATTTAAAAATTTAACAAAAATGTTAAACAGTATCCTTAAGATCATGGTTAAGAAATTAAAATGAAAATTTTTTATTAAAAATATTATTAATGTACATCCATCATAATTTAAATATATTTTAAATAAAAAAATTCACTTTTAATTCTTTTAAAGACATTGGTTAGTAAAATTTAAAATATGAAAAATTTGACTCTAAAACCCTCAAATAAGATGTATATACATTTAGAAAAAGAAAATAATAGATGTGGTGGATAATATGATAAAAAAGATTAGTGAAATTTAAGTACATATTTGGATTATTTTTTTAAGATGAATAATTTTTTATTTTTTAAAAATTTTCTCATAAAACTGAAATAAATAAATAAATATTTTTTCAAATAAATACGCTGAGGTGAATGAAAAAAATATATAAGATATGAAAAAGAAAAATTAAAAAAATATATTTTAACCATTACATTATATTAAATTTATAGGTTGCCCAAAAGAACTTCAAGTAGTGGGTGGAGATGGAAACGAAGGTGGTGTGGTTGGGTGTAAGAGTGCTTGCGAGGCATTTAGATCAGATGAGTATTGCTGCAGCGGAGAATTTGCCAACCCAACAACTTGCCAACCTTCCTATTATTCAACCCTTTTCAAGCAAGCTTGTCCAAAAGCTTATAGTTATGCATTTGATGATGCCACCAGCACTTTCATTTGCAAAGCCTATCAATATGACATTGTTTTTTGTCCTAACACCAACCGGTACTACTTTTCATTCATTACTTCTTCATTCCATAACTTAGATGAAGTATTATTGTTGTTTGTTACTGTTCTTCAATCAAAATTAGTAATTGGAAATAAAGGATATCAATTAGTAAGATGAAACTTTAATTTTAATTGGAAAACAGTACCATCAGTACCTATAATACTGCATTTATGTTTTATCCTTCTATTTATTGCCACATATTTGCAAAACAAAATCATAACACTCAACTAATTAAACATTTTACATTGCAACAAATGCAGGATTAAAACCCAAATGGTTCATTTCCTCCTCCACCACCATCAATTACATGGCCTTATCAGAAGTTTCAGCAGGTCAATTCTTCTTCAAATATTCTCTTGCCCTTTCCAGCGACCTTTTTTCTCTTGATTGCCACTCTCTCTGTGTTTGCAATAAAGATGCAGCCACTGATATGAGACAATGGCAGAAGAGAATCTACTAGTGTTTCTTCAAAGGAGAAGAGAAACAAGAAAAAAAAGTGATGAGCTGAGAATATATGTGAAGTACATGAAGGATCCTGAGGAAACAAAAAAAAAATGCAGAAATTACCCTTTCAAAGCTGCAACAAGTTGGGAAATGATTAAGAACCAATGCTTATCTACGATGCAGCGCTTAGTCATAATTTGAGTTTACACACTGTCCTCAAAATAACTTGTAAATCCTGCAGAAAAAATATTCTTTGGAATAAAACAATTCTTTTTTTGCTATGTAAGGAATATAAGAATCCTAAGATCATTATCTTTGACTCATTGCTTTGTCTCTGTTCCTATGGTTGTTATTTTTTAGATGGTTATGGTTATGGTTTAATTTTCTCTGGCACGAATTGCTCCCCGTATAATTTTAAATTTGTTAAATTCTTCTTTAAAAAATAAAGGAAATCATATTAACATCATTCTGTATAACATGACTCTTCTCATTCCCCAAATCTATTTCATGGACTTTTGTTTTTGTCTCTATTTATTTTTTATAGGAAAAAAAATTTACATAACCAAAATAGTTACCAATCCTAATTGATAACTACTTACAAGACTCTTAAAACGATCATACATAGCATTAGATTTTCTTATTAATTTTTTTTTTAATTGAACTTTTTGATCTATCATTATATTTCTAGAAGTTGAAAAAACACAATTCCAGGCATCCTAACATTTTTGATATTTTTTATAATTAAAATATATTCTATACCAAGTATGTTAATCCATTTTAAATTTAATTTTTTTATATGATTCTTTTTTATTTCTTTTATACATTAGAGTTAAAACTAAAAAATATTTGTTACTTTCACTATGTTTTAAAGTTTTCAACAAAAATTTCTAGTAAAAATATCTTTAATAATGTTAGTAATGGTATTTGAAGGATTCCTTTTCTATTCGATCTCAAGTTGTATCCTAGATTAGTGAGGTACCCTTTCAAGATGATATGTGTTGGTGGTAGTTGCTAGAATATTCTTGTAAAGAATACTTTGATGCTTAAGTTAGTGGAAGAACTTAGCAAAATTTTGGCTAGTTTTAAATGCCTCTTAATGTGGAATGGTCCCTCTATTTACATGTGTTGTCGAACTTGATTTTGTTAATATAAATTCTAGATGACTTGCACCTATCTTATAATAGTCATAATCTTCCATAATTACAAATAATTACTGTGATTAGACAAAATTATGTCAAAAGTAGTTGTAATTGTGCTAATAATTGTATCCTATCTCAGAATTTGGTATTACATCTCGGATCAAGATGGATATCATTTAACAAACTATGTTAGGTTAAAGGTAAGATGAATTAAAGGTGATTTTAATTGGGATATACATCCAATGGCTATTATACATTCTAATTGTGGCTACAGGAATGATTATCTTAGTTGAAGGAACTTCATTTTGATTGTTGAGTTTTCGTTATGGATTAATTTATCATATCTTATTTCTTTCATAAGTAAAATATAAAAATATTTTTTTGTAAAAAAAATGAAAACAAGTTTAATATGAAAATATAGTTAGGAAATTGTTGATGGTTAAGAGTTAATTACAAGTGATTAGAAGTTAATTAATTTTGTATAAATTATTATAAAATCTTATTTATAATTACCTTTTTCATTTGTAAACATGCTTAATTTTCACAAATTTTCTTCTCACGTTGACTCAAATATGTTTTTAACACAGAGTATCATAAGTATCTGTCGGATTGAATTACTTCATAAAGGTTAAGATTTGGATGAGGCAAGAGGTAATTAAAATTGTTTTCTTCTATTTACACTAAAAAAATAAAACCTCATATTTGCTCCCTGTGGGATCATTATTAACTAATTCTTATTCACCCTTTTCAATTAAATAGAAAATATATATATAAATAGAAGCTCTTACTTAACACTAGCTTTTAATCAGGTTATTGGCTCATAAATATGATCATGGATGGTGAGAATGAAATATTTGTTTGAAAGTTTCAGGGGAAAGGGTATGAAGCTTATCATGCTGGTCCACTGAAGATAATCCTCAATATCCGCACGCATCATCTGATATATTATATCTGGCTCTCCAAGGAATAAATAATTAGCAAAATCTTTGTCTTTTACGTTGAAGAGACCAAAAAGCCATGCCTGATTAGGCAGAGATTACAGGAATGAATAAAATTTTTAAAAAGGTTTATAACTTCGTCTGTTTAAAATTTAATTTAATTTAACTCATTTAATAAATATATAAATTTAGGTTTAAATTTATTAAAAAAATCTATTTAATCTATTTAAAAATCCATTTATATTTATATATTATATATTTATATTTATTTTATATTTTATTTACATAATATTAATATATATATATTTTAGGTTTATTTAATGATCTCTTTATCTCATAAACTTTAAATTTACAAATTTTTTTAATCAATTATTTAGATAAATTTTAAGTTTATTTATTAATATTTTTTTGTAATATAAATTTTTAAACAGACTTATAAATTTTGTAAACTTTAAATTAGATCAAACAAAAAAATTTTTTTAACAAATAACAGACATACATGTTTAAAATTTTAAAATTTTTAAATAAATCAAACTTAACATTCAAAATCTACCTCAATTCAATGTATTTTCATCTTTAACTACGTCACTCTATTATTTTATAATTTTTTTCTACTAGCATACATCTATTCTATTTAGATTTAATTATAAATTATTAAATTTATTTTTTATTTTGATTTAAAAATTATTAATTATTAATTATTATAAAATAAAAAATATAAATAAATAATACTATATATATATAAATTATCATTATTATTATTTTATAAGGTGATTCAATATTTCACTTAGATGTTTCAATACAATTAACTTTATGAATTTAAAATTCATTCAAGCTGTCTCGAGTAACAATCCAATCAGGAATAAGTTAACCGGCATTTAACAAAGTATAAATTTTAACATTATATCAGCTCACAAAATTTTGAAGAAGAGAAAAGTAAAAAATAAATGTCTTATTATATATACTTTAAAATAAATTGTATTAATATTAATATATGATATGTTATGTAATTAATTATGATTAGTTTAAATAATACATATTTAATTGATTGGTTGATTTAAATTATATATCTCTCAATCTCTTTAAATAAGATTTAAAATTCGATTCTTGTATATAAGTGTAGAAATGTTCATATAATTCGGTTTGAATTATTTTTTAAATAAAAAATATTCGATCAGATTATAAATAATTTCTGGTCCACTGAAGATAATCCTGAATATCCGCACGCATCATCTGATATATTATTTCTGGGTCCAAGGAATAAATAATTAGCAAATTTTTTGTCTCTTACGGAGAGAGACCAAAAAACCATGCCTAATTTGGTAGAATTAGAAAATTTCGACCCACCCCATTATTTTATAAAAATAGTAATATATATTTATTGTAAATTTTTAAATTTATTTTATTTTTTATTATTTTTTAAAAAACTATCATCTATTGTATAAAAATATTTAGAGATATAGATGACATTGTCTATATTTTACTTATCTTATATTTAAATAAGATGTTTTAAAAAGAAAATTAATTTTTAAAAGAATTTAAAATTTTAAAAATTAAAATATTTTATTTAGATATTATTTTGTAAAAAATTTTAAATTTTAATAAAATATTTTAATAAACTAAAATAAAAAAATTTAAAATTTTTTAAAGCTTTTTAACTATTTTTATCGTAATTTTTTTTTCTTTCTTTTTCTCTTTTACTATTATTTATTTATGCTGCTTTTTTTTAAATTATCATTTATGATATTTTTTTTTATTATTCTCTAATTTTTCTTTTATATCTTTCTTTTTCATCTTATTTATTTTTGTATATAATATTTTTAATATTAAATTATATAATTATATTTTATTATTTTTTTAATTATGTATATTTATTGTATTATTATTCTGATTAAATATATTATACAATAAAAATATTTGTATATCTAAATTTATAAGTAAATAAAAAAATTAAAAATAATTTATAAATATTTAAATCTAAAATTTTGTATATAATAAAAATTAAACTATTTCAGCTAAATAAAAATTTTAAAATATAAAAATTTAAATTTTAATAAATTTAATATTAATCATCCAAATAAAAAAATTTAAAAATAATAAATTTAAATTTTTTATTCAAATAATATATTTTTAAATTAAAAATATTTAAATTTCTAAATATTTTAAATTTATTAAAATATTTCGTCCAAAACACCATATTAAATATTTCAATATGATTAACTTTATGAATTTGAAATCCACTTCACCTATTTCGAGTAACAATCCGATCAGAATTAAATTAACTGATATTTAATAAAGTATAAATTTTGACAGTATATCAACTCACAAATTTTAAAAAAGAGAAAAATAAAAAATAATTTCATATTATATATACTTTAAAACAAATTGTATTAATATTAATATGATATATTTATAACTAATCATGATTAATTTAAATAATACATATTTAATTGATTGGTTGATTTAAATTATATATCTTTCATTCTCTTTAAATAAGATTTACAATTCAATTCTTGTATATAAGAGTAGGAATGTTCATAGTTCGTTTTGAAATATTTTTTAAATAAAAAATATTCGATCAGATAATAAATATAACTTACGATTTCATTTGAATCAATTTTAAAATAGTATCAAAATTAAATTAATCTTATCTCTTTTTTAATTAGATGGATCATTTTAATTTTTATACCTAGAAAGAGAAAGAAGTGTTTTTTTATATTTTTATAAATCTGAGGATAATACATCTTTGATGTGAATAAATAAACATATGACATATGTTTTAATGCATTAAACTAAATGTAGTAAATATTATTTTTTTAAGGGTCTACTAAAAAGCAGTTTTGCATATAGGATCTTATCCTATTTTTAAATAAAAATAATTTTTAAAATTTTAAATTAAACATTTTTAAAGAGATAAATATCTGATGGTAATTCCAATTTCCATGTGAATGAATATTGAGAAAGCATCAACCCGTATTGTTGTGGTTAGTGGAGAACAACCATCCACGAGATTTATCATGAAACCAGAATTTTCCTTTCCCAAAGTGGGGAAGGTGACGTGGCTGATTGGATTGTTGCGGCCTCACTTCACAAGAGGAATGAAAGGTTATTTCATTAAATTTTTTAAATTTAATTCATTATAAAGTAGGAGTAGGATTTATCTAAAACTAATATTATAAATTTATATAATTAAAAAATTAAAAATTATATTTATTTTAATTTTTTAAGTTTAAATTGTACATGTAATATTAAATAAAATATTAATTTTATTTATTTTAAAAATATTACAATATTATTATTTTATATATAAGTTAATTTTATACTAATTCTATCTATTCACCATTAATTTACCAATTTTTTTATTGATTTATTATCAATTTTTTATTAAAATAATTTTATAATTTAATTAATTTAAAAAAATCAAATTTTGATTCAATTGATTCCACTACGTTTAATCCGATTTTTATAATTATAACTAAGTATAACATTTAACTTCTATTATTAAATAAATAATTTAATTATTTAAAACATAAATAGAATTTTAAATGAATACATAATTTTATCAAATGAAAATTAAATAAGAGAAAATTTGTTCTAAATATTAAATTTTATCATAAATGTAATCTCATAAAAATTAAAATAAATTTTTTTGAAATAAAAAATAATTTTAATAAAATATATCTTAACTAAAAATAATATAAATTTAATATGTTTATGGGTTTATTTTATTTTATTTTATTTTGAATATAACATTTAAAATTTAAGCCAAACTTAAAAAGACGTACGTGGTTTTTTCATTTTAGGTTATTTAAGTTTTAATTTTTTAAAATTAATTTAATAATTTTGAAACGGTTATTGAACATTCCTAGTTCAAAGAGATAGTCACACTATGAATCTATGATATAAAAGTTGTTTCAAATAAGATTATTCTTAATAAATATACCTATAATTTAGATAAAATTATCATGCAAAAATTATAATTAAAGTCTATAAATTTTATTACTATTTTAATTTTTAAAATATAAATTATTAGAATTAATTAATAATAAAATTGAAATATTAAAGTAATTTACATAATAATATCTACGTTCAAAAAAAATATTATTTTAAAACATTGTGTGACATTAGACAATAACCTGAACATGATAATAAATGTAAGACTAATATAATATAATTTTGTACAAATGAATTCTAGAATTGTTGGGGAAAATTTTCTTTTCATCTCAAACACTTCCATTATTTTTTGTCCATGGTATCTATTTGGTTTCTCGTTCATTAATACCTACAAAATTTGTACAATTAGTAAAAATTGTACCAAATAACATCAATATAATCGTAAACTTAATTTTGCAACCCAACTTAATTGGTAGCAATTAAAATTGAACCGTATTTTGGGACAAAGTGGGTGTTGAACACACAGTATTGCATCGGGTATTCATGCATTAAAGCTTTGGCAATTGAAATATTAAAGAGAAGAATGATTGGATGAGGTGTAAAACTATGAATGCTCTAAAAAGTTCACAAGAGGAATGGCTAACATAACTAACTATTATTAGATTCTGGTTTGGAAGTTTTAAAAGGCGTTTAATTTAACTAACTCAACAACGCTGCGTTTTAGGATACTTTATTTCAATTTTTTAATTTAACCCAACAAGTCCAGAAATGATTTTAATCAATACACGCTCTACAAAAACGCAGCGTTTCAACAAATTACACTCATGAACAAATCCAACCTTTAATTAAAAAAAACTGTACAGAGGACGTGGAATGTGGGAGATGAGGATGGACGTACTATCATATTTTATAGTGAATGATCTTACAGTTGAAATTAACAAGCACGTGTTTTCGAAGCACATTAAATGAAAGAAGAAGAAGAAGAAGAATAGGGAAAGGGATGATTGATTGATTGATTGATTTAGGAGGGGGAAGGAAGGGGAATGGTGATGTTGAGAAGAGAATGGAGTTGCGAGAGTTCATCCATCAGGGAAACGATCCGAGCGTTGTAATCACGCGCCTCCTGTACCGCCTCCGCTTCCAGGTCACCCAGCTGAGAGCAGAGGCGTTCCTCGGCGTCCTCCGCTACCCGCAGCCGATCCAGTGCGACGCGGAGCTGGAGCCTCATCTGCTCCTCCCTCTGCTGGCTCTGCCTCAGCTCCTCCTCCAGCTCTTCATTCCTCTTCTTCAGCTCCAACGCCGTCGTTTCATCCTTCGTCTTCACGGAAACTCCCAGCATCGTCGATTGTAATAACAGAACAGTGCTGTTAGTGCTGCTAGACTTAACTAGTAAGGTTGGAATTGAATGTAACAACTACCAAGGACAAAGATGGGTTTAAATATCCAAGAGAGAGAAAAAATCAGGTACGTCCCGGTTCAGTGAACCTGCCTTACGCTTTTGTTTTC